>JAWDGP010006145.1:0-45640 GCA_033675545.1 Elysia crispata
ATATATATATATATATATATATATATATATAATATAAATCAAATTTATAGCAAAAGTTTTATAGCATCTAGAATTTGGCTTTCTCAAATCGAATAAAATCTCTTCCCCACAAATGATTCCTTTTTAGGTTTTTGCGTCATGATATTTATCTGTTTAATGGTGTCATAAGCTAAACAACTTACTTACAATGTATTGCCTATGTTAACTATTTATTGAATCATTTTTGGGTGGAAAACATTTAACTGAAAGTTTGAAATTTAAAACTCAAATTTCTGAAAGTACACTTTTTGTATTATTGTTTATAAAACGAGTATAGTTATATTTATAAAGTATTTATGTAATTTATGATGTCATTATTGGGCTACAAAAGTTGAATTTATATCCTTTTGATCATGATAAAATCACTATAATGTTGCTTAATATTTTTCCTTTCGCAAAAGAATCAGATTTGAGGTGTTTTAAGCGAAGTCAGTTGAGCAAAGCAAATGCCACGGCAGTGCTGAGCCCTAATGCTAGATTTCTTTTTTATACTAGAGGATGCTCATTTGATAATCTTACGTCAGCTCGAGTCAGTAAGGGGAAAAGTTTGCTGTGAATTGAACGGTAAGAGCGGTGACAATGCTAAAGCGTTGTTTTGAATTTTAAGTGCGAGGAGGGGGGGGGGGGGGGGGGGGGGGGGGGGGGGGGGGGGGGGGGGGGGGGGGGGGGGGGGGGGGGGGGGGGGGGCGGGGGGGGGGGGGGGGGGGGGGGGGGGGGGGGGGGGGGGGGGGGGGGGGGGGGGGGGGGGGGGGGGGGGGGGGGGGGGGGGGGGGGGGCGGGGGGGGGGGGGGGGGGGGGGGGGGGGCACTGACATGTAATATTCAAGTAGCCTCCGTGCAACAGGAAGCCATTTCTATTGCTATTTCGCGGCAAGATCCAAAATTGATATTGAAAACTGAATTTGAGTACTGGTACAGATCTTCTATTTGATAAAAAAAAAGGCGTAGTTTCGGCAGTTATGCAATGAATGAGACAGAAAAATATTGAATGCTGTTAAGAGGTCGATCAATGTCAAGGGGAAAGGTCTTCATCCAACAAGAAAATTCAGGTATCTGACTTCATCCAAAGAAATTTTGATCAATGTCGTTGTTGTTCGAGGCCGCTTTATAATTTGTTCTATATTTTTTCAAATAGTTTTTAGATATTAAATTATTGAGATTTCGGCAAACATGAAGCTTTTTTTAATTATTCTTATCTACCTTTTGTCCCGTTTTTAGGTTTTTGTTTACTTTTAGTGGTTTTATTTCGTTTAAAACAGTACTGTACTTTTACAATGTTAATTTAATATCTATTTTTGGTTTTAAAGTAATTCATCTTCTTCATGTTTATTTTTCCCTTTTGCATTTGGTTTCAAAACGAAAGAGGAAAAAAAATTAAGTAAAATTATACTGTGCATTTTTGAAATAATAGAAATTCCAACAAAACGACTGGATTGCAAAGGTGGAGTTATTGGTGTTGACATAATCGTAATCTAACAAATGAAAGTAGCTTTATCTATAGGAGAGTTACAAATTTAGTGGCTAGACTTTGGTTGAACTAATTAATCATAATGAGAATTTTCTTTTATATCTCTTAGCTGAATTGATTCAATCGCTAATCTTCCTGATAACTCCAGTTCTCTGTATCTGTGACATCGTTATTCAAAACAGTTTGCCCAAAACATTTAGGCCAAGTCTATACTTTTAAACAGCAAAGGGATATCACTCCTTGAAAAAAATATTGTGCTGAAGAAGGGGGCTACGGCATATCATACAGATATAGAGACCAAGCAGCACTTGCATTGATGGTGTTCTAGAGTCGAGCATATTCAGAGGTTTAGTTTTTGCTTTTCAGATAGATCAGCGACAGAGAGGAGATGCAAAGAGAGAGGCAGATATAGGAAATAAAGAGAGGATGGGCAACATAATAGCAGCAGAAGTGATAGCAGCAGCAGTATTAGTAGTAGTGTAGGTTGTAGTAGTAGAAGCAGTAGTGTAGTAGCAGCAGCAGCAGTGCGCAGTGAGCGGCAGTAGCAGCATGCATGGCAGCAGCAGCAGCAGCAGCAGGTCAGCAGCAGCAGAAGCCAGCAGGTGCAGCAGCAGCAGTGGCAGCAGTAGCAGCAGCACACGCAGAGCAGCGCGGTGCAGCAGCAGCAGCAGCAGCAGCAGCAGCAGCAGCAGCAGGGCAGCAGCAAGGCAGCAGCAGCAGCAGCACACGGGCACGTAATGGCAGTAATAGAAGTAGCAGACGTATGAAGTGATAGTGGCACAGAGTGTGTTAGCGGTTTAAGCAGTAGCAGCAGGACAGCAGCAGTACTAGTAGTAGTAGCAGCAGCAGCAGTAGTAGCAGCAGCAGTAGTGGTAGTAGTAGTAGCAGTAGCAGTAGTAGCAGCAGCAGGAGTAGGAGTAGTAAAAATCAGGTAGGAACTCGTCGTTGAACCTAGAGCAGCAGAAGATCGAAGCTATATAAGATATGCTGAGTGAATGAGGCAAAAGAAGTTCAAGGATGAGTCCTCTTAATCAATGTCATGTAAAAGCATCTTTATTGAGCTTCAATGGGTCCCATGTTTATATTAATATTTTAGAAGTGAAATGATTGTATATAAACCCAGTAAATCGAGCAATAATAAGTGAAATATACAAAAAAATTTCTCAATCCCAGTTTTCACGATGAGAGTTTCTTCGGGAAGGTCTCAAGTTTTCCCTTTACCATTACCAGGTCTTTTTTGGCCAAGAGGTCGGAACTTGATCGTGTTGTTGAAGCACCATCTGAGTGGAAAAAATTTAACACATGAAACATGCTTGACAAACTATTTTTTGTTATATTTATAGTCGTGCAAAAAGTTTATCATTGTTTAACCTCAAATATATAAAGTATTTTCGCAAGGCAGTGCACTTATATGCACTCAATGTGAAAATTTCATGGGTTTAATAGGTTCTAAAAACAGATTAGGAAAGGTGCAAAAAACCTTGCCGATTCTGTTTATTCATAATCTGTTAAAGCAGCAATGAGGATTCTCAACCAATCTAGCTTTGACTATCTCACACTTTCTCCTTCCTTTATTTGACAAAAACTTTCATCATAATAAAATCCTTAGTAGGTTACCTGCCAAAAATTCTTACAAACATTACAACTACCATAGTAAAATCCCTAACAGACCTTAAAAAAACGAACCAATCCTCAAACTTTACAAGTCTATTCTATGCTGTTAGTTACAGGAATCTCGGAGTCATACGATGTCCCCCTGGTTGTTGTAGTTGAACTTACGCTGCGATATGATGGCTACAAAAGGATCGTTGCCGTCGGCTGGACTGATCTGGGCGTTACCGCTGCCATCCACGTTAACCTTGACCTTGCAGTCACTGATCAAGTCGCAATACGACCCGGAAGGCATGCCTTGAGTGCGATGGAGACATTTTTTAACGAAAGATTAATATTGTGAAACTTAAACATCACAATGAAGATGGTCAATGTTTATTTGTTTGGAGGTATAGAAAAAATTGGAGGTGGGGAGGGGGAGGAGGAAACTAAGTAGAAGAAGTCGCATTAATGCAATATCACATTTACACCCGTTTAAATGAAAAACTAATTGAAAGTCAAATATAAATACTGTATTTTTTTAAAAAAGTACGTGTCTGGGTGGCTTGTGAGTTTAAGGGGAAAAAACCGTTAACATTGGGAGAAAATTTCCAATGACAAAACAACCTGGAACAATTTTTGGGAAAGACTTTCTTTGTGCTTTGAAATTGTAGAACCTATTTACATGCTAGATTGGTAATCTTATTATTGTGTTGGTCCAACTCATTACAAAAATTTGACACTTAGGTAATTGCGTAATAATTAGTTGGGTAAGGATGTAAGAGGACAATAACTTCACAATCGGAGAATGAGTTATAACATTTAAGAGAGAATGACCGACGCTATGAGGTTGACAAAATCGTTCAACCCCATTTGTAACAAAGCAGCAAACAACCTTTTCTTTCTAATCTCACACGATGATTTTTCTGTGTGGTACATACAATGCGTCCTATCAAAATAACTCTAATTACAATGGGAGCTGGTAAATTCTAATCCAGTCGGATAACTTCTGTGGCACCGGTGTCCAGTTTGAGAGGACAGTATGGGGGAGCTCACCAGTCTGCCTATGTTCATTGAAGTTGTTGAGGCCCATCGGGAAGAAGCCGAGGTTGCCTCTGTTGAAGGACAGGACACCGTTCGCCGTGTTCCAGTTGGCAACGGAGTCCGTCGACATGACGAAGTTGGTGAATTTGGCCATGCTGCTGATTGGCTTCCATCTGACAAAATTACAGGGCGTAAAAAATTCGTCCGAGAAGCGCGTCGCTACAAGCAATAACTGAATGATACTAAGAATATATTATAAACGCAAAGGTATCAAGCAGTCAGAAACTGCTTCGGGTATTTTCACTCTCGTATGTCTTCCGTGTTTTGTTTATTGTTTTCACTTAATTGTTCGTGAGACGAAGTGGCTCTTATGCAGCTTTACTCCTCACTGCTTTTTTTTAATTCATAATCTTGATCTGTTTTTATTTTAAATTGTTTTTTTTCCTAGAGCGAAGATGAAAAAGAGCAATACCAGGAGCATCAATAACACAGCAGAGAAAGTACAGAAACCAATTTTTAGATATAATTTCTGAAAGAAAAACAACAACTAATAAATAATTTAATTTGTAAGACAAAAACTTCAACTGAACCAAAAGTAAATGGAACAACTGCACATATAACGACAACTACCTCAGGTAACTGAATCAATATTCCGACATTGCCACATTTAATTCAGTTAAGACCAGTTACCTGTGCTCAAGACCCAGCCATTTCCACAGGAGCCATCGGGGTTTATCGTGACATCTTTGGTGGAGAGATCGCCGTTGTGAGGCGGACCCTGGTCTTTGTTGTCGAAGTAGTAGCTGCTCATGACGCGGGTGAAGCCGTAGTTGTAGGCCAGGGTGAACGCTTGGGCACGCTTGTGAAGTAATGAACCATCCTGGCAACAAGAAGCAATGCAGTAGTGTGTTACAGCTAGCGATCATAAAACATACATTTATACGAGTTGTCATAGTACCTATACTCTTCTCTAAGCTATCACAGATAGGCTTGACACAGCCGTAGATCTCTCTCACTGCTTAATGTCCCTGGGAGAATTATATAATTGGCGAGGCCTGTAACGGTTAAATGAGGAGCGGATAAAAATGTTTAAAGCTTAAGTTCTTACAACAATTCTCAAAAAACATGCTAAATTCAGATGTGTGTCTTACACATAAAAAAATAGGGCGTACAACAACCATGCAATGTGGGGGACAACAGAAATTTATTCATGAACCATGCATGGAAACTACAAACACTCAGTCTTTGTCATATAAACCATTCTGTGTTCCTACAGCCAGCTAGAGCTGATTGTAATATTTGATAATAAAGAAGACCTCCTTTTACCTTGTAATGATGACACCACTGTTTCTCTGAGTGTCGTGGTTGTCAACATACACAAAGGCCTGGTTGGATGGACTCATGTTCCAACCCTGATCGTAGACATAGCAAGTTGGACCTAGGTTGTCCACGCCGTTCTTTACTTTCACTGGAATATCGGAACTCTGTGGAGTAGGAAGAAACCGCAAACATATATATCAAGCCCACTAAGAAAATGCTTTTTCCAGTAAAAGCCTGGTTTTTAGTCGTATGATCATACGTCATCGGCATGGAAACGGCCAAAAACGCATTTAGTAGCATCGGTTGTCCCCCTAGTCTTTAACTGCAAAGCAGGTCTTAATACAAAATATCTTTCTTCTTGTTGCATTGCCATTTGGCCTATTTGAGTTATTTGCATTGATTAGAGGCGCCATCTAGAGCCAAAATTTATGGTATCCCATAAAACTCCCACAATAAAACAAAACGAGAAGCAGGTGGGTCCTGACCTGCAACAAGCTTTTCCCTTTCAAGCTTAGCTTTGTACTGATCCCCACTCGCCCCTTTCTTTTCCTTTTGTTTTGTTTTTTAATTTTTTGCCTTTTTCTTTTCCCTTGTTTTTGTTTTTTTATTTTTTTGCCTTTCTTTTCCCTTGTTTTTGTTTTTTTAATTTTTTGGCACAGGCAAAAGTTTCCCTTCACGGAGGGGAAAAATGATATAATTACACATACATTAATACTAATCCTAGCACTCACCTGTCACGTAGCCTTCACCGAAGTATTCGCTATCATGGACAGCTTCATTGTTGAAATCACTGACCTCGTGATAGAAAAACGGTCGGAAGCCCTCAGGCAGATCCTTCACCTGGTTTAAATCAAAGTAAAGAAGAATTCAGTTTCTATCTTGCACAATTCGCTTCACATGCTAATCAAACTAGAGCTGTGTCAGTTATTTATCCATCCAATTGCTTAACGGCAGCGTTATCACTTTGAGTGTTGCATCAAAACCTATGTGTTATTTGTTGTTCCAATCTCATTGCACGATAAGTGGCAACGTGAGATTGGAACAACAAAGCGCCCATAGGTTTTTGAAATAACCAATATCAAAAGTCTGTGGCGAACACTTGCTTCGGCCCTAATAAGGTTAGCTAACTGAAGAGGCTGCAAATCCAGAGACAATCACAGCAGATAAGAGGAAAATTCCACCCCAAAACATTTTTTAAAAATAAAATCGCTTGAGGCGCTTTTTGGTAAGCTATTGATTCCTCTTCAAAAAGATTCAATTTTGAACTTTTCTTTAAACAATAAAACTTTAGAAGAAAACTAAAGATTGTAACGGCATAAAATTTAAAAATTAAGACAAAATTAATTCTCATAATAATCTTAAAAAGTAAAATCGTGTTTGATAAAGGTTGTGTGTGAAAAAATGAATGGAATTACCTTTGACTGAATACCGCCCATGTTCTCGCAGGATAGATGTGTTTGGAAGCGTCACACCGAAAACCAGCGACACCGATATCAATCAGATGGTTCAGGAATTCAGCCTGCTTGCCTCGCACATAGTCGGTTCCGCCATTTATGCCAACGAGACCCACCAAGTTGCAGTTGCGAACATTTTTGGGATCTCGATAACTGGAGAGGAAAGTCAGATATAAAGTTTTCGATTTGTAGGGTATTTACATTTAAGAAAAAAGGAAATTGTTTCAACTTACGATAACAGCAAAATTCACACAGCCACAACCACCATCTACCACCACCATGATTACCTCCACCACTACCACAACAGCAACAGCAACAACAACAATAACTGCTACTACTTTACTATTACTACTGCTACGACAACTACTACTACTACTACTACTACTACTACTACTACTACTACTACTACTACTACTACTACTACTACTACTAAGATACTAATACTACCACTACTACTAAAACTACTACCATCATACTAATACTACTACTACTACTATTACTACTACTACTACTACTACTACAAATTCTAATACTAATACTACCACTACTACTACGACTACTACTACTACTACTACTACTACTACTACTACTACTACTACTACTACTATTACTACATTACTCTTCTACTTCTACTTTAACTTTAATTTACACAATTCTTTTTTCAACATTCCAATGCATCTAATGTAAATATTTCTCAATTTAAAAAAATAAATAAAAAAATGTTTCATAACTCTTTAAAAGAGGAAAGTTTAAGAGCATATTATTCCTTACTTGGTCAAAGTATCGTAGATGAAAAGAGAGAGAGAGAGAGAGAGAGAGAGAGAGAGAGAGAGAGAGAGAGAGAGAGAGAGACAGAGAGAGAGAGAGAGAGAGAGAGAGAGAGACAGACAGACAGAGACAGAGACAGAGAGAGAGACAGAGAGAGAGAGAGAGAGAGAGACAGAGAGACAGACAGACAGACAGAGACAGAGACACAGAGAGACAGACAGACAGACTGACAGAGAAACAGAGAGACAGAGACAGACAGACAGAGACAGAGAAACAGACAGACAGACAGACAGACAGGCAGTAAGAGGTATTTTTGAAGATAGGAAATTCTATGACTTTTGCCCCTCACTTATCAACGTTTCCGCTAGCTGACGGG
This sequence comes from Elysia crispata, assembly GCA_033675545.1. NCBI lineage: Eukaryota > Metazoa > Mollusca > Gastropoda > Plakobranchidae > Elysia > Elysia crispata. Next base: position 8,059 of record JAWDGP010006145.1, read on the forward strand.
CAGTCCGATCTCTTGTGGAAATCATTCGGTCCGAAGGGCACGCCTGGGAAAGAGCCAGCTGTCTGAGTTGAAATCGCTACCGGTTGACCAGTCCCGGACCTACCACAGCCATATGGTTCAAAACGGCGTCCACGTAGATCCTAAGAACAATGATGAAATTTAATATTTACGAATAATGTACACAATATTCGACATTTAATCATTCAGATACATTGGTTCCCATAATTTCCAGGACCATGTCAAATAGAGAGGAAATAGTTTTTAGTGTCTTTTTCATAAACGAGTCAATCTAAAAAAAGAAAAGAAAAAAGGGGATATCGAATTAAAAAATTATCACTAAGATTTGGACTAATCTTGATTCTCAACATATATGTCAGTGTACTATGATGCAAATTTTGCGCTTGAACTTTTTCGATGCGCCTCTTATGTGACAAAACCTTTTCATCTTTGTGACGGACTATACAACTTCATTTTACAAATATTGAAATAGCGTGAGTCCACGTGATGAATCTAAGATCATACGCATATAAATCCTGGCCGCATGAACGACCACAAATATAATGTATGCCGAGGCGAAACTTAGCTTTAGAGTGGATACAAATCTGAAACTTTTTCTTCGCAAATGTAAAATCGAAAGCGAAAAAGTAACCGACCTGACTCCGACTTTCTTGCACCTGTCCACCATATCCTTGAACTGACCCTCGTCTCCAGACCTGCTCACCAGCTTGTAGCTGACGGGTTGATACCGCTCCCACCATGGCCGATCTCCGCCTTTGGGTAATCACAGTGTGCTCGTTCGGGGGTGAAACCTAGGGTTGAGAGAAACACAGATAAAACTTCAATCTATAAATGTTTCGGGGGGGGGGGGGGGGGGGGGGGGTATGAATATAGTCAGCTAATTTCTGTAAAAAAAAAATCCAAATCTAGTTAAAGATCTTTTATAACAATCATTATCGTGTTCGTACGAATAACAAGAGTTCTTTGTGAGACAGTGTTTCACTAAGCACTTTCTGCAGAGATTTTTAGACTATCGGTGAATACTAAAAGAATCTTAAAATAGGCCAGCAGCTATACAGCTACGATATTGCATGTAAATACATAGGGTACTCGGCATGACAGGTCCAGCGAAAAGTTACAGGAAGAAATAAAACATAATAAAGTATTGACAGACCAAAAAGCATATTATATAATATGTTACGGAAGGAAGATTATGTAAAAAAAAATTCTATAAGCTAACTCAATAGATGTTGTGTGCTTTCATACTAAGTTTGTGTAGAAAATTCATAATGAATATTTTCGTGAAAGATCGGTAAACATGAAAACCAGTTTTTAAAAGATCTGCAAAAGACTTTAGTAAGAGCATTGCATTTTTTACATTATTTTTTTCGTAAATGCCAATATATTTGAAAATTAACCAGTTTTGTCCCCCGCTAACGTCTCTCTCTCTCTCCCCCCCTCTCCCCCCCCCACACACACACACACCCCAAGTTTAGTGGAAAGCATCAACGGTAAACTTACGCTTAAAATTTTGTTTCGGGAATCAAACAAGCTGACACAATTTCCTCGCATAATGGCGATGGATCTCAAAACGGGTTAGATCTAACCATATCATAACATATACTCTCGCTCTCATACTAATCAAAACGAATATACGTATTTACAAGATACAAGTTTCGCCACTAATACAAAAAACCATTTTTCTTTTGCTATGCATTCTAATCCATTTCCTAAAGGTGCTTTAACGTGACAACCTACATACTTCCCTTACGTCAGATTGACGTGAAATCATCACGATCTGTGAAAAAGATGTCATCGCACTTTATTCTTTACGAAAGTTTGAACGCGAAAGAGCCACACAATTATTTTTACCTGCACACCACAGAATCCTTTTGGTCCCATACGGATATCTTCTCTCACACTCCCGCGGCGATGTCTGCCCACCATCTCCACTCAAACAAAAGTGTACGATCACCTGGCGTCCGCCGCAAGTGGGGGTCATGGTAAGGATCGTACTGGCTCCGGATAAGCCTGGTGAGTGCATAGTTACGGAGAAAAAAAACCCCTAAAACTTTGCTTCCGAGTATGCATACAAACTCGTATACGTCTATAGTAAATTTATGGATAAGAAAGCCTTGTATTTTAAATTAAATAAAATTAAAAGAAAAAAAAATCCCTCTAAATTCATACACTTCCGAGAACATAAAATTCGCATACTTTATTCATCAATTCATGAGTAAGAAAGCCTTGAATTTTGTATCACATATTAGAAAAAAAAAACTTTCGGTTCAGTGCATTTCCGAGTACGCAGAATTCGTGTGCCTCTTTAATAAATTTATTGATAAGAAAGCCTGATTTTTTTGTGACACTCAGGCCAACAAAAATAACCTGTTTTTTACTGATAACAAGTCAACTGAATAATTCTAGTTCTACACCGTATTGTTGAACAGGAGACTGAGAAATTCCGAGTCCGAGTAAAATCTGCTCTGGTATTGCCCAACAATATAATTATTCAAGCAAAAGTATGAAATAATCTTTTATTTCAAAATTGTTGGAAAAAAATATCAGTGAGGGACGCATACCACACCTTGGAGAAATAAAAAAAGATTGATATATTTTGCAAATATATCAACTTTTTGAATACTTCAAACTTAGGGATAAACACAATAGGAAACTTCCATTTTCTGTGCATTTCTCACAGTCCTGGTTGCAAAAGAGCTAAGAGAGGCACACTGTCATATGATATAACGGAAAAACCGTGTAATTTCATATCATTTCTCTTTTATGGTATTGACTAATTCTAAAACTTTCGCCCCTCATATAACATGAAATCATAAAAAAGTTATGAGAAAATTACACCTATATCGCTAGCAGTGCCTCCTCGGTAAGCACAAAATGTCAGAGGCAAAACAATGTTTTAAAACGTATTTTACAAACAAGTTATCAAGAAGCAGAACCAATACTTACCAAAAAGACCAAGAAGCAGTACCCCAGAGACCCACATGTCGAAATAGTAACTTTCGATGGTACCTTAGAGTCGACGTAAACAGAATGGTTAACTCAACACTAGTGATCTCCTTTTTATCACGTTGAAATCAATATCCAACCTCTTATCTAAAAAAATCTAGAAACAGTGTCACCGCTTATACCCTGATAATAAAGAAGATAAGTCTACCAACATGTCCAAGCATATACCACCAAGTGAAAAATGTGAAAAATATATACAAAAAATGATAACTGATGAGTACTGTTGACGAAGTTACAGATATTGGATTAAAAAATAAACTGGCCGAAACGGCACCTGCGGCAGGAAAAGCAGCAGCAGTAGCAGTAGCATGAGCAGTAGTAGTAATAGTAGTAGTAGTAGAAATAGTAGTAGTAGTAAAAATAGTAGTAGTAGAACTAATAATAGTAGTAGTAGTAAAATAGTAGTAGTAGTAGTGGTAGTAGTAGTAGTAGTAGTAGTAGTAGTAGTAGTAGTAGTAGTAGTAGCAGTAGTAGTAGTAGTAGTAGTAGTAGTAGTAGTAGTAGTAGTAGTAGTAGTAGTAGTAGTAGTAGTAGTAGTAGTAGTAGTAGTAATAGTAGTAGTAGTAGTAGTAGTAGTAGTAGTAGTAGTAGTAGTAGTAGTAGTAGTAGTAGTAGTAGTAGTAGTAGTAGTAGTAGTAGTAGTTATTTTTGACATGATGATGATATTATTAGAGGCCGTTAGTGACCATGCTCATTTTAAATGCTAGTTTGACTAAATTCTTTTTGATGAGTTTCCCCTAGATCAAAATGGATAGGGGTTATTGTTAATGCAAAGATAAAAAGTAACATGCATTTTGTTTCTTAATTTCATTTTTTAACATTATTCTTTGATTTTATAAATGAATTCGCTTAGTAAAATTTGTGTTTTTCCGACTTAAATGCTTAATATAATTTTACTGAATTAAGAAGTATTAGAAAAAAAATTAGACAAACCAGGTTGAGCTGCACAAGAAGGAAATTTGTTGCTTTCACTTTATAAAGATCAAATACTGATATTGGGAAGTCAAGCTGTGAGCGCATGTACCGTTATTCAGAAAACTTTGATCTTCTGCTATTAGTCAAAGATAAGGTTTGCCAGTTATGACACTTTATTTAGCTCTTGAACTTTCTATTTGAGGTAGAAGTTTCAAGCGGAAGATCCACCTAGCTGTTAACAGTCATATTCAATAGATTTCCTTTCGGAAATTTGACTTAAAGAGCAATTGTTGGGAAAAAAAAAACAGGTGGAAAAGCTTAAAGAAAGAAACAATCTAAAAAATCTCTAAAGAACATGAAATCTGTTTAGTCGATAATTATATTCAAACTGATAGCTTTTCTGATTTATTTGATTTTCATTAAGATGACCTTAAAATATTTTATGATTAAAAAAAAAAAAACTTCTACGAGGATTATATAGGGCAAATCAAGTTTCCTCGGCAGATAAGCAAGAACGGCGCATTCCAAAAGATTTTCCAATCCCGTTTCTTCTATACGAGGTGATGAAGTGTTCCAAAATAATAATTTGGAACCATAATCAATCATGTGATAAGATAATTTTGTCACATGCTTTACTTGATTATCAGTTTTTATATGGATTTCTCAAAGATAACAATGTATAATTATCATTATTTTAAACAGGTAAAAGGTGGCACCAAAAAGATTTAGGATCTCTCTCTCTCTCTCTCTCTCTCTCTCTCTCTCTCTCTCTCTCTCTCTCTCTCTTTCTTTCTCTCTCTCTCTCTCTCTCTCTCTCTCTCTCTCTCTCTCTCTCTTTCTCTCTCTCTCTCTCACTCTCTTTTTAATTAATTTTTTTGGCAAAGTAACATCAGTCATGTGCCTGTCCTTCAATTCCTAAAAAATTGTACAAAGTAAATTTGTTCCCAGACTGAGTTATCAGTGAGTGACACAGAAAGCAATTAAAAGTTTGGACTCTGATCTGTCTCCCATTTCACTCTGTCCAATTTGTTTGCAACGATATGGTTGCTTTCATGTGATTTTTTGTATTTTCCTTTTTTTAACCAAATAAAAGAAAGTAGTCCGGCAAGATAGGTTATAAATTACTTGCATAAGCAGCGTAGATGTATTTTTGAGAAAAGTCGGGTGCCAAGTTGATTAGATATATTAACATACTGTTGAGATATAAGATATTACGTTTTATCGTTTGAACGCAATTTTTTATCCTCTAATATTGTTTAGATTTTCATACATAAAAAATTTGGTATAAGCTCAGGATCCAAATTTCCAGAAATGTTTCTAATCAAAACCTGAAATTAAGAAGAACAAGTAAAAATGCGGATGCTTTTAAAATAACTGTTCTAAGAAAAGGAAAATCAGAAAGAGTAAAAGCCTGCAATTAATTGATAATCCTATTGGAATAAAAAAGTTATCGATGCCTAAACCCGACTACTTTTTAGATGCACATATTTTTGGAAACCTTCATTTGAGCCACGGTATTGACAATAGATTAATTTTTAGTGCATACAATTTTCAAAATCTCTCTACTTTGCCCCACCATAAATCGTTTATGGTTTAAAAGTAGAAGTAGTAGTAGTAGTAGTAGGAGTAGTAGTAGTTGTAAAAGTAATAGTAGTAGTAGAAGTAGTAGTAGTACTATTTGTACTAGTAGTAGCAGTAGTAGTAGTAGTGGTGGTGGTAGTAGTAGAGTAGTGGTAGTAGTAGAGTAGTAGTAGTAGTAGTAGTAGTAGTAGTAGTAGTAGTAGTAGTAGTAGTAGTAGTAGTAGTAGTAGTAGTAGTAGCAGTGGTGGTAGAAGTAGAAGTAGTAATAGTAGTAGTCGTCAGGATTATAAGAGCTAGAGTGTTCAGCAGCGGTTAAGCTAAGGCTTAAGTGAAAATGACCGAAAAATGCTTGAATCTGTGGGATCAGAATCAAAGATTTATAGATGCTTCGGCACCCATCCCCTTGCCACTCAAAGAGAACAAAGCTTATACCAATACGCCACTTCGCTCCCTAAAAAGAGAGGTTCATGGCGAAGGTATTTTATCAAGCCTCCCTGAGTGACTTGCAATCTTGATTGGGAAGATCCAAATCGCACCAAAGACAACCATTGAATCCGGAAGCACCAACACTTCCAACACTTCCCATTCGACGCACAAACATCTAGGACGAACGATCACAAAATTATGTATGCCTGAGATAGTAATTTCAAATTTAGGTCTAGAGGAGGCAAACCATTGGGTTAATAATGAACTAGTATTATAAGAGCTAGATATTTGGGTAGTGCTCACTAGAGGTTAGGATAAGGCTTAAGTAAAAATGATCGAAAAATGCTTGCCATTTAGGGAGAGGCAAAGACACAGATAGAAAGGGCAGCAGAGACGCAGAAAAAGAGACGTAAATATACAGAAACTTTTGAGAGAGAGAGGGAGAGAGAGAGAGAGAGAGAGAGAGAGAGAGAGAGAGAGAGAGAGAGAGAGAGAGAGAGAGACAGACAGACAGACAGACAGACAGACAGACAGACAGACAGACAGACAGACAGACAGAGAGACCGAGACAGAGACAGATTGTCAGACAGACAGATAAACAAAGACAGAGAGAGATAGATGTATAGAGAGATAGACAAATAGAAAGATAGATAGATAGATAGATAGATAGATAGATAGATAGACAGATAGATAGATAGATAGATAGATAGATAGATAGACAAATAGAGAGATAGATAGATAGATTGAAGGAAGATATTTATAGAGAGAAAGAGAGGCAGAAAGAGAGACAGAGACAGATGGGCAGACAGACAGAGACAGAGAATGAGAAAGACAGAGAGTCAGAGAGAGAAAGAGAGAGAGAGAGAGAGAGAGAGAGAGAGAGAGAGAGAGAGAGAGAGAGAGAGAGAGAGAGAGAGAGAGAGAGAGAGAGAGAAAGGGAGAGAAAACGTTGAGGGTGAAAAAGAGTCAGTACAAATCTGCATGTGTAGTGCATTAATTACAGACTAGTTCTAGCCAACTTAAGAGATTGTTTCATAACATGAAGTAAAGAAAGACATGCCCATATCTTTTCCTTTCTTTTTAATTTTTTTTTTAAATCTGCATGCTCATCACATTAGGCGAAATTTTTTCAATTATTTTATCTCAATCGTGCTGGGTCAAACCATTAGGAAATGTTTGTTTCGTGTTTAAGTCAAGTTCAAGTGAGTGGTACAGGCTGTATAGAGACTGAAATATTAAAAGCTTTTACAGAGCAGTTGTTGTCCTCCGAACTTGCAGTATGAAATCGTTTAATATTCATTCGTTTTTTTGTTTGTTTTTTTTTTTTTGAGTAGAAAACAAACGATTCTAGTAATATAAAGGAGCTCTAACGTGTCTGACGGCTACTAAATTAGAACATACCCATCACTTAAGACTGTAAGAATGTCTGTAAACCGATTAAATCAGCGTGAAGGTAATACCGTAAAAATGTTGTTGTCTCGTTCTGCTACCGAAATTTTACTATATATAAGGTAAATTTGTACTTAAATTCTCGATTTGAGTCGAACTTCGTTCAATGCATTCAGCGAACTAATTTACTCTAACATTATATTTCAATTAAAAAAACAAACAAACTACAAATAAAAGGATGGGTTGTTTTATTTTTTATAGAATAAGGTCACTGAGACTCCGTTCTAGTTTATTACCTCTACTTAACATAACCCCTCACCCTTGCATCGAAGGTAACAATGAGATAACCGCTTTAAGATATCCGTATCAACCTGTCATCTGTAATGCTGGCTTCATATATGATATTAAGAGATTAGATTAAATCAAAGCAGGCCTACAGAAAATCGATTGGAATTCGCGTTCGCGGTCACAAAAAATATTAAAACTGAGTTGGCAACTCAGATTGTTACGGCACAAGGAAACTGAATAACACATAATTATATTTCAAAGGACCGAAGCTATTAAATGGAATTTTAGACATACTTTCATAAATTATAAAGGCTTCCTTCAAATCTATTTGTTAAAAATCTTCCCATAGCTTAAAACTGAAATAAATTGAATGTACACGATATGCACATGTCTATAGATTCTCTGTCCAAGTTACATTTACAACGTCATTTTAACAAATTTTGTGCGCTCGTTAAAATAAGTTTACTTTTTCCTCTTCTGAGCTTTGCTTTTTCCTTGCGTTACCTTTAAATTTGGTACTTTCAATAGAATTTAAAATAAGCTTTATACCAGTGAGCAATTATTTTTATATTCTAATTTCTGACCTATTTTTTTATTTTTAAAATGGTAATAGTTATGGAGGCATTGTTTGGTGTTTTTACCTGTGGTGATTGAGCATTTTAGCCAGTGCAATTTGAGCTTTTGAAATTTGGGTTTAATTTTTCTGTTTATATAGATCTAGAACATTATGAAAACCTGTTTACAAGTTTTAATACAATTTGGATAAACGTTTCTCAAACAAATAGTCTACTTTTCGCATCAAATGTCGCGAATGGTGTTGCATTTTTAAAGTCAGTGCTCGAGGGAATAGATGTCACCTCTCAGAAAACTCTCATGAAGTGAGAGACGCTATTTTGTCACAATCTAAAAGAGGTCGTCATCCTCGTTGAGGCGCGGTCCCGCCAAATATTTTTTTCAAGGGTCCAAACTATTGGTAGTCCATGGAAGCCAGATCTGGACTGTGAAAAGATGTGGAAGAAGCTCACAATATTACCGAAGAAGCCAGTCTTGAATCAATTTCACGGTATGTGGTGTCGCATAGTTTTACTGCAAAATCGCACCTGTCTCAGGCGAGCTCTCCAACCAGGTCGTTTTCGACGTATGGCTTCTCTCAGTCTGCCCAGGGTTTGACAGTATCTAACACCGTTACTATAGAGCAGAAAATCTACAAGTGAAGCATCTCTTTTTGTCCCAAAATACAGTGGCCATGAGTTTCTTGAAGACTTGCTCTTTATATTGTTTGGGTATTGTTCACGACGGTTGTTCCCAGGTCATGGAATTTTGCTTCATCTTTGGTATGATGAGATGCATCAAAGTGTATAGTAAAAGTCTTCATCAAGTCGTGTTTGATCTTGAATGGGGTCCACCTGACAAGTCGAAAGAGTCTCAGAGGTTTCGGTCGCAATACTTTGTAGTCATCTGTCAGCTGTTTGGCCCCCTTAACACATTTTCCGCTATACCTGTTCTTCACAATGAATTCTTTCAAGAGCTGTTTCGGAAAGATCAAGATTATTCACTAAATCCTGATTTCGATATCCCCCGTCTTCGCGAATAGCGATGTTTCCACTAGTCAGGGCAGATTTGGGACAGCCACTACCCTGCAAAGAATTAATACCTGACCCACCTATCTCGACCATCGGCACCACTGGTATAATGGTTTTTGCTCATGGCATCCTTACTCTAGTCGAAATCAACACCTCCATGAACTTTTGTGAGAGTTTCCGAAATCTGATAGCAACTCGTATCCCTGATTTTGACCAGTTTTAAATGATAGTAGTCATTATCTCTTCTGCCAATATTCGTTAGTCCGTTCACCAATGGTGCTTGTACATGAGCTTAGTCACTGTGCGTCAGTAAACCACACACTGGACACTTGAGTTACGACAGAGAGCTGAGTCATTATGAGAAGAAATGTTTGGAAAATTTTTTCCGTGCTTTGAGACTTGGCTACAGAGTATGCATCGATGCAATGCAGCAGTATTTATGACCTCCAGAATAATACTTATAAGTTGTGAAGCGGGCCCTTACTCTTAATACCCTGTTTATCTATTTCGAACAAATTTTACAAGTCCACCTCGTAAACGATGCCATTGACTGATAACAGCCTTCATAGTAAATAATAACATCAATACTACCAATATTGCTATTATTTTTTTAATAGTTGGCAGTAATACGGTTTGAATCCAAAATTATTTTCTTTTATTATATAATAATACCTTCTGTACGGTATCAATTCTTCTTTTAAAACAGAAAAAAAAAATGCTGGCTGTTTTGGCCTACTATAAAGAATAACTAATAGCCAAGACAAATTAGTTATTTTGCAAACATAATAATTCACTCAAGTTGCTATGGCGAATTGTATCACTTTAAAGGAACATAATTATGATTTAGTGTCAATTGCATTATAATCGTTTTAAGTAAAAAAAAATTATAAGAAAGAAAGAAAGAAAAAGGAAAATCAGATCAGTATACACAAAGAAAAATTATTTTATATAGACATAAGTACCTTCATCAGGTAAAACTGTTATCTGAGTCTTGGTAGTAATCGACGCTGGGGTAAAAAGAATCGAGATAAAACAGAATTATAAATTCCAACTACTATAGTTCAAGGTAATGTTAGATATTCGAAACTCATTTTGCGCCCTCCTCTTGACCTTTGCCCTGTTATAGATCAAGTTCATGAATTAAAATAATTTTTCTGAAATAAAATTTGGTTGTAGTACAAAAAAAAAAAGATATTTGGAATGACGATAATGAGTAATGGCATGAAAAATTACCTGAAAACAAATGTCAAGTAAAATTATAAAATTAATATAAAATAATTTCTACCGAGTAGGCCTATAATTTTAAATTTCATTTTATGTTGGCATTATGATAAACGAAACAAATTACCATTGAAAAGTACAAATAATAATAATAATAATAATAATAATAATAATAATAATAATAATAATAATAATAATAATAATAATGATGATGATGATGATGATGATGATGATGATGATGATGATGATGATAATAATAATAATAATAATAATAATAATAATAATAATAATAATAATAATAATAATCAAAACTAATTGCAAAAACTTGTTTTACCTCTAAAAACCTACCTTATTCGTAAATGCTTTATAATATCAAGAACCAGACATCCGTTAAGCTTAATAAACCAGTCTTAGCCTAGTGTAGGCCTAGGCTGCGATGTTATAGAATCGTGATGTCTTTGTTCCATATTTTTTTTCAGTCTAGGCCTATGCAGCACAAGTGAAGTTTCCACGAGACATAAATAAAGCTAGTCTTATGACCATCTCTGCAAAATTTCATTATTTAAAAATATGATCTATATCAGGCTTTTTTTTACGAACACTCATAACGGACTTTGAACTCAATAAGTACTTGCAGAAGCTTTATGTTTTCAATCGACCCTCATGTTTAAAATCAATCTCCCCCCCCCCCAAAAAAAAAAAAAAAAAAAGAAATCGTAAGATGCACACAATGAATTCTAAGTTAGAATAAAGCTTATCTAAAATATAAAGAACTGCAACAGTGCACCTAATGAGAGCTTCCAAATAAAAAAAACAAAAAAAAAAAATAGAAACAACAGCAACAAAAAACAAGAGAACAAACAAACAAATAAATTAATGTACCAATCGCATTATAAACAGTAGTTAAATCAATAACAATTGAAACCCATTTATACAGTTATTATTTTCTTGATCGTTTTTTACATTTTACATTTTACGTGAAAACAGGAATACAATGTGCTGCAAAGCAACTGCTCTCCATTGTTCCAATCTTTTTGCGCTAATTAGAAGGTGACGAAGGCTAAAGAGGAACAAATGATGCCTTGTGGGAATTCATCGCTGAAGATTTGCTAATGAGCGTTAAAGAGGATAAAACATTTTAACTCTATTGTTAGTAGGCTAATCATAGCAAGCCTATAATCCAGACTGATATTTTGCCAAATGATTAGCAGATTTGAATAATTATGCGGGCCTACCTCTATAAAATGAGATGAGTTATCAGCTGCTATGAAATAGCAGGCCTACCTCTATAAAATGAGATGAGTTATCAGCTGCTATGAAATAGCAAAATTATTTTAATAGGCAGATGGATTTTGTTTGTGACAAGGACCAAGGCCGTCTTGAACAACAGGTGTCTGTGGCACATACCCACATTATAGTTTTGGTTTGTTTCAAGAGCAAATTTCACCAATTTAGAAACAAATAAAAAAAAAAAGAAAAAAAATTCTGCTGCGATGTATAATTCCCAAGAAACCACAATTAGCCTACACTAACTTTATTGTTGCTGCTGCTGCTGTTGTTGCTGCTGCTACTACTACTACTACTACTACTACTACTACTACTACTACTACTACTACTACTACTACTACTACTACTACTGTTGCTTCACTATCACAATCACTACCACTACCACTGCTACATCTATCATTACCAATGCTACATCCACTGCTTCTGCTACTGCTGCTTGACCACTGCAAACACTAGGCCTATCACTATCACTTCCACTACTACTGCCACTGCTTCTGCTACAGCTGCTACCATTACTGCTACTGTCACTACTACTACTACTACTACTACTACTACTACTACTACTACTACTACTACTACTACTACTACTACTACTACTACTACTACTACTACTACTACTACTACTTCTACTGCTGCTGCTGGTGTTGCTGCTTCTGACAGCTACATGTATTTAGTGAGTATTCGGAATTGGGCTTGAGAGCGATACATTCTTTCCAGCTGTCCCAAAAGTTGTTATCAAACATAATTTTTCATTTCCCATTTTCGTAAGTTTTCCTTTCACTTTCAGTTGTGTTGCCATGTTATGGACCAGCTTCAATACCTTGATCGAACTAATGTAGATCTAGATCTAGCTCTAAGTCAACCAATCCTCTTACTTCAGACTATCAATTCTTCTCTCAAATAATCACTAATATAATTGTGCAAGATCTATCGACGCCCCATTTAGATCTTGATTAAAGAAAATCTAGAATCTAGATCTAGCTAGATCTAGATCTATAGCCTATTCAATAAACCATTGAATTGGGACAAATAGTATCGACGCAAGGAGATATTTTGCTCGCACTTTTTCATCCATCTCAGAAATGTATGCTAGACCTAAGATCTAGATTTATCTGATTTTCAGCATGCATAGAACGAATATGAATATTTGGCCGAATATTTTATTTATACAATTGAATGTAAGGTCAATTTTTGCTATTAGTTCCAATTTTTAACGAAAGGAATAAACCATACCTAGGCTACTTCCCTTTCAGTCTACAAAGGTATATATATATATATATATATATATATATATATATATATATATATATATATATATATATATATATATATAGGTAACTATATGAAGTAAAATTAACTTTGCAAGTGAAGGCAACTGAATTCATATAAACTTGCCACAAAGTCGTTCATAGCACACCAAGTAATGACAAATGTAACGGAAAAGTCAAACATGAGATGGTCTTCAAATTGTCAAAAAAAGTAAATTTTAAACGTCAGACTGAACATGATACACAAACCTCAAATATCTGTAGACACTGGCTACCCATTGGATCACAGACTTAAAACTAAATTGGAATGTTTAAATACCAATCACTATGTCCATCGAATCAGAAACTCTTCAAAAATAAAATCAGTTGCCAGAAAAACCTTTGGGCAGGACTTCTGAATGACTACGGTACCTTTATCACACTAAAGAGGGCTTTGTTTGATTGCGCCATAATTATATAGAACTTTTTAATGCATCAAGTAAATGTAAATCATTTTCTAACAATGAATGTGAATTACAAATTAAAATAAATTTCGGCATCATATATCCTATATTTCATGTCTTAATACACTAAACCAATCAGAAGTCTTAAGTTCACCATAGACACGGTGCAGCATCGGATTCCTCAACCCAAGGGCTGGACCATTGCATGTAGAGGAAAATCGTTTGAAAAAAACGAGTGTACAAGGTGTATTGCGCACAGTCTAGCAAGGCGCTAGAATATCATTATCAAGCTCTGCCTGATATTTTTGGGTGCAGCACCTGACAAATTCTGCAGCGCTATTAAATTAAAATTTCGGATCTTGACATTAAAAGTTTCAGAATCATATCCGTCTTCAATTTTTAGCACAGATCAAATAATACATTAATGTTACATTGAGGAGGAGATTTATAAAATAAAATAAAAAAAAATTCACCTTTCGGGTCATCGTGTCATTGGGTTTCCCCTTTTTACACCCCATTGTCTTGCTAACCCCACCGTCTTCTGTGTGTCACACACAAAGTATTGTGCATTTCACATCGCAACATCATAACTGCAAAGACTGAAATACGTTTACTTGGAGTTGCATCACCAAGAATTATAATTCATTCATTTCTGTATGTTTATTTTGTGGTGCAAAGACCAGGTTTTTGGATTTATTGTAGTGAATCGAGCAAATTATGGTATTTTGCCTCGCTATATTTTTTTTCTTTGCAATTTTTTTTAACCATATATTTTTTAAAATTGTTGCTATAACAATACAACTCAATGCCTTTTTCCTTGAGAATCCATGATGCAAAAGATGTTTATTAAAAACTGATTGGATAAAAAATGTGTTTGCAAATAACAGTTCTAACCACTTAAAGATTATGAACTAGACAGTTTTTTTTTATTTCACGTTTAAGCACGACTGAATAAACTGGCTGATGAAATGTAGACCCCATAAATTCGAAATTCGTGTGGAAAGTTGGAAACCTTATAAGCACAACCTCTTGATTACCCACTACTTGTGAGGTATGTAAAAACACGTCGCCGTATGCCTTGATCTCAAGTCTTGTAAAATGCCTAGCACCCCCTCTATGGGGGGCTTTACCAAGCTTTGGCCAGAGATCTCTTCCTTCTCAAGTTGCTTCTGTATGGAACTTGTTGTTGCAGAATATACATCAATCCGAATCGTTAAGGAATTTGAAACTTAACTAAAACTCCATTGTTTTACTCAGAACAACATCAGTATTTTGAATGACATAGACATTTCCGTTTCCATAATACCTTCTGTTTGAATTTGAGGGGTAACAGAAGAGAGGCTGATTATTAAAACTTTTGAGTAGAAATCTTCAGCTGCTTTTAAATTTTGTGAAGTAGTGTATATAAGTCAATGTATTTGTAATTTTATAATTTTGTAACCTGTTACAATGAATTCTATAATTCTATAATTATATGTTTTAAGCACATTCTCATTTTTTAAAAAATGACATTGTTTTCTTAGATCAGTAATTATTATGTTTCATTTTGCACTAGACATCAAATATATCCTTTTTCATCTTTGAACAACAGGATATTAAAGTATTTGAAATTTTGTGATATCAAAATGGACCCTTTGCGCTTATGAAGGAAGGCACAATATAAATCTCCATATTATTTATTATTATTATTATTATTATTATTATTATTATTATTATTATTATTATTATTATTATTATTATTATTATTATTATTATTATTATTATTATTATTATTATTATTATTATTATTATTATTATTATTATTATTATTATTATTATTATTATTATTATTATTATTATTATTATTATTATTATTATTACTGTTATTATTATTATTGCTATTACTATTAAAATTACTATTACTATTATTTTTATTATTATTATTATTATTATTATTATTATTATTATTATTATTATTATTATTATTATTATTATTATAATATTAGCCTCTAAAGTGAGTTATTTGCTAGCTAAAAAGATGTAAACCTTGGTTTAGGCCTATTTGCCTTTAATTTGATTTTGTTATGAAGAATGCAGTTTAGCCAAGATTTATAACCTAGATTAAATTTTATAGAGATTTTGAAGGACTCTCTGGAGGGAAGAACATGATTATATGAATTAAAAATCAATGATATCTTAACTAGATAACACGGTGAGAGTAAGCATTGCTAGCTTGCATTCATCTATTATGGGCAACCAGTGTAGTGGCTGTTTTGAAAAATGCAAAGTTAAACTCACATAGTTGTAACATCCTCAAAATACAATGACTTCATATATCTCTATAAACCTATTGAGTGAACTTCATTGTGTTTTTGGTGAAAGTTGTTATGCCTATCTATTTAGGTTCAATTTACTTTTCGTTTTTTAACAAAACAAGCGTTAACTTTGTCAGATAAAAAAATAGAAAGTATAATTATTGATATACATATTTAAGAGTGGATTTGTAGTAAATTTTCAGATTACACTAAGTGGTATTGAACATGTATAAATCCCATGCCACTTCCTTTAATCAAGTTTTATCTACCAGCATCAAGACATCCTGATCAACAGACGGTAACAGAAATGATGCAAGATGGTGGTTTGGTCCAAGAGACATAACATATTTTTTGATCTCAGTTTTCCTCAAGTGGTTGCCATCTGCTGTGCTTTGCCTCTGGGAGGGTTGCTGGTGTGTGAAATTCTCTGCTGCCTTTTAGCCTTCAAAGAATCAACAACAACAGTGTGTGATAAGGCAGAATATGTAAGCTGTTTCTGTTACTTTCAGCTTCACGAGTGTTCAGATTTATTTTAGTAGCTCTATGGATATTAACAAAAATCTGTTCATAATTATGATTGTGATGTAACATTTTTGAAAATAGCTTAAAGTTCTTTTCCTTTGTTTCATTAATATACAGTATGAATGAATAACAAAATTGTGGTAACAAAAAAAAATTGGACTCGTATATGAATATAGTAAATGAAACTGTTGAAACAAGTTATTTGAGATATTTGTGTTAGTTTAACTGTCTCTCCACTCTCTTCCTCTCTCTTTCTCTCTTTCTCATTGTCACTCTGTCTTTGTGTGCCTCAGTTTATCTCAATCTCTACCTCTCCCTCTTTACTTTTACATACCTAACTGTCTGCCAGTGTTTGTTTCTTTTTTCATCTTCCATAATCTTACTTTGAAGAAATGAACATTTGATCAAACTCATATTCAATTATGTCTGGCAGGTGTGGAACTTCTTACCATCTGTGAGTCAGGCTACAGGCTTGCTGTCACCACAAAAGTACCTATGGCGAGTTGTCATCGCCTTACATGCAACACCACGCTTTGCTATTGCATATGGATATTTCTCCCTTCACTCTGTAGTGTTTTCTGATGGAAGCAACCCAAGCAGAATCTTTAGGCGCCTGGCAAGAGTGGCCTGCTTGTTGCACTGCACTGAGGTTCTGGCTCTTGTGGGGTTAAGTTTTATCTCATCTGCAGAGGATTTTGGTAAATGTAGAAAGCATTGTTTTTAGGGCTTTTCCTTGTATGTACAAACATTTTTTTTCTTTCAAAAAAAAAAAAGATGCAGATATTTGCAATAGGAATATATATTTTTTTTAATTTTGTTTTTTTTTTTTTTTTGGACTAAAGTAAAACCTGGAATTTGATTTTTCAAAATCTATTCCATAATATTATGCCAAGGTGATGTTAAAATTTGGGAAATATTTATCCTCTTCAACTTATGAGATCTATAATGATTTTAAAAGATATTATTATTGACTAATCTAAACCTTATTTTTCTTATCTGACATAACTTGCTTGACATGAAATTTACAACAAAGTCTTAAACTTGTGAAATTGTCTTTTGAAAAGTTAAGCACACAATCAAATTATTTAAAACTGAAGCATTGCATTTTATGAAAAGCAAACAAGAAAAAATATGACAAGTTTGCAACTTTCGCATCAAACCTTGCTAGTGCAACTTTAAACTCTATTGTGTATTACAATCATTCATAGAGTGTCTGATTCTGTAATATCATATTTGGAAAGGCTATTTTACCACACTGAAAAATATTTTAGAAGCAAATGCACTTGTAATAATAACAGTTTTACTGATTGATGGGGACATAGTTTAAATTTTGACTGTTTACTAGTGTTGATAAATTATTATCAGTATTATTTATTTATGGATTATGCTAGGAATATAATGAAACTGATACAAAAAAATTCAAATTCAAAGCATTAGCTTGATTTTGTTGAAAAGGCTGTTGGATTTAATGTTTATTGAAGCCCATTCATTGTAAAATAGAGAAAGAATTATCGACGAAACAAATTTCTAAATATGTAGCATCCCACGTGTAAATAAAGCCTGTATCATTAAATGTATCATTTTTTTTCCCAGTTTGAATATTTGATTTTTTTGTCTAAATTAACCTTTGGGTATAGTTTACATTCACGGGAGAGTTTGACAGACTGAAGAGATCCTGAGTTTGTTGAAACCAAGATCTTTTTATGATGGGATTTAGTTCTATGCAAGGTGGAAAAATCAGGGAATTGTTCATAGTTTGTTAGAAGCAAGGTTATGTTGAGTCTGAGAATGTTGTATGCAAGGTTCTGTTAGTTGAAAAAATATGGAACTTCAAAAGGAGTCCCTACAATTAGATATAATTTTTTTTTCAGAACTGCACAAGTTCTTCTTTATCACTTTCCTTTTGAGTGCTACTGCCCATATGGGTGTGATGTGTGCCATTCAGGCCTGGGGCACCAAGGCTATCAAGTACTGGTTGTCTAAAAAGGTGATTTGGTTTTGCTCCCTTGAGGACCCAATTAATGATAATTGTATTAATATGACTATTAAGAAGTGTATTTGCGGAAAATGAGAAAATGGCAAATTCAATTGACTAATCAATCTTGTGTAAATTTGTTTAATATCTGCTGAATTCTGTGTAACAGGCTTCTTTTGGTATGGAAACCAGTAAATAAATTATCAAAAAACTCTGTCAAAGTTTTACATAGGCTCTTGGCATCATCCTGGCCTTGTCATTCTTTTAAATGTTTCTATTGTAAAAACAATTTGAATTCTTCAAAGTATCACAATCAACATTCACAATAGCTATCACACAGTTATACAACTATTATTTGAGCAATTTTGGATTTATTTTAGCCTTTTTCCCTTACTAAACTAAATAAGAGTAAGATAATTGAAAATTTTATAGGATTAGAGGGGGGAAATTATTTTTCATGCAATTTTTTGTTTTATTTTCTACAGGAACAACTGTCTGTGATGTTAAAAGTTCGCCTATTTGCTCTTCATCTTGTATTCTTGACAGCAGCAATGTACTTCTACTACCGCCATAACAAGTATTGTGAGAATGGAGGTTTGTATTACCATTGCTCTTGAGGTCATTTAATTGAAACTCTCAAAACTTATATTGTAAAAACCCCACCTAATATTTCTGAGGCTTTCAGGGCAATTAAGGCACAAGTCGCCTGCAACTGCTTGGAGATGGATCCCATGGAAAATAGAAATTGGTAATATGAAGGTTTGTTTTAAGACATCTAAAATAGAAGATCTTTGGACATAATCCTGCTCATGAAAGTTCTTCAACATGCTTAAATAGCAACAAAATTCATTTCTACATTGTACTTTTTACTCAATATGTCAGAATTTTAAAGGGGTTAAATAAACTAAATATATCAATATTAGACTTGTGAACTATAAATTACAATGTAAAATGTAAAGCAGTTGTGTCAACATCCAAAAGTCTCATAAATATTGGTTCCTACAGACTCCTGGCTTCTTGTAGAGCTTTTGTCAAAGGGCTGTGACAAAAAAGACGAAGAAGAAAAACTGCGCCATGCACATGTTAGAACACTGTATTTTGCTTGAAGTTTTACATCTAACCTGACAACTAGAACAAAAGAAAATAAACATTTCTTTTTTAGCATTTGGCAAGAGGCAACATATGCGATATATTCTCGGGTCATAAATTGAAGATCATGTGAATCTGAAGAGGAGATCTATAAAGACTCAGGCAATGAGCAAGAATACTCGCCCAAAACCAACAAGACATCAAGAAATAGATCTAAATCAAGAACTAGGCCTGATTCTAAAACTGGCAAACAAACAGATTCAGTTACCACTGTCTCCAGCAAAAAGCTGAAGGGGTAAAGATGAAAAGGGAAAAAAAAATCTGATTGACCCTGGGCTAGGGCTAAAGCTCACAAATTTGGAAATTTTTTTTAAACCTGATTTGGGAGATATAAAAGTTGTTAAAAATGTAACAAATAAACATAAATGCTTCCCATTTAGTTTGCGAACAAGTTTACATATAAATATATATATATATTTATATATATATATATATATATATATTATATGTATATGCACAGTAAAAAACATGGTGTTCTTTGAGAAGATAGATTTCTGTTGGGAATAGCCTGGTAGCTACCAGTTAATCATAAATTTGCTGATGAGCGTTATATTTTTTTTTCATCAATTCGCCAAAAATTGCTTTTAAAAAAACAACAACAAAAAATCATCTTTTGCATCATTAATCATTAAGAGTACACAAACTGTTTTTTTTCTGCAGCATAAGTGCTTTGAGAAACCACAAGAAGATGAGGAAAGCAACAAAGCTCATTTTGTTTTCTCCTGTCAGCATACATGGGGCTTGAAAGCTCTTGTTCAGCTCATGTCATTTTCTAACTTAAGTAAATCTTCAGCTTTTAATATTTTAAGAATGGCAAGCAATAAGGATTTTCAATCTTCTCTTTCTTTCTTTTCAGTGTACAGTATGTTCAGTTTGTGTGAGATTCTGATGATAACAGCCAATATAGCATTCCATGGCACAGCAATGATAGACTTCCACAGCACAGACTTGATATTACAAGACTTTCCTGACAGATAATGAATCTTACTAATATGCTCTTTATTTATTAATTTATTTTTTTGTCATGTTACTTAAACCTTGACAGTTAAACTAAAAATTTCTTGAAGCTAACACATAAACAGTAAAATATAATGGTATAGGAATATAATTAGACTAGTTTTTGTGTTTAGGACTAGATCCTTGATAAAGTGTTTACCGTACACCAGGCTTCAAGAATCAAACAGTGAAAGAGATCATACTAAATCTCCCCTCTTTCTTCTCTTTGGCTTGCTTTCCCTAACCATCTTATTTTAGCAGCATGAAATTCATACTTTAAAAAAATTATGTTAAAAGGATGTTAACTTAAAAAAAAAGAAACCACCACATTGTTTGTCAAACCCCTATAACTCATGCAGGCATTATCACTCTTATTACTGCAACATCTGTCTTGGGGTCTGCCTTGAAGAGGGTTTCAATTTTAACAGCAGCACCATAATTATCTTGAATGATGGAATGAATTATAGAGCAAGTGCTAAGATTTCCTGATGTCAAGGATGGGACTTAAAATTTTCAAGAAGCAATTTGTCATTTTCTGAGGTTTTTCTAAATGGTGCTTTGTTTGGTAACAAAATTTTAATTGAATTTTGTTGATGCTGAGCTTTCTTTTCAAAATATATTTTCTACACCTATCAACATCATAATCTTGCCAGTTTTTACAATGAATGTGAACAAATGAAGACAATTGTTAAACTATTTCATTCCTTATTTTTAAGATACATCGGCAGTGAAAAAAAGGGTCATTTACATTTTAATGTTTTCTTTCCTTTCCCCTTTCTAGTTTTTTAAGTCACCAAAGAATTCATGACAAAATATTGCAAACCTGTTTTAATGTCTTACATAAATTTCTTTCTTTATAAGTATGTGGAGTACTTTCTCAGTTGCAATCTGGGGACTTAACATGAATATTGATCAGAACTTAGTGTAATGAAGTGGTATGCATTTTGAATTGAGTGGATATTGTGTCAAAGAAATTCTAAAGTCTACCTGATATAATTTTCCAATTGAAAAAAAAAAATGGTGCTTGTTTGATGGCTGCGAAACAACTGCCATAAATACAAGGTATGGGAGCAGTTTGAAAGTCTGTTATTTCTTTAGTTTATTAGAATTAACATATTGTTAACTTTTTTAACTAATATTTGCAGATTTTAATTTTTGATTGAATTAGACAATTGGTGATATAGTTTAATTAGTGACATACACAATGTAACAATCTCTGGAGGAATCCATGTGCCAAAAAGAAGCATTATTAATTACTGGCAGGGTAAATTTTTATCTTACTGCATGAAGCATAAAAGAGCTTACAGACATGTGTATAATTTTGAAAAGTGCAAGTCACAGCATCATTAGTATTTCACAAATAGAATATTATTCATATGCACACTATATATATATATATATATATGAGAGCGCATGGGAAAACCCTTCTGATGTAGTTAGGTCTAGTTTTGCGCCAGACCTATTTTAAGTCAATGTCAAGTCCAAGTTTGAAAATGAAAATTTTATTGCTCTAGAAACTCCATTCATTCATTTTTTCATTCGGCATAGCTTTATTTGTTTTTTTTTTTGAATTTAATGATTTTGTGAAACCTCTTCAGATCTTATTTGTGGCATTAACAGTGTCAGTGTGAAAAGTATGTTCAACTTTAAAGGCCTTTTCCTCAAAACAACACACTCTCAAAGTGGGTGATTTTAAAACTCCGTAACTTTTGATTCAAACAAGATAGAACCTTTAAATAAAAAGCAAAATACTCAGGATAGTTTACAGAATCCAAAACTAAGCTCATCTAATTTTTTCTATTTGGACCCATGAGAAGGGTTTTCCCGTGCGCTCATATATATATATATTTCTATACTACACCTATTTCAGCGCTTTATATCCATATGTGTAAAATATTTTTTTCTGCATGTTGTAGTAACCCTGTGTTTCTTTACATCATACTGTCTGCCTAACTTAACTGGGCCATCTGCAGCACCATTATCTCAGAATTTGGAATAGAAAAGCCCTCCTTAAATGGTTGCACACTAAAACTCACTGAGTAAGTTCATTTCTTTCGTAGGGAGTAGTCTAGTTCAGCTTTGCCTGCTGCTGGCGGTCTCATTATCTTCCTTTTCTTTGGATACAATGGCCCAAATCTAGAACAAGAGATGAGAGCTATCTTACCTGGATCCAAGATAAGAATTAGACGTCGATCAAGAATCTGATCATATTTGTCACTGCCTCCTCGATTTATTGCTTGGTTTAAAACTTTAAATCACACTGATAATGCAAACGTAACTGTTTTAAAATAAATTATCTATTCCTGTGTCTATAGATTCAGTATATAAGTGGCAAAACATTTAAAAAAGAGTCCCTGTTGGCTATCATATTCTCTCATCAAACTGTTATGATTGGTTCAATAATAGAAAAAAAAAATTCTTACCTTCAATTTTTATTTACAGTCAAGCCTGCAGGCTATCTCTGTCCTTCTTGTTTAGGTCCTATCAAATTCAAGTGCTGAAATCAAACCAAATGAAATACCAAGATGCGTTTGTGTGATCACAGTTTTATGTAAAGGCATGAGAAAATTAGGCAGAGCTGTGTCCATTTAAAAGAATTTCATCAAAACTAAAAGGCCTGAAGCTATTTGTCATTTCATGAAGATGCTAGGTCTACTTCATAGAACAGATTCGAGAGTTTCCGAAGTGTTATTAAAGATTTCAGGCAATGTGATTGTTTCTGGCCAAATGAGCAGTTTTTTGTTCTTATTATTGCAAAATTAACATTCAGACTGTTTGTTTCTGAACAAAACTAATTTGTTGTATGTTTATTTTCGAATTTGGTAAATGCAGCTCTAAAATGAATTTGCCCTTATCTTTTGCTATTTTAAAAGGGTTAATGAATTCAAAATTTTATTTAATTCAAAGTGGCTTGAGTGACATGCAACTTAGGAGAACTGGTTGTGACTTATAAGCCTCGCATAAGACAAGTCAAGCTGCACGGAAAGGCTCCAAGCTGTTTGGCTGAAAGCAGTATATACTGCCCTATTGCATTGTGATTCCACGTCTTAAGCAGTATTGCCTTAGTATGGCTTGGCTTATGCAGTGTATTTAACATCTGTCACTCATGATCTATGCACTAAAGTTAGGGTGTTTTACCACCTTTCTCCATTTGTGTAGACATATAGCTTATTGTTTTGGAGCAACTGTGCCTGGCATGACCATGCTTGTTTATTTTTTTTTTTACTGTAATAGATATTCAGAAAATGAAATAAAAATCATACTAAAAAGGATGAGAGGTAGAGAAATGTTGCAGAATTTTTCTTTCACTAAGTCAAAGAGGTAAAGGGCTTTTGCATTTTTTAAAAATTGTCCTGGAAAAGTTGAAGTATACGATATTCAAATATTCATAATTATGATAATATGTAAACTTCTCAGACTTTGGCTCTGTTTTTTGTAAAAGTAACGACAAACAACACAGCATTAATACTGAGTAGATGCATATTTTCATACTTTTTCATATACATATACATGTATATATATAATGATAAATTATGATATTATTCTATTGAATTAGATTTATAGTTCTTGTTCGCATGAACATTGAATGCAATCATGTGCATTTTTATGAAACATTCCAACTGACTTGTTGATAATTATTTAATTCTGTAGTGCCTTTCAAAATCATTTCATTTTTACTTATTTTCTTAAACAAAGGCTGTATAATTATTTCTATCTTTCATGTGTATTGTACGTCTTGAAAATCCATGAAAATCAAGAAGCATATCTGCTTTTCCCGTTTTAATTTTTTTCTTGCTTATTTCATTGTCAAATGTTTTGCTGACTGTTTAAACTGCATATGTGCATCACTTTTTCCAGATATATTCCTATCTGAAGTCCTTTGTATTTATTTACTCAAAGATCGCAAGATGTAAATCATATAAGCAATCTATAAACTTCACTGGGCACTTGTTTTTTTGATTTCTTACCTACATAGAAATCTATATACAAGCATGATAATGGTTATGCAATTCATCTCTCTAAACTGCAAATATAATGGCTTTCATTTGTCAATTTTGCCACAGACATCTGCTAAATTCTTTACAAAAATATTCAAATTATTTATATTATTTTTATATGTGAGGAATGGTTTTTACTATCTCTAGTTTTTTTTTCACACGTAAAAAACAACATTTTCAACACTAAGGTCTATGCATCTATTATTTATGTGTAATTTATACTCTTATATGTTTTATTATCTGAAAGCTTGATAAAGCAGAGAGCTATTGTTTGTCTCCGTACATTTTATTGAAAAATTCAATCTCCTTACTACTTAAACTCGTTCACTTCATTATTCAATGTTAAGATCAAATTTAAAGTAGAGGTTCTGGCAAATTGATAATTCAAATGGTGATGGGATTTTTTTTTTCTCAATTATTGTCCTTTTATATAACTACTCAGTTAAACCCCTGGTTACTCTATTTAGAAGATCTGATTCTGAAATATGGTCCATTGAATTTGAAATATTTGAGAAAAGCGGTGTTGCGGTTTACAACTGATATTTTAACATCAAGCTGAATCATCAAAGACCATAACATCAAAAATTTGATACTTATTTAACATTTATTGCATGTTGGCGATGGGCTTTATTAGTACATGTATATCTGGCTGAGAAGGTAATTTTTTGTTTTGTTTTGTTGTTTTTTTTTTTTTTGGGGGGGGGGGTTATGCTTTGATAGCTTCTTCCCAATTACTGGACTTCTAGAAAATTTTTCAAAAGCAATAGAGTAGGTTCTGCTAACCATATGTATGATTTCTCTTTGGTGCTAAATACAGATTGAACAAATTGATTGTAAAACTTATATATAAATGCTCACAACATTAACTTAATAAATTGTCAAGCCAACAGCATCAATGTTTTACTTAAAGAGACTCATTGCCAATCATGTGGTGGCCTGATTATACATCTTGAAAATGTCCTTTATTTTCTGTAATGAAACTATGTGTCAGCAGTTGTTATAATTCATTACTTTTTTCCTAAAAATGTAGTAAATTATGAGAAATAACGAGAATAAATTCTTTCTTATTTATGATTAAATGACTCTTTTTTTTTTACCTTTACTATCTTTATTTCAATTGTGTCATGTTAAATAAAATATTTTATGTGTGTCTGTACTACCAGTCTTTTCAGTAGATCTGATAGCAGGAGTTCAAAATCTTTTTTCATTGTCTTTTTGATAATTCAGAAGCCTGAGAGACGTGGTATACTACCATCAGCTTAATTCAAAGTATGGTTTACGGAAAAGGCCAAAATTCATAACTCGAAGCTCTACACATGGGAGGGGGGGGGGAGAGAGAGAGAGAGAGAGAGAGAGAGAGAGAGAGAGAGAGAGAGAGAGAGAGAGAGAGAGAGAGAGAGAGAGAGAGAGAGAGAGAGAGAGAGAGAGAGAGAAAGAGAGAGAGAGAGAGAGAGAGAGAGAGAGAGAGAGAGAGAGAGAGAGAGAGAGAGAGAGAGAGAGAGAGAGAGAGATGCTGCATGATTTCAATAATCATTGGGTTCTTAGCAATTCGCTAGATTTTATGATACAAGCTAGAAAATCTCATGGTCTCCCTTGCTCGAGAGTATGAAAAAGAAAATTTCAACTTTCATAGAGTGAATTGGTAGTTATTTTGAGAAGAAAAAAAGAAATCACCATCTATTTATAGATCCTTTTGAAAGTCCATTATCGTGTTCACAAGAGTGAATGAGTAGCTGTAAGTTCTCACAAGGCAGTGCATCTCTAGGCAATTTTCGCGGTAATCCTTAGACTTCATGAGCGTTTACAGTTTAGACGGGTCTTTAGATAGATCTCGTAATCACAGAACTAGCAGTTACTGGGTTTTTTTTTTTTTTCGTGTTAGTAATCCACAAAAATATAAAGATGAATGTTTCCCATCAAGATAACATATAAAGGAAAAAAAAAACTTGTATAATACTTATAAACTGATATAACATGAATAAAAAAAAAAGATGTGCGAATCGTGAAATCATAAAACAATTAAAAATTTGTAGACAAAATTGACGGATTTAATCGTAAAAGCAATGCATGTGTAAGAGTTATAATAAATATATTGAAATGGACATTTATGGCATTTCTCCTCTCGCTTAGATCAATTACAATTTTTCAAATAAAAAAAATCTATACATAAGATATACACAAAATCTATTTATCCGGAGAAAACAACATTGATATCAAGGCGCAGTGTTTAAATCTCGAGTATAAAAGATGATAGCACTAATAACGATTACATTACTGGTATTTCTTTAAAACTTATAGTGATAAAAGAAATATGTGGCGATTTCCAAACTTATAAGACATTCATTAAAGGTAAAACGTTGACGGAGACAGAAATAACACTCCTAAGACTTTCAGAGCTATACATTCATTCATTCGTTAGAATACGCCGAAATAAATAGTATCTTCAGTAATAATTGCACGAATCATGGACAATCACGTGAGGCTCGAAATGCCCACGGGGGTAAGTAATTTTATTTATTATTATTATTATTATTATTCAAAAGGCACGTACACAAAATTGGGGAAATCCAATTATGATATATGTACATAGCTTGACAGGATGTTATCTGTTAATGAGGCCTCTTTATTCACCTACGAGCTCGAGATAATTATCCTGTTATTATTGGTTGCACAAGTCCAGGTCACACAAAGTAGACCTATTTAAAGTTATAGAGTCCTGCTTGTTTATCTTATTTACAGTCACGCTCTATTGACCGCTTTATTTCTGCCACGGGTCTCTTAAAGGATTATTTCTTGCACGCCCAGCAAACATCTTTCCAGACTAAGTCGGAGATTTTTGGTCACGGTTTAAATCAATAACCTTGATTTTATGAACTTTGAATTCATTACCCTGTCTCTTAATAGTATATCAGGTGTTCGGTTTGCCCAGACGCAGTAAGTTGGCCCTGCTTTTTAACAAACGGTCGCCTAAGCACTAATGCCACATTTTTTGTATGCGACAAAAAAGAAATAAAAGTCCTAGTTCTGGAGACAAGAAAATTTGAGGTTGTCGTTTGTGTTTGATTAAAATCGGAACTGGTCTCGTTTTACAAAGCTAAGGTAAGACTAGATTATGGCTATTCTTGAGGCATTTTTTGAAAGCATTTTTCTACTCTGCAGAATGTTTTCTTACATCATGGTAGATATAGCTGAATTTTGTGTTGGTCCAGACTCTTGAATACCATTTGATACCGATTGTATTGCGGGCAGAGAAAGTTTCTTTAAACTTAGGCAATGCTTGTAATACTTACACCCGAAATAACCTTTTTGAATTTTGAGATTAATATAATATCAGTTGTCGAAAAAAAAATTAATAAGGACTTCCATATAGGTACCCCAAATTTCTTTCAACTCAATTATTTGATATATTTCTCCAAGTCAATTGATAAGGGATCTCAGCAACTAAATTGGAATCGAGAACGCAATCATCAATATCTATCAATTGCGCTTTTTTCTTCACCTCGACTAATTTGTGGACAATGCAATTTGAAGCCACGCATTTACTCCACCAATCAAGTTAAAGAACAAAGAAAAAGAGAGAATATAGAGAGATAAGAGAGATATCTAGATGGATAGAAAGATAGAGAGGGAAAGAGAGAGATAGATGGTTTATAGATAGAGAGAGAAAGAGGAAATAGATAGATAAGTGGGTAGATAGATAGATAGAGATAGAGAGAGAGAGAGAGAGAGAGAGAGAGAGAGAGAGAGAGAGAGGGTGGGGGGAAGATGAAGAAAAACAGAGAGAAAGAAAGAGCGAGCGTAAGAGACGGAGACATAATTTACTTTTATTATTATTATTATTATTATTATTATTATTATTATTATTATTATTATTATTATTATTATTATTATTATTATTATTATTATTATTATTATTATTATTATTATAATTAGGAGTAGTAGTAGTAGTAATAGTGTTATTGTTATATATATATATATATATATATATATATATATATATTATAATAATAATAATAATAATAATAATAATAATAATAATAATAATAATAATAATAATAATAATAATAATAATATTAATAATAATAATAATAATAATGATATTGATGATGATGATGATTATGATGATGATGATGATAATGATAATGATAATAATCGTTTATTTATATAACACCTTTCCATTTACTGACACAAGGCGTTTTACAATCATTCTAAAATCAGATAAAATCATGCGGGCGCTTACAACATTGCAACTTAATTAACATAAATAATGTACGGTTAAAAGAATATGAAGGCATTATTCAAAGATATTCAAACACATAGAATCTATATCCGTGCCAAAGTCATTGCAATAATAAAGCTTCTCAAGTCAAATAAATTCCTCAGGCGGCGAAACACACAAATGGCAAAAAAAGCACAAAAACAGTAACATAATAAATGAGAAATTGTAAAATACATTTACATAGTAGAATGTAGATTGCATGGAAGAGGATTGGATAAAAAAGAGTAAATCATTAATAAGTTGGGTTGAGGTTTAATTAAAGAGATGTAAGAAATCATTTACTCTGGACGATACATCCTTTCTTTAATTAAACGTCAAAAAAGCTTACAAATAATTTATACCATAATTTAAGACTATTACTGTTTCTGTGAAATAAATTTTGTGATAAATTGAATGTGATGGGGAAAAAAATTAAGGATTTCAATTCAAGAATAAACCATTCATGCCTATAACAATATAACAGTTTTGACATACGCCAATCTTAACTTAATGTGTTTGTGGATCTACATAAAGCTATCACAGTCAAACGATAGTAAAGGTTACATCGAACTAATTTCTAATGATGCTGTGTATTGTTCTAGCTAGACCGGGATCAGCTTTGTTTTAAGCAAAGTTTCGAGCACGCGAAGGAGGTCTCTGCGGATATCCTGCAGGGCGTGAGCTCTCAAATCACAGATATCGCCGCTCCGGTTTTTTTTAAAGGAATTTAATGTCTGTGATCATGCAATTTCAAGGCGGAGATTGGAAGAAACCGTCCGTTTTTCAGAGATAATAACGAACTGCGTTATGTTGTAGTCAATGAATTATACTTTGTGTTATATGAGCTAACCCACGCTGTTAATTGTATTTCCACCAAGCTGTAAACCATACACATGGATATTTTGATGATAAGCAAGAAAAAAAGACATGAATCAAAACACAGCTCTGACACAGAATCAGTGTTGTTTTCCAGGGGAAACAAAGTTGGCAGTCCCCAAGACAATGGACCAAGTAATGAGATCTTTGGGTTGGATGGGCTGCTACCAGAAAGTCCAATTTATATTGCTGATGATTCCTGTCTTCGACATTAGTTTTCACGCCTTGTCCTTCATTTTTCTTGGTGAGTTTATGAACAATCAGGCTGATGCACTAAGCTTTATGATATTTATCGCTAGAGAAAATTTCAAATGCCAGAAAAGAATTTTAAACACAGCAGTTTTATTACGGCAACGGTGTACATCTGGAACTTAAGTTAAATGTTTTGACCAGTGGAATCTTGCCACTAGGGCCGTTTATAGATCTAGGCTATATATAAATTTAACTTAACAAGCACACCCTTTATTTGCTGAAGTTATATTTTTCCTATTCAATGAAAATAATTTTTTTTTGCTGTTCCCGAAAATTTTCGAGAAAAAATATTTGGATGCTTTCATGTTATGCCGATCTTTACCTACAGAACCTAGAAAATAATAATAGAGCTGAGATTCTTACATAAAAATAATTTTCTTCTCAATGCTGGAACATGCATTCATTTGTTATTTTGCTTCTCTAGGCAGAATTTTCGACCACAAATGTGCTGAGATTGACATCTCGAACTCTTCCTTCGGCGGAGGTCAATGGATGTTCAAAACCAGCAGTGATGACATGAACTCCTCACTGGTCGTCACGTACGGCAAGTGTAGCGTGACTGTGACTAACCAATCAGACAAGCTGTTCTCTTCCAAGTGTGTCAACGGATATGAATATTCAGAGCCTCGGGACAGATCTTTTGTTTCGGAGGTAGTATCAACCCCAAAGGCGGATTGTGAACCGTAAATTTCATGACACAAGTTATGGCTATCTTTTAGACCTATGGAATTTAGAAGCGTTTCGAGCTCCATACATGTAATGTTTCTAAGAGTCCCAGAAAAGCAAAAAAAAAAAAAAAAAAAAATTCTTAGACTTTATCCTATAGTGTCACACCTTACACTCATGAAACTTGGTGGGAGATAAAATGATTCATTTATTATGAAATCGGAAGCAACAATAACTTACCTAAATGAAGCAAGAACAGATTGGAGACACTGAAAAACAGAAACAGAATGCTCTAGAAGCTCAACTTGCTGTAAAAAAAATATATCAGTTACTGCGTCTCCTATTGCTGACATATTTTCCACACCAGTTGAGAAAAAAATGAGAGGGCCAACATATTTCAGAGTTTAAGAATTAGTCACGCATCTGATATGACATTAATCGACGGCACGCTACCGCATTGTTTTGAGCGAACAACAAACAAAATATTCATTGAAAATAGAACACGTTACGACAGAAGCTAATAAGCTTTTTTTCTCTTTAGCTAATATTTCAAAACGAAATTAAGCGGGCAATCTTTTAAGATTTTCTTTTTAAAATCCTTTCCTTTTAAATCTTCCCTTTTCTTAATTTCATCTCTGTTTCTGTCTATCTCTTTTGTTTCTATATATATTGGCTATCTTGCCCCCCCCCCCACCCCCACCCCCACCCCCTTCTCTCTCTCTCTCTCTCTCTCTCTCTCTCTCTCTCTCTCTCTCTCTCTTTCTATCTCTCTCTGTTTTTTTTTTCTTTTTCCTTTATCTTTTTTATATCTCTGGCCCTGTCTGTATATCTAAAACTCTGTGTCTGTCCATTTATCTCTAAACCTTTCTCTCTCTGCTATGTGCCTGTTTTCTAACTTAACTATTTCTTTCTCTTTCTACGTCTATACGTATTTCTTTGAATCGGTATATCTTTCTCTTTCTCTGTTTCATTCTCTCTTCTGGAATAATGGACGACTTTTCTGTTTCCAGTGGGATCTGGTCTGTGAGAAAGGAGCATTGCCAGAGGTTTCTCAGACTTTCATGGCCATCGGCATGATGATCGGGTCAGGTTTCATGGTCACGTTGGCTGACAGGTATCTTGTTCTTCTCTCTTTTTAGAAAGATTCCTAATTTAAAAAATTACTTTGAACTTTGAATTACTTTTAAACATACATTATCATGTATGTTTAAATAATTGCGCGGCTAAGAATTCACGCAGTGCATTGCAAATTTCTGGACTTAATGCGAAAAGTCGCAGCTTTCCTAATAAAGGTTTAAAGGGATCTAAAAACAGATTGGAAAAGTACAGAATTAGTCGATTTTCTCTTTTTATCTAAAACCTCGTTTGCAGTCAGTGGAAATATTTACGTACAGTATTTCTTTTGTATTCAGACTATGACAAACAAATCGTCGGATCCGGGTTTTTTTTTGTTTTTTTTGTTTTTTTTTTTATTTCCGTCTACAGAGTACAAGTAATCAATAATAGTCTAATTTTATTTCCCTACTAATTTGATTCGAATCGTTGTCAGAAAAGTAAATAAAATAATTTTTCTTTTCATGAATTAGTTTCAGGCACTACTTCTCTTAGAAGAAAAACCATACCAGCGAAAATATCACGTTTTTGTGGGGCATTTTAAGAACTAGACTGCATAAATACTTATGCAATTCACAAAGTACTAATTTAAGTTATTTAGTGACTCAAAAGATGTTGAAAAAAAAAGCAAGTCTATAATATTGCTGTTAACACATTTAAGGATACGTGAAGAAAACAATCAAAGTCAAATAAATGAAAAGAAAATCAAACCCCATAAAGAGCTCGAAATATTCTTTAAGTCTACCATGAAAGTGTGACACAAAGACATTTACACAACAAAACATTAAAGACATGAACGTGATCACACTTTGGAGGCATGCTATGACTTTCAGAATCACTACTCCAAAAGTTTTTGTCCACGTGCTGTATAGGAAGTCATTTAAGACATATATTCAGGAAAAAGGGACGAAACACAATGAAAGACTTCATTTCACCACATTTAGTAAAGCTATCCAGAATGCGGATAACAAAGATGTTATTGTCAACTGTACGCAACTTAACTATGTTACCAAATCCTACCCTGAGTAGACAACAAAAATAAAGGATTCCAACCGGTCAAGAATCATTTTAACAGGACCATGAATAACGGGTGACATTTCATACCAAGCAGAGAACAGAGACTTCTGAGGTTTCCTGCTCTGTCAATCTTGATAAATTATGTGAGCAGTAAAACACTCCTTTTCCTTGTTTAGTCTGTAACACAAACTAAATTAGTACATCTGTCCTAAATGAATACATCAAGCATGCGTCTATCACATGCACGAAAACTAAAAATTCAATCTACATTAATTTTTGGATTTTCTGTGACAGACCAGGCATTGCGCTTTTTTGCTTGTTTCTTTCTTTCTTTTTCCACCATTTGCAAAGCAAACATGCCAGTCTTCGTCTGCGTCTAATGTCATTTCTGGAAGCTATTTGCGTTGCACTCAAGTAGAAAAAGCTTTTAAATGAGCGTTTATGACCATTATAATACGACAATTTATAAGTATGTTTTTTTGTCTTTTCGATCTTTTGTCACACATTATTGACTATACTGTAATATCTATTTCCATTATCATATTGTGAGGCAAAATATTATATTTTCCTTCCATGACTTGATTTATTACAAGAGTGGTTTGGATCACTTGCTGACATTATTGAAATGTTGAATGTTTCATACAGCCATCTAGTTTGGCCCGTTAGAGATTATTTCAGGCTCCTCATGCACAGTTAACAGACTAGCAGAAGGACAAACCAAGAATGAATCCATCCAAAAGAAAAAAATTTGCGTCATTCTTTTTCTGTTTTTTTACTTTTACTAATAGTTTTTATTCAGTTTAAAATGAAATTCTGTATTTTTTTCACTCACTATTCTTATCCTGTTTTTTTTCTTAATTTGCTCCTTTAATCAACATTCTATTGGTTTAAACCAGTTATATGTTATTGGGGTATTATAATTTATTTTATTATATTATTGTGGTGTAGGTATGGCAGGAAACCCGTGTACGTATTTTGTCATGTTATGTATTTCATCACAGCTGTTGCTACAGCTTTTGCGCCCACTTACACAAGTTTACTGGGATTCAGACTTGCCCTAGGGATTTTTCAACAGGTGTAGTAAGAATAAATTAAGCATTATTTTCTTATTTATAATCCGTGGCGGTCAGTGATATAACATAAGGCTTGTTTCTTATTTAAATAGAAAAGATAAAATTATAGGCTGTATATAAACAATGGTAGAAAAAATTAATTTCAATCTAATAATTTAAGAAGGACAACCAGCAGCTAGTTTCTGAATAACCCCAGTCTATTTTAATGCAAACCCCAATGAAGTAACTTTGCATACTTATTCCGCCACTTACCCCTCCCCCACACTTTCCTTTCCTGCCATCAAGAAAAATGGATTGCATATGGATCCAAGATGGCCTATACCTCAGAAAAGTCCAGATTTAGTAGATTCAGTGGCAGATTAATTCTTAAGCAGCGCAGGGGCATTGTAAATGGCTTTGCCATCTATTTAATTCTCACTGGAGTTAAGACAGTACAGAATATTAAGCTATTTCATGCAATATCAGTATGCATTTTTCCTAAAATGACTACGGGTTATTGTATGAAGAAGAATTGAACTGGCTTCTATCTTCATTCAGAGCTCGTTATTTTTATGTAAGATAATAATATGCCTCTTAATTATCATAAACATTTAGGTAAATATTTTGGAGAAATAGATATTTATCATTTAATAAACAATACTTATTTTTTTTTTAATTCAAGGAAATTACATACATAAACATTCCAATTCCTCTTCTGAAGGAAAGTACATACGCCTTTTTATGCAAATGAAGGAAGTAACCAACTCAAACTTTCTAATCCCCTTCAGGGCACAGGAATCACGTCAGCGATCATGCTGGTGGAACTTCTACCTGCAGAGAAGGCGAGCCTTCCCTTCAACAGGTGGGCTGCATGGTCTGGCCCAGCGGTCTACTTCTCCTCGGGCTAATCTGTTATTGCTTTTAAGAAGATGAGTTGGAAGAAGATAGAGCTCATACTGTCCGCATTCTCCTTGCTACTCTTTACTTCAATTGTGGTGAGTTTTGGATTTTTCAAAACAAAACAAAAAAATAACTTTTGATCAAACGCCCATTGCTGATACGAGTGCTTTCTAAGCAAATCCAATAAAGATGAAAAAGAAAGAAAAGGAACAAAAAAGGGAGTTAACTATTTTGAAGTTTTGAGTGTCTTGTGAATATTTCTTTGGGTTGTTTTTTTTTTTTTTTTTTTTTTTAAATCTCATCCTCTCCCCACTCTCATACTTATCCATAAATGATTTACAAAATTTCTCTATTTCAACTTATTTGAGTTCTTTTTACCTAGTTCAAAATATTTAAGAATAGAATATTAAATATCAATTGAGACTTGAATCCTGACTTGGCTTTTGGTCCGATCAAATTTCATATATAAACAACACTTTTTATTGGCTTTAAAATGCCAATCAAACCTCCATGAGATTTTATAAATCTTAAATCCCAGATTTAATGGACATAAGAACTTATTGGAGACATGTTCCTGCAATGCGAGTTATAAATGAGCCTTGATATTGCGAATCTCATTTCAAACTTGCAAAATGTAAAATTAAATGTTTAGACTTCTGTGTATAGGCGACAATTCACCTCATGAAAATGCTATTTGCTTGAGTAAGTCTCGTAAAAATTTACTCTCGCCATACGCTGTGGTCGTTGCTCCAAAAGATTGGAAAAAAAGCATTTGCATGTCCCATTTTATTGGCGGCCTACAAAAATCTGATGAGCCGTTACACGTTTTCAGTTACGATCTTTATAATATGATTATCAAGTGAAAGAGTTAGGTTATAGTTTCTGCTGAAATGAAATCTGTTTAAAAGAAATTGCGCTGGATATATCTCCGTGACTACATAGAATCCGATTGCTTAATTATGCATCGATCTCAAGGAGATTCATCATTCATCGCATCCACTTTCCCCCATGTTCACTCGAATTATTCATCGATGTTTTGGACCATCTTACAAAGGTCATCTCGTGAGTATCTTCATTGTCGTGACTTTATTTTTAAGTTTTGTAATAAGAAGAAGAATACTCAATCGTCAATGGACAATGGTAAAGAAACACAAGCGTTATTTGTATCTAGCTCAATGATAAATCAATAAGGACTAATAATCAAAGGGGCGAAAAATGTGTCTTTAAAGGCTTATGAACTAGAAAAAGGCGGATGTCCAGAAAACATACAAATTAACAAGTTAGCTGCACTTGAATGTAACAAAAGATAATAGTTTTTCTCTATTTTTTGGAAAGGAGTTGGTGGAAGATTCTCTCAGATGGCTTGGACGTGCACGGAAAAACCCAGCAAACTGAACGACTCACCAAGAAAGCAGCGAAACGAAACGGTGTTCAGATGCCACGACAGTTTTCAGGGTGTACAGAGAGATTACCGAAGAAGATTGTTGTCGTCCCCTCGTGTCCTAAACCAAAAGTTTCCGGTCAATGGACTTGAAAATGGTAAAGATATTCAGCTCAGGTATCATGTACCTTTAGATGAGCCAACTGTTATTCCTGATTTGGAAAACAATTTTTCACGGACAACATGTAATGTACTGTTTGAATATTGTTAAAAAAAGAAATTCAAAGTGCCTTATTATTTGTGTGTGTGTGTGTGGT
This sequence comes from Elysia crispata, assembly GCA_033675545.1. Classification (NCBI taxonomy): domain Eukaryota; kingdom Metazoa; phylum Mollusca; class Gastropoda; family Plakobranchidae; genus Elysia; species Elysia crispata. The sequence goes on from JAWDGP010006145.1 coordinate 44,250, forward strand.
GTGGGTGGAAAATATACACAACTTATGAATTTCAAAAATATGTACATTTTTAACTGTGCATTTTGATTTAACCTCTTTTTAATGTGAACAGTGTTTGACTTTGCTCTACATGATTTTAGTTCCATAGAAATAGAACAAAGTTGGCATTCCGTATGAGTAGGAGGTATTGCCAGTAAAGGCGATGCTCTTAGGGGAAATATATTGGTTGGGCCTATCTTTAGAGTTTCCATGAGGAAGATGTAAGGTAATTCATATTTTATTATACCTATCATTTAGTATTAAAAACTAAAATGATTTACTAACTTAGAAGAGCTTTGACAGTTCATTTAGGATTTTCAATACATGCAGAAATAATTATGTATTTGCTTCTTTAACAACACATAACATAGTATAAATTGGTCTAGATGTGTATATATAAAATGTTAGAAAAAAATCCACTATCCTTTTCTTTTTGCCTCTCTGTCTGTTTTTAAGGTAGCATCTGGTGAGCAAAAATCACGAAGATAGACTCCATATGGATGGGTATAGAACATGATAAAGAAAAAGAAAGTACAAACAGCGCAATGAATTGAGTTTCTCAATATTTTTGAAGAACAAAAGAATCTTGACCCGTACTGCTATTTCCTGCTTTATGTGGTAGGCTAATATCATAGTGTTATGAAAGTGAACTTGGTTAAAAAAAATGCTATTTTTAAATGTATTGCTAATCTCCCTTAGAAAAAAAATTACCAATACTACTTATGCTAAGATTACCATTTTACAGCAATTATTAAAATCATTTGTTTCATTCCAGTGTTAAAAACATCAGCAAATGTTGGATTTTTTTGTGTATTTGCTTATCAAAGAAAATATAACCTTCACTTATTCCACAAAAGTTTTTATCATATCAATAAAGGTGATAGTTCTCAAATTTATTGTGGCATATAAATATATTAGAGGTCTGAACTCTCAATTTAACCATGTCTAAAGTTAGAACTAACATTTTTCAACAATTTATTCCCTTCATCAGGTTTTCCGACAGCTTGCATATTATGGTCTCTTGATTATTTCAGGCCATCTTTAACCCATGAGACTTTACCTGGGTTTCGCCCTGGGTGTTATAGTGGAACTGCCGGCGGGACTTTGCCTTAATTTTTCTTATAAACAGGTGTGAGAAGTAATGGTAAGGTTACTTTTATTTGGCTTTTAGAGAAACAGTACAGCACAAAGACCGTTAAGACGAACGAAAAAATAAGGTTGGAATATCGTAAGCTGACATTGATAATTATGATCTACGATGCATCGATATGTTTTTTCACACAATATATTCAGTACCGGTCTTAGATTTCTTGTCCATTGATTTTCTCCCGATACCCAACAGAAGAAAAAAAATCTGAAGAATTAAAAATGCT
>JAWDGP010006149.1:0-13498 GCA_033675545.1 Elysia crispata
TTTTATTATTTGACTTTTTTGGTCATACCGCTCCTCGTAATCAGTAAAAATTACCACTTACCTTTTTTTTCGAAATTTCGACTTAAAGTGCCCTAAAATGCCGCTAAGCGCGCTCAAGTTTCATTTTTTACAAATTACCTTTTTTCCGCCGTGATTACGCGCACACATACACCTACTCACACACATTCCGTTTTTCCGACACATAATGTCTAAAAAACGCGCTTTTACACCTTTTTCTTAAAATTACCTTTTTTTGCTCTGTACTCCTTCTCCTTACCCCCGAAACACTTCTTAATCATCTTTTCCGGCAAACTAACCACCAAAAATAGTTAAAAAGCTAACTAAAGGATAAAAAAAATTTTCTTTTTTTTTTATAATCTATTTCAAATTTTCCCTCTCCCCTTACGAAAAAAAAAAAAAAAAATAATTTTTACCCCCTTTTTTATCACCGGAAAAAGGAAAACTACAAGGGAAAACGTCGTTTTAAAAAAAATTTTTTTTATTTTTTTTTGACTTTTTTCCACCCAACCACTCCTCCAAATCGGAAAAATTACCACTTAGCTTTTTTTTCGAAATTCCGACTTAAAGTGCCCTAAAATGCCGCTAAGCGCGCTCAAGTTTCATTTTTTACAAATTACCTTTTTTTCCGCCGTGATTACGCGGACATATACACCTACCCACACACACTCCGTTTTTCCGACACATTATGCCTAAAAACGCGCTTAACACCTGTTTCTTAAAATTACATTTTTTTCCTCTCTACTCCTTCTCCTTACCCCCGAAACACTTCCTAATCATCTTTTCCGGCAAACTAGCGAACAAAAATGGTCAAAAAACCTCCCGAAAGGAGAAAAAATTTTTTTCCTTTTTTTATAATTTTTTCATATTTTCCCTCTCCCCTTACGGAAAAAAAAAACCACTTACTTTTTTCCGCCCTTTTTATCACTGGAAATAGAAAAACCGCAAGGGAAAACTTCCCATGAAAAAATTTTCTTGTTTTTTTTTTTTTTGAATTTTTTTGGATCCTACCGCTCCTCGTAATCGGGAAAATTACCATTTACCTTTTTTTTCGAAATTCCGACTTAAAGTGCCCTAAAATGCCGCTAAGCGCGCTCAAGTTTCATTTTTTACAAATTACCTTTTTTTCCGCCGTGATTACGCGGACACATACACCTACCCACACACACTCCGTTTTTCCGACACATTATGCCTAAAAAACGCGCTGAACACCTTTTTCTTAAAATTACATTTTTTTCCTCTCTACTCCTTCTCCTTACCCCCGAAACACTTCCTAATCATCTTTTCCGGCAAACTAGCGACCAAAAATGGTCAAAAAACCTCCCGAAAGGAGGAAAAAATTTTTTCCTTTTTTTATAATTTTTTTCACATTTTCCCTCTCCCCTTACGGAAAAAAACAAAACCACTTACTTTTTCCGCCCTTTTTATCACTGGAAATAGAAAAACCGCAAGGGAAAACGTCCCATAAGAAATTTTTTTTTTTTTTATTTGACTTTTTTGGATCCTACCGCTCCTAGTAATCAGGTAAAAATTACCACTTACCTTTTTTTTCGAAATTACGACTTAAAGTGCCCTAAAATGCCGCTAAGCGCGCTCAAGTTTCATTTTTTACAAATTACCTTTTTTTCCACCGTGATTACGCGCACACATCACCTACTCACACACACTCCGTTTTTCCGACACATAATGTCTAAAAAACGCGCTTTACACCTTTTTGTTAAAATTACCTTTTTTTGCTCTGTACTCCTTCTCCTTACCCCCGAAACACTTCCTAATCATCTTTTCCGGCAAACTAACCACCAAAAATAGTTAAAAAGCTCCCTAAAGGAGAAAAAAAATTTTCTTTTTTTTATAATCTATTTCAAATTTTCCCTCTCCCCTTACGGAAAAAAACAAAACCACTTACTTTTTTCCCCCTTTTTATCACCGGAAATAGGAAAACCGCAAGGGAAAACGTCGTTTTAAAAAAATTTTTTTTTTTTTTTTTTTGACTTTTTTCCACCCTACCACTCCTCGTAATCGGAAAAATTGCCACTTACCTTTTTTTTCGAAATTCCGACTTAAAGTGCCCTAAAATGCCGCTAAGCGCGCTCAAGTTTCATTTTTTACAATTACCTTTTTTTCGCCGTGATTACGCGGACATATACACCTACCCACACACACTCCGTTTTTCCGACACATTATGCCTAAAAAACGCGCTTAACACCTTTTTCTTAAAATTACATTTTTTTTCTCTCTACTCCTTCTCCTTACCCCCGAAACACTTCCTAATCATCTTTTCCGGCAAACTAGCGACCAAAAATGGTCAAAAAACCTCCCGAAAGGAGGAAAAATTTTTTTTCCTTTTTTTATAATTTTTTTCATATTTTCCCTCTCCCCTTACGGAAAAAAAAAAACGACTTACTTTTTCCGCCCTTTTTATCACTGGAAATCGAAAAACCGCAAGGAAAAACGTCCCATAAGAAATTTTTTTTTTTTTTTTTATTTGAATTTTTTGGATCCTACCGCTCCTCGTAATCGAAAAAATTACCACTTACCTTTTTTTTCGAAATTCCGACTTAAAGTGCCCTAATATGCCGCTAAGCGCGCTCAAGTTTCATTTTTTACAAATTACCTTTTTTCCGCCGTGATTACGCGGATATATACACCTACCCACAAACACTCCGTTTTTCCGACACATTATGCCTAAAAAACGCGCTGAACACTTTTTTCTTAAAATTACAATTTTTTTTCTCTACTCCTTCTCCTTACCCCCGAAACACTTCCTAATCATCTTTTCCGGCAAACTAGCGACCAAAAATGGTCAAAGAACCTCCCGAAATGAGGAAAAATTTTTTTTCCTTTTTTTATAATTTTTTTCATATTTTCCCTCTCCCCTTACGTGAAAAAACAAAACCACTTACTTTTTCCGCCCTTTTTATCAGTGGATATCGAAAAACCGCAAGGGAAAACGTCCTTTAAAAAAATTTTTTTTTTTTTTTCACTTTTTTCCACCCTACCACTCCTCGTAATCGGAAAAATTACCACTTACCTTTTTTTGCGAAATTCCGACTTAAAATGCTCTAAAATGCCGATAAGCGCGCTCAAGTTTCATTTTTTACAAATTACCTTTTTTTCCGCCGTGATTACGCGGACACATACACCTACCCACACACACTCCGTTTTTCCGACACATTATGCCTAAAAAACGCGCTTAACACCTGTTTCTTAAAATTACATTTTTTTTCTCTCTACTCCTTCTCCTTACCCCCAAAACACTTCCTAATCATCTTTTCCGGCAAACTAGCGACCAAAAAATGGTCAAAAAACCTCCCGAAAGGAGGAAAAAAATTTTCCTTTTTTTTAAATTTTTTTTCACATTTTCCCTCTCCCCTTACGGAAAAAAAAACAAAACCACTTACTTTTTCCGCCCTTTTTATCACTGGAAATAGAAAAACCGCAAGAGAAAACGTCCCATAAGAATTTTTTTTTTTTTATTTGACTTTTTTGGATCCTACCGCTCCTCGTAATCAGTAAAAATTACCACTTACCTTTTTTTTCGAAATTTCGACTTAAAGTGCATTAAAATGCCGCTAAGCGCGCTCAAGTTTCATTTTTTACAAATTACCTTTTTTTCCACCGTGATTACGCGCACACATCACCTACTCACACACACTCCGACACATAATGTCTAAAAAACGCGTTTTACACCTTTTTGTTAAAATTACCTTTTTTTGCTCTGTACTCCTTCTCGTTACCCCCGAAACACTTCCTAATAATCTTTTCTGGGAAACTAGCGACCAAAAATGGTCAAAAAACAGGAAAATTTTTTTTTCCTTTTTTTATAATTTTTTTCATATTTTCACTCTCCCGTTACGGAAAAAAACAAAACCACTTACTTTTTCCGCCCTTTTTATCACTGGAAATGGAAAAACCGCAAGGGAAAACGTCGTTTTAAAAAAATTTTTTATTTTTTTTTTTTTTTTGACTTTTTTCCACCCTACCACTCCTCGTAATCGGAAAAATTACCACTTACCTTTTTTTTCGAAATTCCGACTTAAAATGCTCTAAAATGCCGATAAGCGCGCTCAAGTTTCATTTTTTACAAATTACCTTTTTTTCCGCCGTAATTACGCGGACACATACACCTACCCACACACACTCCATTTTTCCGACACATTATGCCTAAAAAACACGCTTAACACCTGTTTCTTAAAATTTCATTTTTTTTCTCTCTACTCCTTCTCCTTACCTCCGAAACACTTCCTAATCATCTTTTCCGGCAAAGTAGCGACCAAAAAATGGTCAAAAAACCTCCCGAAAGGAGGAAAAATTTTTTTTCCTTTTTTTTAAATTTATTTCACATTTTCCCTCTCCCCTTACGCAAAAACAAAAAGACTTACTTTTTCCGCCCTTTTTATCACTGGAAATAGGAAAACCGCAAGGGAAAACGTCCCATAAGAAATTTTTTTTTTTTTTTATTTGACTTTTTTTGATCCTACCACTCCTCGTAATCGAAAAAATTACCACTTACCTTATTTTTCAAAATTTCGACTTAATGTGCCCTAATATGCCGCAAAGCGCGCTCAAGTTTCATTTTTTACAAATTACCTTTTTTTCCGCCGTGATTACGCGGACACATACACCTATCCACACACACTCCGTTTTTCCGACACATGCCTAAAAAACGCGCTTAACACCTTTTTCTTAAAATTACTTTTTTTTCCTCTCTACTCCTTCTCCTTACCCCCGAAACACTTCCTAATCATCTTTCCGGCAAACTAGCGACCAAAAATGGTCAAAAAACCTCCCGAAAGGAGGAAAAAACTTTTTTTTTTTTTATAATTTTTTTCATATTTTCCCTCTCCCCTTACGGAAAAAAACAAAACCACTTACTTTTTCCGCCCTTTTTATCACTGGAAATCGAAAAACCGCAAGGGAAAACGTCCCATAAGAAATTTTTTTTTTTTTTTTTATTTGACTTTTTTGGATCCTACCGCTCCTCGTAATCGGAAAAATTACCACTTACCTTTTTTTTCGAAATTCCGACTTAAAGTGCCCTAATATGCCGCTAAGCGCGCCCAAGTTTCAATTTTTACAAATTACCTTTTTTCCGCCGTGATTACGCGGACACATACACCTAGCCACACACACTCCGTTTTTCCGACACATTATGCCTAAAAAACGCGCTTAACACCTTTTTCATAAAATTACATTCTTTTCCTCTCTACTCCTTCTCCTTACCCCCGAAACACTTCCTAATCATCTTTTCCGGCAAACTAACCACCAAAAATAGTTAAAAAGCTCCCTAAAGGAGAAAAAATAATTTTCTTTTTTTTTATATCCTATTTCAAATTTTCCCTCTCCCCTTACGGAAAAAAACAAAACCACTTACCTTTTTCCTACTTTTTATCACCGGAAATAGGAAACAGCAAGGGAAAACGTCGTTTAAAAAAAATTTTTTTTTTGACTTTTTTCCACCCTACCGCTCCTCGTAATCGGAAAAATTACCATTTACCTTTTTTTTTCGAAATTCCGACTTAAAGTGCCCTAATATGCCGCTAAGCGCGCCCAAGTGTCATTTTTTACAAATTACTTTTTTTCCGCCGTGATTACGCGAACATCACCTACCCACACACACTCCGTTTTTCCGACCCATAATGTCTAAAAACCGCGTTTACACCTTTTTCTTAAAATTACTTTTTTTTGCTCTCTACTCCTTCTCCTTACCCCCGAAACACTTCCTAATCATCTTTTCCGGCAAACTAGCGACCAAAAATGGTGAAAAAACCTCCCAAAAGGAGGAAAAAATTTTTTTCTTTTTTTTATAATTTTTTTCACATTTTCCCTCTCTCCTTACGGAAAAAAACAAAACCACTTACTTTTTCCGCCCTTTTTATCACTGGAAATAGAAAAACCGCAAGGGAAAACGTCACATAAGAAATTTTTTTTTTTTTATTTGACTTTTTTGCACCCTACCGCTCCTCGTAATCAGAAAAATTACCACTTACCTTTTTTTTCGAAATTCCGACTTAAAGTGCCCTAAAATGCCGCTAAGCGCGCTCAAGTTTCATTTTTTACAAATTACCTTTTTTTCCGCCGTGATTACGCGAAAATATCACCTACCCACACACACTCCGTTTTTCCGACCCATAATGTCTAAAAAACGCGCTTTACACCTTTTTCTTAAAATTACATTTTTTTGCTCTCTACTCCTTCTCCTTACCCCCGAAACACTTCCTAATCATCTTTTCCGGCTAACTAACAACCCAAAAATAGTTAAAAAGCCTCCCGAAAGGAGGAAAAAACTTTTTTTTTTTTTTATAATTGTTTTCACATTTTCCCTCTCCCCTTACGGAAAAAAACAAAACCACTTACTTTTTCCGCCCTTTTTATCACTCAAAATAGAAAAACCGCAAGGGAAAACGTCCCATAAGAAATTTTTTTTTTTTATTTGACTTTTTTGCACCCTACCGCTCCTCGTAATCGGAAAAACTACCACTTACCTTTTTTTTCGAAATTCCGACTTAAAGTGCCCTAAAATCCCGCTAAGCGCGCTACACTTTCATTTTTTACAAATTACCTTTTTTCCGCCGTGATTACGCGGACACATACACCTATCCACACACACTCCGTTTTTCCGACACATGCCTAAAAAACGCGCTTAACACCTTTTTCTTAAAATTACTTTTTTTTCCTCTCTACTCCTTCTCCTTACCCCCGAAACACTTCCTAATCATTTTTCCGGCAAACTAGCGACCAAAAATGGTCAAAAAACCTCCCGAAAGGAGGAAAAAACTTATTTTTTTTTTTTCAATTTTTTTCACATTTTCCCTCTCTCCTTACGGAAAAAAACAAAACCACTTACTTTTTCCGCCCTTTTTATCACTGGAAATAGAAAAACCGCAAGGGAAAACGTCCCATAAGAAATTTTTTTTTTTTTGACTTTTTTGCACCCTACCGCTCCTCGTAATCAGAAAAATTACCACTTACCTTTTTTTTCGAAATTCCGACTTAAAGTGCCCTAAAATGCCGCTAAGCGCGCTCAAGTTTCATTTTTTACAAATTACCTTTTTTCCCGCCGTGATTACGCGAACACATCACCTACCCACACACACTCCGTATTTCCGACACATAATGTCTAAAAAACGCGCTTTACACCTTTTTATTAAAATTACCTTTTTTTCCTCTGTACTCCTTCTCCTTACCCCCGAAACACTTCCTAATCATCTTTTCCGGCAAACTAACCACCAAAAATAGTTAAAAAGCTCCCTAAAGGAGAAAAAAAATTTTCTTTTTTTTATAATCTATTTCAAATTTTCCCTCTCCCCTTACGGAAAAAAACAAAACCACTTACTTTTTTCGCCCTTTTTATCACTGGAAATCGAAAAACCGCAAGGGAAAACGTCACATAAGAAATTTTTTTTTTTTTTTTATTTGACTTTTTTGGATGCTACCGCTCCTCGTAATCGGAAAAATTACCACGTACCTTTTTTTTCGAAATTCCGACTTAAAGTGCCCTAATATGCCGCTTCGCGCTCAAGTTTCATTTTTTACAAATTACCTTTTTTCCGCCGTGATTACGCGGACACATATACCTACCCACACACACTCCGTTTTTCCGACACATTATGCCTAAAAAACGCGCTTAACTCCTTTTTCTTAAAATTACATTCTTTTCCTCTCTACTCCTTCTCCTTACCCCTGAAACACTTCCTAATCATCTTTTCCGGCAAACTAGCGACCAAAAATGGTCAAAAAACCTCCCGAAAGGAGGAAAAAATTTTTTCCTTTTTTTATAATTTTTTTCATATTTTCCCTCTCCCCTTACGGAAAAAAACAAAACCACTTACTTTTTCCGACCTTTTTATCACTGGAAATAGAAAAACCGCAAGGGAAAACGTCCCATAAGAAATTTTTTTTTATTTGACTTTTTTGGATCCTACCGCTCCTCGTAATCAGAAAAATTACCACTTACCTTTTTTTTCGAAATTTCGACTTAAAGTGCCCTAAAATGCCGCTAAGCGCGCTCAAGTTTCATTTTTTTACAAATTACCTTTTTTTCCGCCGTGATTACGCGAACACATCACCTACCCACACACACTCCGTTTTTCCGACACATAATGTCTAAAAAACGCGCTTTACACCTTTTTCTTAAAATTACCTTTTTTTGGTCTGTACTCCTTCTCCTTACCCCCGAAACACTTCCTAATCATCTTTTCCGGCAAACTAACCACCAAAAATAGTTAAAAAGCTCCCTAAAGGAGAAAAAAAAATTTTCTTTTTTTTTATAATCTATTTCAAATTTTCCCTCTCCCCTTACGGAAAAAAACAAAACCACTTACTTTTTTCCCCCTTTTTATCACCGGAAATAGGAAACCCGCAAGGGAAAACGTCCTTTTAATAACATTTTTTTTTTTTTGACTTTTTTCCACCCTACCACTCCTCGTAATCGGAAAAAATTACCACTTACCTTTTTTTTCGAAATTCCGACCTAAAATGCCTTAAAATGACGATAAGCGCGCTCAAGTTTCATTTTTTACAAATTACCTTTTTTTCCGCCGTGATTACGCGGACACATAGACCTACCCACACACACTCCGTTTTTCCGACACATTATGCCTAAAAAACGCGCTGAACACCTTTTTCTTAAAATTACATTTTTTTCAACTCTACTCCTTCTCCTTAACCCCGAAACACTTCCTAATCATCTTTTCCGGCAAACTAGCGACCAAAAATGGTCAAAAAACCTCCCGAAAGGAGGAAAAAATTTCTTTCCTTTTTTTATAATTTTTTTCACATTTTCCCTCTCCCCTTACGGAAAAAAACAAAACCATTTACTTTTTCCGCCCTTTTTATCACTGGAAATCGAAAAACCGCAAGGGAAAACGTCCTTTTAAAAATTTTTTTTTTTTTTCACTTTTTTCCACCCTACATCTCCTCGTAATCGGAAAAATTACCACTTACCTTTTTTTTCGAAATTCCGACTTGAAGTGCCCTTAAATGCCGCTAAGCGCGCTCAAGTTTCATTTTTCACAAATTACCTTTTTTCCGCCGTGATTATGCGGACATATACACCTACCCACAAACACTCAGTTTTTCCGACACATTATGCCTAAAAAACGCGCATAACACCTTTTTCTTCAAATTACCTTTTTTTTGCTCTGTACTCCTTCTCCTTACCCCCGAAACACTTCCTAATCATCTTTTCCGGCAAACTAGCGACCAAAAATGGACAAAAAACCTCCCGAAAGGAGGAAAAATGTTTTTTCCTTTTTTTATAATTTTTTTCACATTTTCCCTCTCCCCTTACGGAAAAAAACAAAACCACTTACTTTTTCCGCCCTTTTTATCACTGGAAAAACCGCAAGGGAAAACGTCCCATAAGAAATTTTTTTTTATTTGACTTTTTTGGATCCTACAGCTCCTCGTAATCAGATAAATTACCACTTACCTTTTCTTTCGAAATTCCGACTTGAAGTGCCCTTAAATGCCGCTAAGCGCGCTCAAGTTTCATTTTTCACAAATTACCTTTTTTCCGCCGTGATTATGCGGACATATAGACCTACCCACAAACACTCCGTTTTTCCGACACATTATGCCTAAAAAACGCGCTTAACACCTTTTTCTTCAAATTACCTTTTTTTTGCTCTGTACTCCTTCTCCTTACCCCCGAAACACTTCCTAATCATCTTTTTCGGCAAACTAGCGACCAAAAATGGTCAAAAAACCTCCCGAAAGGAGGAAAAAATTTTTTTCCTTTATTTATAATTTTTTTCACATTTTCCCTCTCCCCTTACGGAAAAAAACAAAACCATTTACTTTTTCCGCCCTTTTTATCACTGCAAATCGAAAAACCGGAAGGGAAAACGTCCTTTAAAAAAAATTTTTTTTTTTTTTTTTTGGCTTTTTTCAATCCTACCACTCCTCGTAATCGGAAAAATTACCACTTACCTTTTTTTTCGAAATTCCGACTTAAAATGACCTAAAATGCCGATAAGCGCGCTCAAGTTTCATTTTTTACAAATTACCTTTTTTTCCGCCGTGATTACGCGGACACATACACCTACCCACACACACTCCGTTTTTCCGACATATTATGCCTAAAAAACGCGCTGAACACCTTTTTCTTAAAATTACATTTTTTTCCCTCTCTACTCCTTCTCCTTACCCCCGAAACACTTCCTAATCATCTTTTCCGGCAAACTAGCGACCAAAAATGGTCAAAAAACATCCCGAAAGGAGGAAAAAAATTTTTTCCTTTTTTTATAATTTTTTTCACATTTCCCTCTCCACTTACGGAAAAAAAAAAAACACTTACTTTTTCCGCCCTTTTTATCACTGGAAATAGAAAAACCGCAAGGGAAAACGTCCCATAAGAAATTTTTTTTTTTTTTATTTGACTTTTTTGGATCCTACCGCTCCTCGTAATCGGAAAAATTACCACTTACCTTTTTTTTCGAAATTCCGACTTAAAATGACCTAAAATGCCGATAAGCGCGCTCAAGTTTCATTTTTTACAAATTACCTTTTTTCCGCCGTGATTACGCGGACACATACACCTACCCACACACACTCCGTTTTTCCGACACATTATGCCTAAAAAACGCGCTTAACACCTTTTTCTTAAAATTACATTTTTTTCCTCTCTACTCCTTCTCCTTACCCCCGAAACACTTCCTAATCATCTTTTCCGGCAAACTAGCGACCAAAAATGGTCAAAAAACCTCCCGAAAGGAGGAAAAAAATTTTTCCTTTTTTTGTAATTTTTTTCACATTTTCCCTCTCCCCTTACGGAAAAAAACAAAACCACTTACTTTTTCCGCCCTTTTTATGACTGGAAATAGAAAAACCGCAAGGGAAAACGTCCTTTTAAAAAAAATTTATTTTTTTTCTTTTTTTTTTTTTGGACTTTTTTCCACCCTACCGCTCCTCGTAATCGGAAAAATTACCACTTACCTTTTTTTTCGAAATTCCGACTTAAAGTGCCCTAAAATGCCGCTAAGCGCGCTCAAGTTTCATTTTTTACAAATTACCTTTTTTTCCGCCGTGATTACGCGGACACATACACCTACCCACACACACTCCGTTTTTCCGACACATTATGCCTAAAAAACGCGCTTAACACCTTTTTCTTAAAATTACATTTTTTTCCTCTCTACTCCTTCTCCTTACCCCCGAAACACTTCCTAATCATCTTTTCCGGCAAACTAGCGACCAAAAATGGTCAAAAAACCTCCCGAAAGGAGGAAAAAATTTTTTTTCTTTTTTTAAAATTTTTTTCACATTTTCCCTCTCCCCTTACGGAAAAAAACAAAACCACTTTTTTTTCCGACCTTTTTATCACTGGAAATAGAAAAATCGCAAGGGAAAACGTCCCATAAGAATTTTTTTTTTTTTGACTTTTTTGGATCCTACCGCTCCTCGTAATCAGAAAAATTACCACTTACCTTTTTTTTCGAAATTCCGACTTAAAGTGCCCTAAAATGCCGCTAAGCGCGCTCAAGTTTCATTTTTTACAAATTACCTTTTTTTCCGCCGTGATTACGCGGACACATACACCTACCCACACACACTCCGTTTTTCCGACACATTATGCCTAAAAAACGCGCTTAACACCTTTTTCTTAAAATTACCTTTTTTTGCTCTGTACTCCTTCTCCTTACCCCCGAAACACTTCCTAATCATCTTTTCCGGCAAACTAGCGACCAAAAATGGTCAAAAAACCTCCCGAAAGGAGGAAAAAATTTTTTTCCTTTTTTTATAATTTTTTTCACATTTTCCCTCTCCCCTTACGGAAAAAAACAAAACCATTTACTTTTTCCGCCCTTTTTATCACTGCAAATCGAAAAACCGGAAGGGAAAACGTCCTTTAAAAAAAATTTTTTTTTTTTTTTTTTTGGCTTTTTTCCACCCTACCGCTCCTCGTAATCGGAAAAATTACCACTTACCTTTTTTTTCGAAATTTCGACTTAAAGTGCCCTAAAATGCCGCTAAGCGCGCTCAAGTTTCATTTTTTACAAATTACCTTTTTTTCCGCCGTGATTACGCGAACACATCACCTACCCACACACACTCCGTTTTTCCGACACATAATGTCTAAAAAACGCGCTTTACACCTTTTTCTTAAAATTACCTTTTTTTGCTCTGTACTCCTTCTCCTTACCCCCGAAACACTTCCTAATCATCTTTTCCGGCAAACTAACCACCAAAAATAGTTAAAAAACTCCCTCAAGGAGAAAAAAAAATTTCTTTTTTTTTATAATCTATTTCAAATTTTCCCTCTCCCCTTACGGAAAAAAACAAAAACACTTACTTTTTTCCCCCTTTTTATCACCGGAAAAAGGAAAACCGCAAGGGAAAACGTCGTTTTAAAAACATTTTTTTTTTTTTTGGACTTTTTTCCACCCTACCACTCCTCGTAATCGGAAAAATTACCACTTACCTTTTTTTTCCAAATTCCGACTTAAAATGCCTTAAAATGCCGATAAGCGCGCTCAAGTTTCATTTTTTACAAATTACCTTTTTTTCCGCCGTGATTACGCGGACACATACAGCTACCCAGACACACTCCGTTTTTCCGACACATTATGCCTAAAAAACGCGCTGAACACCTTTTTCTTAAAATTACATTTTTTTCCTCTCTACTCATTCTCCTTACCACCGAAACACTTCCTAATCATCTTTTCCGGCAAACTAGCGACCAAAAATGGTCAAAAAACATCCCGAAAGGAGGAAAAAAATTTTTTCCTTTTTTTATAATTTTTTTCACATTTTCCCTCTCCACTTACGGAAAAAAACAAAACCACTTACTTTTTCCGCCCTTTTTATCACTGGAAATAGAAAAACCGCAAGGGAAAACGTCCCAAAAGAAATTTTTTTTTTTTTTTTATTTGACTTTTTTGGATCCTACCGCTCCTCGTAATCAGAAAAATTACCACTTACCTTTTTTTTCGAAATTCCGACTTAAAATGACCTAAAATGCCGATAAGCGCGCTCAAGTTTCATTTTTTACAAATTACCTTTTTTCCGCCGTGATTACGCGCACACATACACCTACCCACACACACTCCGTTTTTCTGACATATTATGCCTAAAAAACGCGCTTTACACCTTTTTCTTAAAATTACCTTTTTTTGCTCTGTACTCCTTCTCCTTACCCCCGAAACACTTCCTAATCATCTTTTCCGGCAAACTAGCGACCAAAAATGGTCAAAAAACCTTCCGAAAGGAGGAAAAAATTTTTGTCTTTTTTTTATAATTTTTTTCACATTTTCCCTCTCCCCTTACGGAAAAAAACAAAAGCACTTACTTTTTCCGCCCTTTTTATAACTGGAAATAGAAAAACCGCAAGGGAAAACGTCCTTTTAAAAACATTTTTTTTTTTTTGACTTTTTTGCACCCTACCACTCCCCGTAATCGGAATTTGCCTCCGACATAATGTCTAACGCTTTGTGCTTTTTACCTGCCTGTAGCGTCCCTGCCTTTTTGCTCTATACCC
>JAWDGP010006150.1:0-17500 GCA_033675545.1 Elysia crispata
TCTCTCCCTCTCCTCTCTTCTTTCTCCCTCTCTCTCTCTCCTTCTTCCTCTCTTTCCTTCTCTCTCCCTCTCTCTCTGTCTCTCTTTCCTTCTACCTTTCTCCCTCTCCCTCCCTCTCTCTCTCCCCCTCTCTCTCTCCCTCTCTTTCTCTCTCTCTCTCTCTCTGTTCATGTAACATGAGATCTCTCTCGACGTCATCAGACCATATTACTTTGGTCAGGTCGACTTCTATTTCCTGTCATATTTCCTTCTAGAATGATCTTTCTCAGGTTTTGATGCTGTTTGATGTGACAAAAGTACGTCAGTCTGCTTTTCTTTATTTTATTCATTAGCCAGCTTTTTTTCTTTTCCAAGTTCAAAGAGGATAGATTTATTTGTTCTTTTTTCCTGTCCATGCTATTTTGAGTATGTTTCTGTACTTTTCATTTCCTTTTTGTTATGGTCTAAGCTTGAGAGCCGTATAAATAGCAACAGTGGATATGTTGTTTTCTATTCTTGAATCTGTGACCTTCACTGGAATTATTATTGAACGCACTATTTTATATCATTGTCAAGCAGGCTGACAAAAGCGATGGAACTGACAAAAAAATTTCAATGTGGAAAGTTCTGAACATTAATTGTAAGTTCTGCAGAGCAACTGCTGTGATCTTAGCAATACTGAGATTCCTTTGTGGAGTTTGGCTTTTAATGAACACGAAGGAAATTAGGTCATTAACTTACCAACAAGACACGAAACTATAATTATAGTATACCCAAAAGTCTATCTCATGAGGTTTTCTTTCAGAGTATTATTACGAAGCAGAAAGTTACTTTTTCAAAGAGTAATGGTAGTCATCTAGTCCTAAATACGCTATAATTAGAGCAAAAAACAGTGTGTTCGAAATTTTTGATGAAACAAATCATAATCATGATTTATTTTTCATTTCTTCGTCAATGGTCTCTGAATTTTATTAGTTTATAGTTCGGCTTTCCAGCTGTCAAAGAAGAGGGAACCCATGCATAGGACAGAAAAATGACTATAAAAAATGTCTGCACCATGCTAAAACTTAAATCCACAAAAGCTAAAAGAGGTCTTCAAGTGAAAACTTTTCTAGTCTAACCGAATCTAGCGTCAACTAGCTGCAAGAAAGGGAAAAACAAGACTTGGAATCGGGTTGGAAAAATGTAACGACAGCCCGGATCTGTCGCCCACACCTGTGTGAAGGCGCACAGGATGGGAGAGTGGTGTAAGGAGTCATAACACAGTGTTTACTTCATATCTTTGTATCTTATTAAATGAAAACTGGTTTCAGAGAAATTCACTTAAATTCATCAAGGTAAGAAGGACCGGGTTCCGAGTTTTGGCCGTACATTGATTCTGTAGGACCGGGTATAGGGTTGTGGTTCTAGACCGTAATCCTGTGGGATAGAGTATAGGGTTGGGATTCTAGAGTTTGATTCTGTAGGACCGGGTATAGGGTTGTGATTCTAGACTGTAATCCTGTGGGATAGAGTATAGGATTTGGATTCTAGACTGTAATCCTGGAAGGATAGAGACTGGATTCTAGACTGTAATCCTGTGGGATAGAGTATAGGATTTGGATTCTAGACTGTAATCCTGTGGGATAGAGTATAGGATTTGGATTCTAGACTGTAATCCTGTGGGATAGAGTATAGGATTTGGATTCTAGACTGTAATCCTGTGGGATAGAGTATAGGGTTGGGATTATAGACTTTGATTCTGTAGGACCGAGCATAGGGTTGGGATTCTAGACTCTGATCCAGTTAAACCACGTATAGATTTGGGATTCTAAGCTGCGATCCTGGAGAGCTAGGTATGGTAATTCTGGACAGTGATCCTGTAGGACTAGGTATAATGTTGGTATTCTAGATTGTGATCCTGTAGGACCGGATATAGGGTTGGGATTCTAGACTGTTAACCTTTAGAACTGAGTATAGGCTTTGAAGTCTAGACTGTGATCCTGTAGGACCAGGTATATGGTTCGAATTCTAAACTGTTCCTATAGGACCGGGTATAGGTTTGGGATTCTAGATTATGATCCTGCAGCTTAAAAGACCAATAATGAAGGAAATTCTGAAAGCCTGTACGTTTTAGTGACTTCAGACTTAAAATAGTAAGTGAAAAATGTATGTTTAAAATTCCGCCAGTTCTTAATTCCGAAACAAGCCGTCATGTAGAGGTCAAGAGCTGAAAGGTTGAGACAAGTTCACTCACCTATCATGAATTTTATTAAACGTGTAAAAATTTCTAGAAAATAAAGAAAGTTAAAGGACGTGAAACATCGTAGAACACAATAAAACACATGAGCGAGGTTTGAAGATTTGGGGTATTTGTTTTTATCTAGACTGCCACAGACGCTCTCGACATTAACAGAATAACTGATTGGAGGAGTTCTGTAAGAAAACCTTATGCCTGCCATGTTCAGATAAAAATTTCAAGATAACTAATACTTGATATTGTAAAGGTCGATTTCAACCCAATTCGTTAACTTCGTTTACCAGCTACATGTAGTAAGCATGTGAAAAGATTACATAAGTGTCGCGCATTATCAAATTCATTTCTTTTTATACAGAATATAGAGATATCAAAAGTACTCAAAAACGTTCGTCTCTAAAACTCTTAACAATCTTTCTCATTCTCTCCAAGCTAAAAGTACGTAGACAATCAGGGATATGAAATCTTTGATCAGCAACAGCGGAAGATCTTGTTTCGAGTTGGACTCAGACTTTCCGTTGTGTTGAAGCAGCAGGTGAGAGGATACCTGTAGTACTTGATTCTAAGTATAGCCCCCTGCCAGGCTTCGCTAGATCTATTTCTGTCACTGTACAGGTCTAGATGTGGCATGGTGCTGAGCGCCTCAGAGTCGGGACTGTCTGTCAGTGACGAGCGCTCACTCACCACACACACTAATTGCTAAACTAGGTACAGGGGAGCAAGGTAGAAAGAGATATAAGAATACAGGTAAAAGAGGAAAAAAAAAAAAGAGTGATAGTAAGTTTAAAGCTTATACGTGTCTGCATTTAAGAATCAAGCTTTATATATATGGTTTTATTGTTTAAAAGCTGTTGGCATTTGTAAAAGAAAAAGGTAAAAAGCTAACATTTCAGTACTGGTATTTGAATAAAATTGATTCTCATTTTATGATAGGCGGCTAATTTTTCGAGAACATATGAAGAAGGTAGGAAAAAAAAAAGAAAAAAAAGCAGCAATAGTGGTTATAGAAGGACCAATTCTAGTAGTAGTAGAAGTAGTAGTCGTCATAGTTGTAGTAGTAGTAGTAGTAGTAGTAGTAGTAGCAGCAGCAGCAGCAGCAGCAGCAGCAGCAGTAGTAGTAGTAGTAGTAGTAGTAGTAGTAGTAGTAGTAGTAGTAGTAGTAGTAGTAGTAGTAGTACGGTCAATTAAATTGAATTTTGTATTGTTTTGTACCTTTTGGAGCTGCACTCTACCTATTTTTTTACGATGCTTCACAACTAGTAGTAGTAGAAGTAGTAGTAGTAGTAGTAGTAGCAGCAGCAGCAGAAGCAGCAGCAGCAGTAGTAGTAGTAGTAGTAGTAGTAGTAGTAGTAGTAGTAGTAGTAGTAGTAGTAGTAGTAGTAGTAGTAGTAATATCAACTAAGCTTGAATGTCATAGTGGAGCTTTGTGAAGTAGTAGTGGTAGTAGTAATGCTTGAATTGGTGGGATTAGAACCATCGCTTTATAGATGCTTCGGCACTCATCGCCTTGCCACTCAAAGAGAACATAGCTTATACCAATACGTCACTAGGCTCTCTCAAAAGAGGTTCATGGCCAAGGTATTTATTAAGCCTCCCTAAGTGACTTGCCATCTTTATTTGGAAGATCCAAATCGCACCAATGAATCCGGAAGCACCAAAACCTACCATTGGACTCACAAATCTCTATGATAAACGATAACATTATGTATGGTTCAATTAAAGTAATTTAAAATTTCTTTGAGTGGCAAGGCGATGGGTGTTCCTTTGCTCTGTGTACATATCCATTTCTGCTGATGTCCAATGCTACGTCGGTCACGAAGCATAAGGATTCTTCTTCAGGATGTTTGTCATCCAATGAATTTGCATCTTGTCTACT
This sequence comes from Elysia crispata, assembly GCA_033675545.1. Classification (NCBI taxonomy): domain Eukaryota; kingdom Metazoa; phylum Mollusca; class Gastropoda; family Plakobranchidae; genus Elysia; species Elysia crispata. The sequence continues at coordinate 4,092 of JAWDGP010006150.1, forward strand.
TGATTGGTAAGTCAAGGATTCAAGTTTCCAGTTGTGTATCAAGTGGTCACACGGATGTATATATCAAAATAGCAATGCTGTTATGAATGAAGAACTCAGATATTTTGTTCAACAACATGGCAAGACCACTGAGCAGATAAGTGAGTAAGTGAGTGAGTGAGTGAGAGAGAGAGAGAGAGAGAGAGAGAGAGAGAGAGAGAGAGAGAGAGACAGACAGACAGACAGACAGTCAGACAGACAGACAGAGACAGAGACAGAGAAAAAGAAAGAGAGAAAGAGACAGAGACTCACATACACAGAAAGAGAGAGAGAAAGAAAGAGAGGAAGACAGACAGAGAGGAAGAGAGAGACAGAGATTTAGAAAGCGAGAGATAGAGACAGAGAGACAGAGAGAGACAGAGCAAAAGAGAGAGGAGAGAGAGGGAGAGAGAGAGAAATTGAGAAAGAGAGAGAGACTGAGAAAGATAGACAGAGAGAGACAGAGAGAGACAGAGAGAAAGACAGACAGACAAAGAGAGCGAGACAGAGATTTCCTATGTCTAAAAACGCGGATTCTGCAGGAAGGTAAACGCTTTAACAAGCTTCTAATGTTCCTCCTACCCCTTCCCTTATCTCTCCCCCCCCCCCTTCCCTCCTCCCTCCGCTCTCTCTTTACACTCACAGGCGATGATCAGGATCTTGAAGCGCGCGTGCATATTTCTTACTCACCCCTCCATGAACCCTCTCACTTGTGCCACTCAACACATGACAGAAACAAATTAAGTAAATATGTATGTTAAAAATGTTTCGTGGAGGCAATTGTGCTACCGAACAACTTCATTGTGGGATCCAAGTTTTAAGTTATTTGCATAGAAATTACTGTGAGAAAAATTCCTGAACGGAATGCAGTTGGAATGTTGTCTCTACTTGAATTGCAATACGGAGGACTCTAAGAGTTCCGCGAGTGATATGGACCTGGATAAAATGTTATCTGGTTTGATGGAGTCTTATTAGCTAGTTTGTAGACAATAACTGATCTTGCGGGTGATCCCCCTTTTAAAACCTGTGCTCAAGCATTCTTTCACTTTTTGTGCAAAGATTTTGTCGCACTTGTCTCAGTTTCAAGATAACAAGAAACGCTTGGAGGCGACGTGAAAAGGCTGTGTATTTGTATTTGAAATAATAAGCACAGACTATTGAGATTTGTGCAGGAATTAGACTGTAAATTCTCTGGGCATATCGTTTATTATGTTCGGAATGTTTCATCGGACACATAAAGTTTGAAATGATCACTTTGAGACGCCTTGAAACAATTAGGACACATGAGCTCAAATTAACTGAAATAACGTATTGTACATCTGACATAGATATCTTGCCGAAAATTGATAATGAGAAAAAATTGAAACTATAAATGTAAAACAAAATATCTTTTGGAAACAGAGCTGTTTTTCAGAACAGGCTGCAAGAGTAAGGCTGAGGTCAAAGGCCACAGTTCTGCCAGGTAAGTTAACTGAGTGCCGATAAGAGTGAGTGTGTGTGTTTGTTTGTTTGTGTGTGTGTGAGAGAGAGACAGAGTGATATATTGCAGTACATAGTGCAAGTCTCGCGTGGTATTGAAAGTGTAACTGTGCCAAGTCTTCACTGTAAACCATTTAACTGGTAATAAAACATTTGGTTTTGATTATATAGATACATAAGTTGTAAGACTTGGTAGCTCACATTAACAAACGTGCCTAAAATGTGGTTTATCAAGACATACACTTCATAACAGTTATCATGTAGGAAGTATACAATTTGGTTTTTACATTCTATGACTTCCGTTAAGAACAATTTTACCCCTTCAATGTCTAAAAATCACTTTGAAAATGTCTTGCTTGTTAATCCCTGCTGTCTTTTTTGTATTGTTTTCTCTGTATCTTAGTGCTCCTTCCTGATTCTTTTCCTGTTTGATGCTCAAGTGCCTGCACGTCCCCATCCTTCCATGGTTCCATCCGTGTTGATTGTGTTCGGGCAGACCCCAGTCATACATAATCTTAGATAAACTCTTCCTGCCTTTCTTTCCATATCTCTCTCTCTCTTCACCTGTCTCTCTGTCTTTACTTCTGTCTGCCTCTCTCTCTCTCTCTCTTCACCTGTCTCTCTGTCTTCATTTCTGTCTGTCTGTCTGTCTGTCTGTCTGTGTCTCTGTCTCTCTCTCTTTCTCTCTCTCTCTCTCTCTCTCTCTCTCTCTCTCTCTCTCTCTCTCTCTCTCTCTCTTTCTCTCTCTTTTTGCTCTATATCCCCACTATCTTGTAGCATAAAATGTTATCATAAGGGAGGACTATATGAAACATGAAAAGTTAACAGTTTACGATGCTCCTCAGTGCTACCATCAGATATCAAAAGTTCAATATGTGTTTACACAATTCAAAGAGGAATACTGCTGATCTCCGCTGCTCCCCGTTTCCTCAGGCACATCACCCGTTGATGTGCAGCCACCTGTGGTTGTCAACACTACCGACTTAAAAGATCGAGTTTTTAACATGCACCTCTCCTCTCTATACCTTTTTAATTTCATTTTTTGTATTTCTTAAGTTTTGCTTCATAATCAGTTTTACTTTTACTTCTTCATTGACTCTAGGTTTTAAAAACCACTCTTCGTTAGAAACATCCCAGCCTTTCGTTGCTATAATCTCTACCGTGTCTCATTTTGATTGACTTTCCTCCGATCCTCCTCCTCCTCCTCCTCCTCATCACTTGTCCCTATCACTCCTCCTAGAATTTCATTTGTTTTTCTTATTGTAGTTGTTCATCTTTCTCCCTGTTCCTTGTCTACTTTCAAGTTGTTGGTTTCACTTCTGCAAAAGGTCAATGGTTTAACTTCTAAACAGGCGCAATATAAATAAAGTCGATAGTGTAACTTTTAGAACAGACTGTATGATGTCGATGGTTAAACTTCTGGAACAAGCTCTGAATAAAATCAATGGTTTAACTTTTGGAAAAGTAATGCATATGATCAATGGTTTAACTTCTAGAAACGAAACTGATAAGGTCAATGGTTTAACATATAGAACCGGCACTGTATAAATCAATGGTTTAACATCTAGAACAAGCGCTGTATAAGGTTTATGGTTTAACTTCTAGAACATGTGCTGTATAAATCAATGGTTTAACATCTAGAACAAGCGCTGTATAAGGTTGATGGTTTAACTTCTAAAATATGCTCTGTATAAGGTGTGACCCATCATTGTGTTGCACCAGCATATTTGATTCTTTATGATACATTTGAGACAATCCAAAACTTCTTTTCACATCAGGCGCATAATAAAGGCATTGTGATTTGATTTGTTTGTTGTAGGTGTAACGGTAAGTGTGATCTTTGCTTGAGGCATTCGGATTTGATCTTCTATAAAGCAATATGGCAAACCATGGGAGTTCCACAGAAGGCCTGAATTACACCTGCGTTTGTTGAGCACAAGGCTCTCGCTCCAATGCAGGCCACATTATTGGCTTAGATTATGTTAAGCTTGTGCAGAAGTTACAGGCCGCCATGGCTTAAAATTACTTCAATATGCTGACAATATTATACTGCTAACACATAACAGATGTAGCAACTGCCTTGGCGAAAATTGATAGACCAGTAGATTTAATTATCAGGGATACAATTGAACAGAAAAAAATCTATGGGTATGTGGATCGACAGTTACAAAATCAGACTCTTATGGACAGGGACCTAGATAAAAAGAGCATAAAGTACAGTGCACAGATGTTTAATCAGAATCAGTGGAAAACTTTGGAAAAAGTTCAAAACCAAATATGGCACGATGCAGGTATATTCTTCGACTACATGGCAGGGCGCAGTGCTGAAAGCCAAGAGTGGAAGAATGCCCTCTCTAGCAGGCAGCATTAGGATGAGAACTTAATTTTAACCATAACTCTCTACATTATCTGGATACTTGTATTCGTGTCACAGCCGCAGATATCCTCAAACTGCAAGAATAAACACCTTGGAGAAATGTAGACTAGCTCACAGTTTTTTGTTATATATGAGGGAGACTTTTGGAAGCCGAATTATGATGTGAATATATTGCTTCACTTTTTGGCAGGCATAACAGCCCAGCTGGAATCTTGTCTTCATTGCATTTCACAAATCTACACAACATGTACTCTATAAACATCCGGCTGCAAAAGATGAAATTTGGCTGAACGAAAAAATCGGAGTTTTGATGTATACCTGATTTTATATAACATTTCAAGTTTTATTGTAGAAAGCTTTAGGATTTCTGGAATTTCAAAATATATTTTTTTAAAACCACGAACAAACATAAGCACATATTTTTTTATAAATCAGCCTTTTCGCATTTTAATGAAAAACGAATCCAATTTGAAGCCAGCAAGGACAAAAATTCTATTAATATGATAATCCTTGTAGCCAAAATATGCAAGAGCAAAATAAAATATGGAAATCCGTATGTCGCAAAACTTACTTTATAAGCAGGGATTAATATGAGAGGAAATTCCTTGAAGTAGTAAATACAGAGAAAAGGATGTTTCAATATACAAAAACAAACAGATTTTGATGTAGGATGTTTTTTTGCTCATTTCGTATGCATTACTTAAATACTGTCACTTTTATACTCTTCTTCTACTTCTTCTTCTTATCCCTCTTGATCTTGTTGTTGTTGTATTGTTGTTGTTGTTTTTGTTGTTGTTGTTGTTGTTGTTGTTGTTGTTGTTGTTGTTGTTGTTGTTGTTGTTGTTGTTGTTGTTGTGTTGTTGCTGTCTTTGTTCTTGTGTTTCATTTCCTTTTTCTTGTTCTTCTTTTTCGTCTTTTTCTTCACCTTGCTCTTCTTTTATATTTCCTATTTATTTTATTGACAAAGCTTTTATTATTATTTTTCAATATTTTTTTGCCTCTTTTTTTTAGTAATAAATTCTCCTTCTTTTCTTAAATAAGCATCGATATTTTAAATACCTTGTCGTTTCTAATCAATCCATTTTATCTTTTAAAATTTTTTAACTCACTAGAAATAAAGATTTGATAATGAGAAAAGCAAAACTGGAAAAGCTTGCACAGGCAAGACAAACAGCTATCTAGCGGGATCAGATATAAATGAACTGTTATTCTCCCCATCACCACATAATATTTTTTTTACGTATGCATTAAACAATTTTAGAGAAAGAAAATGAAACAGGCTCTTTAGTATAAAAACGTGAGACAAGTGAGAAAAAGTCACCACACCTTTTTCCTATCTACTCCCTGCTTAAGTTTTGAAAATGTTGGAGAAAGGGAATCGCTGAGGGTTGTAGTTTGCATGCTGCACAAAGTTGACTCTATCACCCGTGGGTGGATGTTTCTGACTTACCTCAAGTGTCAAACGTCACTGATTAAAGAGAATCGATCCGGGAAGCTAACCCGCATGATGAAATAAGTTGGAGATATACAATCGTACAAAATATATTTATTCATATTTATATTTCATTTTTATTGCGTTAAATAATTTGAACTGAAGTAATACAAACATAAAAGATCAATACCAAATGAAGAAATATATAACTATTTAAAAATAAATGTAAGAAACAATTTTTGAAAAGTATAAGAAAAACAAAAGAAAAGCCGATCATTGAAACTAACTATGTCTGACAAACGCCTGAGCCAAAAAAAAAAATAAATAAAAGATGCAGTCTCAAATTGATGGTCTGGGATTTAGAAGACACAGCTTTTTGTTTATAGTTTGATGAGATTCATACCGACACTGCCTCAACTTGATGGTTTAAGGTTTAGAGAAGACATTTATCCAGTTATTGGTTTGAGGTTCAGGAGGAACACGATATTAACTTGATGGTTTGAGGTTCAGGAGGAACACGATATTAACTTGATGGTCTGAGGTTCAGGAGGAACACGATCTTAACTTGGTGGTTTTAGGTTTAGAGAAGACACAGTAACCAGTTATTGGTTTGAGGTTCAGGAGGAACACGATATTAACTTGATGGTTTGAGGTTCAGGAGGAACACGATCTTAACTTGATGGTTTTAGGTTTAGAGAAGACACAGTAACCAGTTATTGATTTGAGGTTTAGGAGGAACACGATCTTAACTTGATGGTTTGAGGTTCAGAAAGGAACACGATATTAACTTGATGGTTTGAGGTTCAGGAGGAACACGATCTTAACTTGGTGGTTTTAGGTTTAGAGAAGACACAGTAACCAGTAATTGGTTTGAGGTTTAAGAGGAACATGATCTTAACTTGATGGTTTGAGGTTCAGAAAGAACAGTTTCAAATTAATTGTTTAGGTTTAGGAAGGCAATATCAACTTGATGGCTTGAGGCTCAAAAAGGACAGTTTCAAATTAATTGTTTAGGTTCAGGACAGGCAATATCAACTTGATGGCTTGAGGTTCAGAAATAACAGTTTCAATTTAATTGTTTAGGTTCAGGACAGGCAATATCAACTTGATGGCTTGAGGCTCAGAAATGACAGTTTCAAATTAATTGTTTAGGTTCAGGACAGGCAATATCAACTTGATGGCTTGAGGCTCAGAAAGGACAGTTTCAAATTAATTGTTTAGGTTCAGGACAGGCAATATCAACTTGATGGCTTCAGGTTCAGAAAGGACAGTTTCAAATTAATTGTTTAGGTTCAGGACAGGCAATATCAACTTGATGGCTTCAGGTTCAGAACAGAGACGTGTCAAGTCGATAGCTTGAAAGTCAGAAGAGACATTGTGTCAAGTTGATGGTTTAAAGCAGACAATGTGAAATTCATGGCTTATGGTTTAGAAAAGACAACTTCAAGTCGATGTTTTGAGTTTGATAATAGCTAAAATGATAAAAACTGGTTCTACAAATCTCAGTTATCTTTGCTGAGCCTATTATTGTCCAAACATTTGGCAGATTCTATAGCAGTTGGTGGGGCAAACCTTGTTTCACCTAGCAATTCGTCTGTCAAGCACATTAGATGTTAAATCTTGATATTTTCTTTTCCAGATATATAGCTGCTACTGGCATTCTCCTTTGGTTTTGATTGTCATTAATATTTGCAAGTATTATTTTTTCTTTGACTTACTGACGTACCAAAACTGTTCTCTAAAAGATGATAGATGCAGAAGCAAGATGGAGATGAATAGATGAGCCAAACTGACTCAAAGACACTGAAAAGACAGAAATTGGCGTCTTTTTTTTTGGAGGCACAAGAAAACAAGGAAAAGAATGAGTGAGAGAGCAAGAGAGAGAATGAGAGAGATACTAGAGTGCATAAATAAAGAGAAAGAAGAAATAGCGTAGAGAACGAGAGAGAGGAATTAAAAGAGAGAGAGAAAGAAAGAAAGAGAAAGAAAGAGAGAAAGAGTGAAAGAAAGACAGAGAGAGAGAGACAGAGAGAGAAAAAAAAAAAAAGAGAGAGAGAGAGAGAGAGAGAGAGAGAGAGAGAGAGAGAGAGAGAGAGAGAGAGAGAGAGAGAGAGAGAGATTGAGAAAAGGCTAAAATAAGAAACAGAAACAGATAAAACAGGAAACGAGAGTGAGTGATGTTGCAAGTTAGAAGACAAGACGGTTGAGTAAATCCTTTCTCAACTTCACCCAGGTCCATATTGTACTGGTCCATCCCCCCTCGGTGACCAATCAAATCAGTGGACAATGACCCTACCCCATCGATCAGCAGCTCTGCCGTGTGGTGCAGACCCCACCATAGCATCCTCCGTCTGTTGAGCAACAAGTAACTCAATTTACTCAATTCGCCATGCAATCCTGAACCTCCGTGTTTATCCCGCATTTGACAGTCTGGATCGCCCTTACTCGCCGTCCTCCGATCTGTTCTTTGCTGGTAGATTGAAAATAAGGTAGGGGGAGGGGAGGGTAAAGAATGTTCTATTTATTTGACCAAAATAATGTGAAGAAATATTAAACCTTCTCCTTCAACCTTACTTTTGTTTTCCAGCTAGATTATGAACATCTAGCTTTAAAAGAATAATTTTATTCTCTTGTGCTTGTTACATTCTGTCTCCATCTCTCTATCTGTCTCTCTGCCACCCTCTCTCTCTCTCTCTCTCTCTCTCTCTCTCTCTCTCTCTCTCTCTCTCTCTCTCTTTCTCTTCTTTCTCCTTCTCTAATCTGATCTCCATTTTACATCTTTGAAAATATATCGACCTACAAATTATCATTTCTTAAAACTCAAGACCAACTTAACTGTCAACATTAAGAGAACTTGTCAAACAATTTTGCACATTCTCAAATATTCTACCACAGAAATTGTCAACCAGCACTTTGGTCAGAAGAGCTAGCTGCTTACTGATTCTGCTAACTAACATAATGAGGATAAAAATTATTTGCGATATTTTCTCCGTTGCTCCAGGAAACCCACGCAAAAAAAATGAAACAAATAAAAACCGAGTGTTGCCTTTAACACAGATACAAAAAAAAACCAAAAAAGAAAAAAAAAAACCGCGCGGTTTCCTTTTTTTTTCGAGTTTATAAAAATCGTGGCTAGCAAAATTATTGGTTTGCAAATTTTAATTACCTACCGGTTAATAATCACATGTACGCTAATTATCCTATAGTCTATATACGATAAACCTGAACTGGCGGAACTTTTTGAAAAAAATGTTTCGAAACATAAATGGGCACTAACTCAGCCAGTTCCAACTGATACTTTTATCAAGAGTATGTCGAACAAATCTCTACAGCTATTCTTAGTTCCTAAGTTTACACAGTTTTTTTTCTGATAAAAGCTGTCACACGGCACCATCAAGGTTTTTTTTTCTGTTTTATAAATAACCGAATTGACTTTGTAACTCAACAAAGTTACTCTTTAGGGAGTTGTTCTTACACGGTTAAAGAACAATTTAATTCTCTTTCTGAACAAATGGTGACCGAGCGGCCCTAAACTTTTTAATCACCATCAGATATGAAAATAAGCTGTTGGTGGAGGATCCAAGGCCTCATCTAGCTACAGATTCTCTCCTGAGATATGTCTTAGATTGGGTGTACACCAGATCAATGCTACTCCCTGCATCACCAATAAAAATCGCGAAAGTAAAGTTGGTTGAAGCTCACAGAATACAACCAACACCTTTGCGACTCAAAGAGTCGTAGAGGTCTTAAAGATAAGGACTACTTTGGAGGTTTATAGCGATTAATCTGCGGGATTGAACCCGTACCATTGTATAGAGTCAGGCCAGATGAGAGCACTAACTACTGGTTACTGAAGTGCCTGGCACTCTGGTTAACTTGTATGAACATTGTACCCATTTTATGGACTCTGGGTATTTTCCATGGTGAAGAGCTTCACCATAGTGAGTAATCGATTATCAAAATAAGGCACGGGAGATCTGGCCTATCAGCTGTCCACAGCTCTTACAAATACTGCACACCTGTTATAGCCGAGTGTTTTGTACTTTTTGTCTTTTTTTGCAAAGAAAATGCAGCACCGAAAACACCAGGAAACCGATAATATGGCGAGGTTAAACCGCTTGCAGTGATTCCACTCTTTCTGAAAGTCATACAAAAAACTCTGAGGTTTTCCTCGATATAATTCTGTGGCTCAGTGCACACAGAGCACGGCACTGACGTTATGTTGACACAGATGTGTGTACCTGAACACAGCCACGGTACCCTACACGTTGTTAGCAATAAAAAGTCTCATAAATGAAGGATGGAGCTATAACTGTTTGTTTTTTTTTTTTGGGGGGGGAGAGAGAGAGAGAGAGAGAGAGAGAGAGAGAGAGAGAGAGAGAGAGAGGAAGGGAGGGAGAGAGAGAGGGAGGGAGGTAGAGAGACAGAGAGACAGAGAGAGAGATAGATAGAGAGAGAGGGAGAAAGAGAGAGAGAGAGAGAGAGAGAGAGAGAGAGAGAGAGAGAGAGAGAGAGAGAGAGAGAGAGAGAGAGAGAGAGAGAGAGAGAGAGAGGGAAGGGTAACGCCAGAGTTCTTCGTAAGACTAAAATCATATGCTTTACTGTGAAACAATGTTTATAGGAGCAATTAAGTTTTTTTAAAAGATTTTTTTAAAGAAAACAATGCAACAAAAATCAGCCACCTTGGTAGATATTTCTGTTCAATCTTTCATATAATGGCTAAAACCTCAACTTGCTATAGCAGCTCGCATTTAGTAACACTCTATGCCACATGTGCCTTCTTTAAGTCGTAACAGTTGATTCTGTATTTTCCCAGTCTATCTTCTAAACGATCATAACAAAGCTTTAATTTCCCGCTCAAAGCACCAAGAAGCGTACTGTCTTGCGGGAATTCTTGTTATATTTACTAACACAATAACTAGCGTCTAAAGGAATCTAAAGATAGATTTGGATTTTTATTAGACAAAATTAGCTTATATTCTTACTTTCGGATGATTTAATAATATTGGAGTGGATCTTTCTCCGCCAATGCCTTTACTTTTCATTGCTTTTCTCTATCCATCCGTGTTCTCACAAAATATATAATTGCTGAAACCACAGCATGCAAACCAGAGCAAATTTTCTTCCTCTCACTCGTGGGTGACTAGAGACGGAAGGATGTCACTCGAGGCTTCCTTATATACAGGCATAGCCACCGACGTGAAGAAACTTTTGAATATTCAAGTAATAGTGATCTATTTCTTTTAACTTTTGGGCATAGTTAGCACAGAATTGTACTCAGAACGCACTTAAAATCTACTTAAAGCGGTCAAGAGCATAAGGCAGTAGTTCAGCCCCTTTAGAAATTCATGTGATAGCGATTGAGAAATTGAAGCTACACTGTTCAAAACCATTGACCCTAGTATCAATGATCAGAGTCAGGAAACACGGTGCAGAGTCAAAGATTACAATACAAAACTGGTAAAAACAGATGAGCTACAACAAAATGGTTCTATCGCCATTTTCTGAGTGCCTCCAAACATTGCTGCACGCTCATGACTACCAACTACGTGACATAACATTAAAATCTCATACATTTTCTTATATACATTTTTTTTTTTGCATTTCGCCGTTTAAGGTTCTAGGTCTTTAAAGCTGAACGTGTTTTTTTCGATGGTGAACAAGTATTGAGTTTTACTTGCCCATTTGGATGAGCCAACAGTATAGCACTGATTAGGCAGGTACCATATTTTATGCAGAAACAAATTTTTTAAAACCTCCTGTCATCTATGAACAAAAGTTTGATTTGATAGGCTAAATCAATACAGCCGACGAATCCACAGCTCTCACCTGGGAAGATAACAACTCTCAAAAACTCAATTACTGCCGAAATAACATTTGTCTTCGTAGATGACAGTGCAAACATATTAAAAAATCAAATATCCTACTTGACATTTCATTGGAGAAAAATACATAATTGCCCTTTGTATGGTTACAGATTTTGCTTTGACAAAAAAATACCATACACCAAAAAGTCGGAAATAATCGATTTTTGATAATCATATAGATCGAAACATGATTCTTATCGTGACTCCAGTTTGATCTGTAACCAGTACATGCCCTGCAATCCATGGTGTAATTGATGACTGGTCCAAAAATCAGGAATCAGGGATAAGAAGGTAGAGACAGTGTCGCTTAGCAAGCCAGAAGATAGAGTCAGTGTGGCTTTGTAAGCCGAAAAATAGTCTTTGTCACTTGGCAAGCCAGAAGGTTTAGAGTCAGTGTCGCTTAGCAAGCCAGAGGGTGTAGAGTCAATGTCACTAAGCCAGCCAGAATATAGAGTCATTGTCACTAAGCAAGCCAGAGGGTGTAGAGTCAATGTCACTAAGCCAGCCAGAATATAGAGTCAATGTCACTAAGCCAGCCAGAATATAGAGTCATTGTCATTAAGCAAGCCAGAATATAGAGTCATTGTCACTTAGCAAGCCAGAATATAGAGTCATTGTCACTTAGCAAACCAGAATATAGAGTCATTGTCACTTAGCAAGCCAGAATATAGACTCATTGTCACTTAGCAAGCCAGAATATAGAGTCAGTGTCACTTAGCAAGCCAGAATATAGAGTCAGTGTCGCTTAGCAAGCCAGAATATAGAGTCAGTGTCGCTTAGCAAGCCAGAATATAGAGTCACTGTCACTTAGCAAGCCAGAAGGTGTAGAGTCAATGTCACTTAGCAAGCCAGAATATAGAGTCAGTGTCACTTAGCAAGCCAGAATATAGAGTCAGTGTCACTTAGCAAGCCAGAAGGTGTAGAGTCAATGTCACTTAGCAAGCCAGAATATAGAGTCAGTGTCACTTAGCAAGCCAGAATATAGAGTCAGTGTCACTTAGCAAGCCAGAAGGTGTAGAGTCAATGTCACTTAGCAAGCCAGAATATAGAGTCAGTGTCACTTAGCAAGCCAGAATATAGAGTCACTGTCACTTAGCAAGCCAGAAGGTGTAGAGTCAATGTCACTTAGCAAGCCAGAATATAGAGTCAGTGTCACTTAGCAAGCCAGAATATAGAGTCAGTGTCACTTAGCAAGCCAGAATATAGAGTCAGTGTCGCTTAGCAAGCCAGAATATAGAGTCAGTGTCACTTAGCAAGCCAGAATATAGAGTCAATGTCACTTAGCAAGCCAGAATATAGACTCATTGTCACTTAGCAAGCCAGAATATAGAGTCACTGTCACTTAGCAAGCCAGAAGGTGTAGAGTCAATGTCACTAAGCAAGCCAGAATATAGAGTCACTGTCACTTAGCAAGCCAGAAGGTGTAGAGTCAATGTCACTAAGCAAGCCAGAATATAGAGTCAGTGTCGCTTAGCAAGCCAGAATATAGAGTCACTGTCACTTAGCAAGCCAGAAGGTATAGAGTCACTGTCACTTAGCAAGCCAGAATATTGTCACTTAGCAAGCCAGAATATAGAGTCAGTGTCGCTTAGCAAGCCAGAAGGTATAGAGTCACTGTCACTTAGCAAGCCAGAATATTGTCACTTAGCAAGCCAGAATATAGAGTCAGTGTCGCTTAGCAAGCCAGAAGGTATAGAGTCACTGTCACTTAGCAAGCCAGAATATTGTCACTTAGCAAGCCAGAATATAGAGTCAGTGTCGCTTAGCAAGCCAGAAGGTATAGAGTCACTGTCACTTAGCAAGCCAGAATATAGAGTCAGTGTCGCTTAGCAAGCCAGACAGTATGGTCACTGTCGCTTAGCCAGCCAGAAGGTAGAGTCAGTGTCACTTAGCCAGCCAGAAGGTAGAGTCAGTGTCACTTAGCAAGCCAGACAGTATGGTCACTGTCGCTTAGCCAGCCAGAAGGTAGCGTAATTGTCGCCTAGAAAGCCAGAAGGTAGAGTCAGTGTCACTGAAAAAGCTAGAAGGTAGAGATAGTGTAGGTTAGCAAGCCAGAAAGTAGAGTCAGTGTGGTTTAGCAAGCCAGAAAGAGGAGGCAGTGTGACTTAGCAAGCCAGAAGGTAGAGTCACTGTGGCTATGCAAGCCAGATTTTCTTGTCTCGATTTTGGTGTGGTTTATGTCTCTCTGGGGCAGAGGACGTGGAGGACGAGGAGGGAGAGATGATGAAGATCAACA
>JAWDGP010006150.1:22500-25000 GCA_033675545.1 Elysia crispata
TTTCAATGCAGTGATTATCTTGTCTATCCAGTGACATCTTGTCAAACCAGTAGTATCTTCTCAAACCAGTGACATATTGTAAAACCAGTGATTCCTTGTCAAAGCAAACAAGTGGCATTTTGTCAAACTAGTGATATCTTGTGAATCCAGTTGCATCTTGTCAAATCAGTGACGTCTTGTCAATCTGGTGATATCTTGTCAAACGTGATATCTTGTCAAACAAGTGACATCTTGTCAATCTAGTGGTATCTTGTCAAACTTGTGATATCTTTTCAAACAAGTGACATATTGTCAAACAAGTGATATCTTGTCAATCCAGTGATACCTTGTTAGAATAGTGATATTTTTTCAAACAAGCAACATCTTGTCAAACCAGTGATATCCTTTCAAACAAGCAACATCTTGTCCAACCAGTAATAACTTGTCAAATCACTGATATCTTCTGCAACAAGCGAGATATTTTCAATCCAGCGATACATAGTTAAACCAGTAATTTCTTGTAAAACAAATGACAACTTGTCAAACTAGTTATAATTATCTTGTCAAGAGAGTGATATCTTGTCAAACCAATGATATCTTCTCAATCCAATGATATTTTTTCAATCCAGTGATATCTTGTTAAAAAGGGTCAAGAAGAGAAGTTGACACTCCATCTGGGAGATAGAACATTTTGATCAGCACGGGAACATCTAAAGATTGATGATTTCAATTAATAAAAAAAACCCAAAAGTTGACGCTTTCGGCCCTTCTAACCCATGGAGCTATTAATAAATCTGGCGTTCACAGAATTTCAATCTTGTTAGTTGGAGACCCATGCCGGTTAAAGGAACAAATATGGTGCTGGTGATAGGGCAACATCATCTCAATGATTATTAGACGTTAATAGTGGCAGTGCTTCTACAACTGTTAGGAATAGGGGGCCCATCATGGCCATTGTAACAACCTCACATTTGCTTGATCCAAGCAGAGATGCCACAGGAAAGGGTACACAACAAAACAAGGCAGATGACATCAATTTACTTCCGATCAGTCGTAGCATAGAACTGATGACGTTTTCAGCATGCAGGGTGCGGCTCCTCTTTCTGCGGTTCCTTCTTTTTCTAAATTCTTTCTCTGGACTCAGAGATCTAAATTATTTTAGATTCTGGATCTTGTCTCGAAACAAGAACATCTCCTCTGCAAATGTGAACTAATCAATGTTTATCCACATAGTAACTTCACAGGATTTTTGCATTAATATTATTGTTATTATTATTATTATTATTTTTTCTTGAAGAATATTCAAATATCGAAATCTCTCTGACAAATAAAACCGCTCTAAAATCGAACGTCCAGTTTTTCCTTACAGCTGTCTTTACCTGCGGAAAGATGTGAGACTGACCACTAGCACTAGCAGAGCCTTGATAAGCGGGTGGTCACTCTGACAGCTGATGAGATTTGTTTTGTGGCCTTGCGGTGAGGAAGGCAAGGAGAGAAAACTGGTCTGATTAAATGAAGATTACGGAGGCAACACCAAGTGAATCTTTTTGCCCGAAATGTGAAGCAGATAGTAAAATTCTTTGCTTTACGCTTCTTCTTCAATATTTTTGCTATCATTTCGTGTTTACTTCATGGGAATCAGTTCGAATGTATGCGTTTTAAATTTTTATCAATTTTTTTTTTTATGCAGCATGTTCATTACAGTTTCTTGAAAAAAAAATAAACGTGAGTGAGTAAGCGCATTGCTTTTTTTTTTTTTTACTTTCTCCTTAAGGTTTCAAGAACAAAGTAGTGTGGAAATAAAAGTCATTTAAATTTACACATATATATTTCAAAGTCCGTTTATAAAAAACGGCCTTCTTTTAATAACAGCCTTTAAATATTAAGTAACAATTACACACATTGCATATAATAGATCTACAAATGAGTCATAGGAATTTATGACCTTTTAATGGTTATAAAACTTGAAATAACCAGAGAAAGAACATAATTTATTGATTTCCATTTGTTATAGCCTTTCAAAAACTAAAAACGCCAGATATATAAATTATTTGATAGTGACACATTTGATTCAATATTTTGGCTGAATGAGAAATTGAACAAAAACTTCAGAACTTCCCTTTTGCTATATCCTTCCCTTTTTTTTCACTCTTTATATCTGTCTGTCTTTCTATCCCTATCTCTCTATCTCTGATAATCGGTATGTCTGTATGTACGTGTAATATAATGTATGTAAGTATGTGTGTGTTTATGTATGTATGTATGTCATTCTCCTCTTTTCTAACTCACCCTATCCCTTTTGGTTATGATCCTGCCTATCTATATCTTTTTAAGCATAATAAATTTCCGCGTGTCCTTCTCTCTATCTCTCTCTCCCTTTATCTATCTGTCTGTCTCTTTCTTCTGTGTCTGTTCTTCTGTCTCTGTCTATTTCTGTCACGGTGTACGTCTGTCTGCCTGAGTGTCAATCTCTCAATCTATCCATCCCTATCTGTCTCTCTTGAGTACTGTCTAATTTCAC
>JAWDGP010006150.1:30000-35000 GCA_033675545.1 Elysia crispata
TCGTTTAATTAAAGAACGAAAAAGACAACAAGCAGCCCTAAACAATATTCCGTGACGTTACTATATCAAAGAACCAATGGATGTCCATTAGTTTTAAAGTTGGCTTTTATTTACGATAGACATTTAATTTTAAAATGGCTAGTAGTGAACAAAAAACAAGACAAAGTATTAAGTTGATGCTGTACTTACTCTGTTTAAAGATTATACACGGAGTTCAACTGTTTTCCGGGAATTTCTTTATTTGTACTTAAATGATAGCTAAATAAGTTCAATCAATAACATTAGTTAAACATTCATTATCAAGTAGGTTAAAATAAATGCGCATCATGAAATCCCGCATTGCAACATTGTAATCTTATTGCAGTTTTTGCGGGAACTCCTAAGCGGTTAAAAAGATCTTAAAACTAAGGTTAAAAAAATAAGATGAGAAATAGCTAATTTCCAGTATTAGTGGTTCAAAGAATTAATAACGTTACCTTATTTTTACAGTATTAGCTAAGTATTGTTAATGAAGCAGTATGGGAAAATATAGTTAAAGTCAAAAAGCGAAAAATCTATCTTTGACAGATAATGAGATAAAATTCGGAAACAGTAACTATTCAAATAATGGAACTGTATTATTTTTTATCTTTGAGAGTTCTAGTTTTGTTTGCAGTTTGTTACAGTGCAAATTTGACTTCTATTAACTTTAACACTGGCGTTGCGTACTTTATGGCCCGACGCTCAAAATAGAAAAGGCTACTTCAGCTGGGTTTTTCCCACAAAGAGTTACAGCACAAAGGCCGTGATAGAAATCATAGAGCTATGGCTATCAGAATATGAAGATCGGAACTTTGCTGACTAGAGTCAGGAAACGGAATAATATCCGTGATGAGTGCTGTGGCCTTGGATTAATGCGCCGCATAGAAAGACAGCCAAGGTGCGGACGTGACACAAGTCAGACTAAAATGTTTCATGACAGTCTATCGGATTTAGAAAACGGACAAATTTAGCTGCCGTGCCCAATTGTTAAACCCTACTATTTGCATAGTGTTACAAGCGAACCGCCGAAAAAAACAAAAAAAAAAACAACCGCCGTCTATTTTTTATTTTTATTTATTTTTGTTGTTGTTGCTGTTGCGTCGATCAAAGCAAATGAACCTCCACTATTTTTTCCACTCACAACGTTTTCCACTATTGCAAGGCCTTTATACTTTACACCGTCCTGTCATGACGTTATCAACAACTACCAGACCACAAGTGTTCAAATTTTGTAGGACAATTCATACTAATTGACTTAAGATATATTATATTCAACAACATTGTTTTCAATTCTGAATCTTCCATCCACTTATTCATCCCGCACCAAAACTTGTATGATCCATGTTAGAAATAAACCATTAGGTTTGTTCGGCTAAAAGACCACTTTGTGTATCTGTGATACAGAACTACTATATAAAATATCGAAATGTCGGAAACTTAAATCTTAACTCATCTTTTATTTTCGACCCCAGAACTTTCAGAGCAGACTTAAAAGCATACAATCTTTCCTTCGGCTTAAGTCGGTCAGCCTTTTCTCCCAATTTCATTTTTATTTCCGGCTATTTACATCAAAAGTATTTAGAATCGATGAGAGCTGCAGGCGGTAATCTCCCTCTAGGTAGGGGATTGTTTGGTATAAACACGATACAGTCCTTGTGTCTAGAGGACAGATTTCACAGGTTTAAAACTGATGCTCTGCTTTTCAATTCTTGAAAAAAAATGACGCCTGCACCTAGAAACCTTTACACGTCCTGAAGGAAGTCCTGAAGATCATAGCTCCTCATTTTGGATTCTTAAAATGGTTTTTTACTAACCACACAAATAGGGAATAAGATATTCTACAACCAAATAGTTCTACGGATATTTCCTAACGTAGAACTTCTGATAGTTGAACAGACTTCATGGCTTATAAATAGGTAGTATATCCTTCGCGAAATAAGATTTTGGGTGTAGATTGAGGCCTCCTTGTCAAGTCATGGGAAACGCTGCTCTAGATAAACATCTAGGCAGAGATTCTAGGTGTGGCTAAACCATGGGTCCAGGAATGCTGAACCACGATTTTTGCCTACCCAACCTATCATTATGACGTATTGGACCCAGGCAGTTTAAGAAAAGTGAGCTATTTTTGTAAGACTCCACCCTCTCTAAATATCCTTTCATACGCTCATTTCAATCTCGGTTCAGCTAGTTTGGACTCTATGAATTCCCCAAAGGCTGTGTACGTTAGGCACTTCTTTCAGGATTAAATAGCTTTTTAAGGAGAGATCGTTACATTGGTTTTTCGAAGTCCAGATCAAGCGGTTCTTCCGTCTCCTCAAGTCACAAGGGGAATGGCATTTCTCAAAGAATTATGGTGAGCTCTCCGTACGAAGTACATAGCAAAAGATCTGGAAATTGAAGTCAGAAAAGATATTACTATGAATACGAAAATAGAAATAAAAAAAAACAAGACATCGTGGAATAACAGTACATTGAGCGTGACCTCAATGATTCTCCCTTGGATGGATTCCATTCCTCTTAACTAGGCATAAAATGCTTTGTGAATTAGCACTACGGATCTTGATTAGATTCACGTCTTTAGTTCTATACATATGTGACTCTGTATGGACTGGTATCTGACTGATTTCTATCCAGTCTTCTATTAAATGTTTTTTGATTAAGAGCTTATTTTACTCACAGAAGCTGGATCGGAAATTTGAAAACATTACCACAAAAAAACAAAACATAACAAAACGTCTTTAATAGTGTAGGATTTTCGCATTTTTTGTGCTTTGTTGTCTTATTTCTATGGCACTCTGACTTAGTGAAAAAGTTACATATCACTCATTCATCCGTGATATTTAAAAAACAACAAGCAACTTTTTGTGAACAAGTCAAATTTGGAAAAACCTTTTTTTTTTTTAAACAAAAATTCGAAAATTCACAACCAGTGTAAAATCGCATTAATAACTTTGTGAGAACAGAAATCACTCCACTTAACAGAAATCACTCCACTTAGGCGCTCTAACACAAGTTTAGCACAGAATTAATAGCTGACAAGCTGCACGTCTATTAGTCTCTTTAAAGGCTTAGGAGACAAAGTCTTATCAATGAAAAGAGCCTTCAGCTCACCACAGCCTCCATCCATCAACTCTCTGTGATGTCCCATCTATCCCGGCAGGGCAGAGCAGCGCAGGGGAAGGGCCACAAATCCACTCGCATCTACTAAAAGCTTTCCTCTTGGGACACCAAATACCCAGAGCTACTGTTTAGCAAATATTGTCACAGTTATACAATGTGATTAATCATGGAGGAACTGGAGACCTACGATCTCGTTTGAATTTAAAGTAAGCATTCATCTCTTAACGCTCGTTTAACAGGTAGGTGATCCATTGATTGATAGATTGATTTATAGATAGATTGATAGATTGATTGATTCGTATATAGACTTATAGATTGATTGATTGCTTGTTTGAACGTTTGATTGACTGGATGATTGATAGATTAGCATTCATCTCTTAACGCTCGTTTAACAGGTAGGTGATCCATTGATTGATAGATTGATTGATTCGTATATAGACTTATAGATTGATTGATTGCTTGTTTGAACGTTTGATTGACTGGATGATTGATAGATTAACAGATATATTTATTGATAGATTGATTGATTCATAGATTGATAGATCGATTGATTCTTAGAGAGATTGATTGATTGAGTAATTCATTGATTGATTGATTTAACGGTTGATTGCTTTGTTAATTGATAGATCGATTGTTTTATCGGTTGATTGACAATGAAGCATATTTTCGGCAAGAAGATTGCAAGCTTTGTGTGGTGCAGGAAGTAAACACTCTCTAGCAGGGTATGTTAACGAGGGTGAGATGTAAACACGGGCAACGTGCCTCGCACGTGACTTGAGATATTGTCAAGTAGTTGGTACTGTTCTGCTCTTGACTCAACGTTGGTAAATTTTTTTGTTGTTACGAACATTCACCACATTTTTAGACAGTCTAGTCGAGTTCAGTGCGATAGTTCAGAAACGTGTTTATAAGAACGTCATCAGCTTTACTAATAGCTAATATTTATGATCTGATCTGACAAGAGCAGTGCGTTATTGGCCTGGTTAAAGTAAACCGACATAGTGAGCACATCGTAAACAAAGTTGTGTGATGTAAAACTTCACAACTATTTTCTGCTGTGCATCATCGTGTACTCTTTAATGTAGCAGAAACCGCTGTGCAAACTCCTGAATGGGCCAGCCTCAATAAGCTTCATTAAGCTCTGTGGTTTCGGTCATTAAGACTGGCTGGTGGTCGCAGTGGCATGAAGTAGTTATGTCAACATCAACCGCCAACAACCACGGATCAAAGCCTCTCAGCCTATCGGACGCACCCCATTAACCTCGCCCTGTGTTTGTCGCGGAAATCGCTTCCATCTACTCTTTATTTGTCTTGTTTGGACTGGATTTGGACCAGCCTCTCCGAGAACAAGTCACCTTGGGTTGGGTGAAACTCCTGTCACGTGACTCGTGGGAGAGGAACCTGGATCACTCCTCGCCTACAGCTTTTCCTATGCGCAAAATACAATCATGGGGTGATATTTTATTTGGGAGGTGCGTTTTAAATCTCTTGTCTTCCTTAAACCCAAAAGACAAATATTTTTTCAATATTGAATTGCAACAAAGTATAATAATATTAGGCTTAGTTTATGCAAATCATCACTTTATCACATTATTGTTGTATTCAATTTTGTGACCATATTTCAAGAAATATTGATCGATAGTTTGAGAACCTATTTAAAGGTAATGACTTATGAGGAGCACTTTTTAATGTACCGACTAATGTAGACACTAATATCAATAGGAAGAAATATGTAATGTCATGAGAGGTTGTTAAAAACCCGAGACCAATAGGACCCAGGCGCTGTCATCTTTGATTGGGTGCGGACAATGCTGCCTTGACCGGGAGTCAAACTCACACCCCAAGCTTCCAATTCAGAG
>JAWDGP010006150.1:40000-67500 GCA_033675545.1 Elysia crispata
TTGGAGCTCTTGAAAAATCTAAATTTTCAACTCTTTTTTCCCTTGGTTCACTTTTATTCGTTTAGGCTTAATGCCTCTCTAACTTTGATTTGAGGCACAAAATTCAGAAAGACCAATTTTAAAGTAATGTTTTTGTTGTTGTTGTTTTTCATGACCAGGAAGGAAGTTTCACTCTAAGATTCAATGACCTTTTTCAAAAATCCTAAAGCTATGAGAAAAGAACTGATAATGCTAGCACTGTTTTGTTGTGAGTGAAAAAAATCTTGAAATAACGAGAAAACAGTTAATTCCATCTTTCCCAAGTTACTTGAAGATCATAAGCCTAGTTTTAAGGCTCGGAACTCCCGTAAAAGAAGCCAAGAGGCTCAGAACTTTGCAGTTTTTAAGTAGACCAAAGTCCCTCCTGAACAAACATAACACCTTTTTTGTATTTCCGTTTCTGCGGTCCCAAGGTCGTCCACCATATTAGTTTTGATCCCAATGAACTTCCTTTCCATGACTACAAATTAAAAACAGGTTTTCAAGCAGCATTTTGCCTAGTCCATTTGTAAAAATGTACAACTTGCACAGTTAATTTTCAACTGATATTGAAGACTACACTTTTCCAGGCTTCACAATGCATACAAATCGAGAAATTGTGATAAATTTACCTGAATTACGACCAGACATCGACACCTGTCTGCTATAGACAGGGCTTATAATATTATTCAAACCGCCCTTTTTCATAATCATTATAAAAAAAATACTTAAATGATATATGGCATCCGCAATCTTAATCTCTAAATGTATTTAAGTATCGTACGAAATAAAAGAGCACCAGTTTTGATGTAATTTTTTTTCTTGCAGATCTAGATCTAGGTAATTAAAGTGAATAAGCTGATAAATCTCATGATTAGTTCATGAGATATTGTAAGTTTACATAATATCTTGAACCCATGAAATATAATTTATATATCTAATCTACACTTTAATCAATGTAATACAATCCCTTGTCGAAAACAAATTCATCAAGATAAAGATCTAAATCTAATTTCTAAAACAATGTAACCTTATGTTTGCGATCTTTTCAGAAATGTGCGAATATGATTAAAAAAAATATCATCAAAGTCAAATTTAAGAAATCTTTTCTACCTAGTATTCAACTGGATCAAAACTGTTTTGGTGACAATGGAAAATTACGAAAATGTCCGAGACATGTCGAAATGCTTGTCAGTGTTTCTGAGTGAAATTCTTTTTCTTCGGTGTTTTGAGGAAAATTTATCTCTTTTTAGTTGTATGGCAATTTTAACGTTTAAAATAAATAAATAAAAATATTTTTTTCTAAATTAGTCAACTATTCTTATTCCTCTTTGCAACTTTGAATCTGTTCTTTTCTGGATCTGTAATTTTTTTTCATATACCCATCAAAATATGATATATATATATATATATATATATATATATATATATATATATATATATATATATATATATAAATATATACATAAGTATTTATATTTTTACAACATTTCTTTCCTATCAGAAAACTGTTAGATATTACTGGTTCACTTGTTGATACCTCCTCTATTTCAATCTATCACGCCTCATTTTCAAAGGCTACCGCCTTGGATTTGGTTTCTATTTTTTTTTAAATGAGACGCAGGTAAAAGCTTTTTTTATAAGCTTGAATATAATCGATTTGATCTATTTCTTTCCGTTACAATTTGTTTTTCTTTGTAACAATGTCCTCCTAGAAACATTATACCTTTAATTCTTTGACCTTCGTGGTTCCTCCCTCTATTTCTACCCACCTCCTCCAAAAAAAAAAAAAAACAGAATAAGAAAAAAAAAAAAACCCACGCAGACATCTTCTCTCTCTCCCTCTTTTTCAAATCATATTTTGCACCCAGCGAACTTCTATTTGGCATTTGGATTGGCTTGTTAGATAAATAGATAAGTAGGGAAAGAGTATAAATTGCAATGGACACAGAAAGAGGCGAAGAAAAAGAGAGAAGAGAGAGAGACAGAGAGTGTGAGAGTGACGCAGGAGAGACTGTGAGAGATAGAGGAAGAGGTTGAGAGAGAGCGAGAGAGAGAGAGAGAGAGAGAGAGAGAGAGAGAGAGAGAGAGAGAGAGAGAGATGGAAGGTTGAGAGAGATCTTTTTTCTTTCCGTCAAAGTAAAACGCGAGCAGATAAGGCAGATGCGTTTAAATCTCTCCTTAAGCAACACGGCGAAATATGATGGGGTGATACCATTTTAACTTGTCACATTTCGTTATAGACCGTGATAGGCAGAGAAAGTCATATCCCCCTTCACAATCTATACGCCATGGTTCCCCCAGAAGCCAGAGTGACCCAAGTCCAGTAAAAGGTTAAATCACTTACGGCAGTCCTGCTCTGAATGGCGCACCGGAGCTGAAAAAGTTTGGCTATTATTTTCCTCACATTGCTTAGAACCATAAAATCACATCAGAATTTTTCTCTCTATTTAGTATTTATTTTGATCTCCAAACTATAGGCGGGCAGACCAGTTCTGCTGTGCGGGTTGTATGCGCTTTTCAAAACACACATAGTTTGAAAACAAAGTAACAATTGTTAGAAACAAGTTTTTTTTTAATATACTCTCCATAGCATAGGTGTACTAGAGGCTCCATTCAATCAGTTCTTAGCTTCTTTCTCCCCTACAATCTTTGTGAGTAAGGCGGTTCTTTGAAAAAATTCACGTTTTATGTGAAAAAAAAAAGAATCTTACAAAATAAAAAAAGATGATCAGGCAAAAAAGATATTGAAATTTTCCGCGAGATTTTATCCTGATAAGATTGGAAAATTTGGTACTATCATGTCTTTAAGGGTTGTTTCCCTCATATGTTTCTTGTGTCTGTCTGCGCCAGGCAGCCAGGCTTGTTTACCCATTATCTTGTCGGTAGTTTTGAGATGGGAGCAAGGAAATTTGAAACGCTTTTGATGGTAGTCCTACTCAAACACTGTCTCATGCTTGGCCTTTATCACACACAACTTTTGTGACTGCCTGATCACGAGTCTCATCCTGCCCGATTTTGTTATGTTTCTGCGCAGTTAACGAACGTTTTGTGGTTGTTGTTGTTGTTTGGAAAGGTTGTTTGGCGGCACATCAGGTCAAAGAACTTGAAAACTTCCTTCTAGATTTCAATTGCTGAATCGTTTTTAATAGAAGTTTCCGAACCTTGAGATGGTGGTGGAATCAAACTGGCGATTTTATCTCCTCGTTTGTATAATGTTCATCTGCTGCAGCGTGGCCGCTACAAACCGACTCTTGGTACAGCTCAAGCGCAATGTATATATTATGTGGAATGAGACAGGCTCCGTATGTCACGCGAGACGATAAGCTATCGAGGCATTCCATGCCCCTTTTACATACTTAAGTTTGGATTCGATTTTGCATGATATACCATACATCCCCACCAACGACACACGAAAATGTGAAAAAGGCACACTCCTATATTTTTCTTTACTGCTCTATATATCATTTTATGTGATTAGTACCATTCTATATCTAAATCAAAGATTTTGTTCCCCGCAGAAATAAAGACTTTCACCAGCAAAGCAACACCAATTACATGGACGCATCCGTGAAGCCGTTATGTCGCCGCGTCTAACCTGTTCTTACGGTAACCGCATCAAGTGAAACAGGCCTTATTGTGCTGCACTGACAGCTGTTCTAGCCGCACTCAAGTCCTGATCTCAATGTGGGTCACGCCAGGTGACACAACCTGACCACTGACATAACTGCAGAATGCCCGTCACATATTCAAACGAACCATGAACGAATGACACGCATTTATAACCGTGAAGTGGACTGCAAGACATCGGCTTTATTGCCCAGAACGAATCTATCAATAAGACGTTTTGCTTGACTTACAAGAGATCTGATATCAGACGAGTTTCATGAGTATAAAACATCTATTGATTGGTTGTCAAAAGGACAAGAATACTTAGCTTGTCTAGCATGTAGATAGTTATCGCTTAATCAACAATCTAATGTTTTATTTTAAAACCAATGAGACAATAAGTCAACATTGAATGACTTGCTTCTGCTCATGTATTATCTAACGATGATTGAAAGACTGAGTGAAGGGCATATGGATCGCTCAATCTGCTGTATAGTTTATTATTTAAAAAAACCAACAACAGGAAATAGAGAGAAATACTGAATAATATCTGAGTAAAAATGTATTATCCAGTAGCGGGTGGGTCTAGGATTTATGTCAGTAAAACATATATATTTGTGTGTATGTGTGTGTAAATCGTGTTTGCAAGTATTGAATCGGAACAATACTCAACTTCTTCATTGAAGACTTTTCCGTAAGTTAATTATTTTTTTTTAGTTTGTTAAATCCCAAACTATAGATCTTTTTAAATGCACCTTTGGGGCATTCACTTGTTCGTTCCGGTTTAGCCTTAGGATGAGAGTTTACGAGGATCTATATATAGATTGGGAAAATACAGAACGAGCTGTTTCCCGCTATATTGCTCATTAGATGGGACGCGATCATCATCTAGATTGTGCTTAACTTTCCTTTGACGAAACAATTTTTATGGGTGCCTAATTAAACTTGAAACAGCGAAAATTGCAGTAGAGAAACACTATCTTAGGCATTATCTTCAAGTTTCTCTGAAAGATATAGATTTAAAGATATGAGAACTACATATAGAGAAAAAAAAACAACAACGCTTCCGTGGAATTCGCTATCCTATCAAGTCCGCTTAGGTTAATAGCTGTTTGAGAAAATCTGACTTGCGCAATCATTTCTTGATAGAAGTTTTCAAGCCTTGAGATCATGGTGGACTCAAACTAATGGCTTTATCTTCTCAGTTCTATAAAGTTTGACGTATATAGCCCGGGCGCTACAAACCAACTGCAGGACCACCTGGAGCAGAACGACATACATGGTTTGGACTTGGAACAACCTAAACTCGTACATCAGGGCGTGACGCTACAAGTCGTGACAATCAAACTCAATGACTCAGCCTTGTAATCCCAACCTCATAGCCGTGCTGACTGTAACCACACTTGTCAGCTCTAACACGTAAGTTTTAAACATCTCTCCGAAATCGAATAATATTATTATAAACCGAAGGTGGGGAACGGATAATAATCTAAATCATAGTTAGCCAGCTAAACGTCAGAATGATTTAGATCCAGGAGATAACAGTTAAAATGATTCACACGAGGAAACAAGACACGGACTCTCGTCATACGAGATTATGACTTTTAACTCGATAAAAAGATAAAAATACCACCTAATTAAGAATAAAATATTGAAATGAGCATTTTATTCCTGAGTGCTTGCACACAAACATTGAACTGCTGAGCTAAGAATTTGCAATACTTCAGCGCAAAAGGTGATTTTGTCAAAGAAGCACCTATGAAGTCAGCATCTTTCACCGATCTGTCTAAGAAATCATTACATTTTGGTTTCCTTCTGTATTGTTTGATATAAGACAAAAATGGAGTTTTAATACATTTTAATTTCAATATAAAAAGGCGCTGCTCGTTGGGTTTCGATCTTGGCTCAGAAAGTTACATAATAAACTTGAACATTCACAAGTTGTCTTTTCATTTAAACCTAAATCTAATATGTGAGATGTAGAGTCTTCAGCGAACGATTTTTAAATCAAGAATGCTTAGATACAGGCCTTAGCTCATTTCTCAGAAGATGCGAGGAAAGAAACCAAACACTTTAACTTTAGGTCAGATGTAGATCGAGAATCAAGATCTGATTTGAAAGGCAATCAATTTGATTAATTTGTTTCTAACATATCTTTTTTTAATCCTATCATTTTGAAAATATGCCTGGTTATCTATAACGGATACGTTTCCTTCACAGTGAACTTTCGCCAATTGGCTGTCAATAATGTTCCGGTCAGGGAAGCTGGTGAAACCATGACTTTTACATTAATATAATATATTGCTATCGTACATTTTAAGCCTTTGTTGACTATAATTTTCATCTAGCAAAATAAATAAATAAACAAAAAAATAAAACCCCCAGAGAATCAGACCTTTGAAACTTGCCGCTCTTTGTTCTGTCTTAATCTGTATAGCTCGTTTCGGAAACGTGGTTAAAAGTGCGCGAGAAAATCAATGCGTAAATGCCCTGTGGTTACCATGATACAAATGCCACTTGGGCCAGATGATGAACAAAACTTTTAACATCTCAGAACATAAAAATGATCAAAAGTCAATTTTTACCCATCAAACGTTATTTAAATAAAGTGCATCGCTAGATTAAGGTTTCAACAGTTCTCAATTGACGGTGTTGTGTTTCAAGATCAGAAACATTTTTGACTGTGTAGCAATGACTGTATTACGTATTACACGATGAATCACACAGATATAATCTGGTAGAGTCGGTAATTGAACTAGCTCATACAGTTCTAATGATGATAATAATATTTCTGTTCTTTTTTGACCAAAGACTCACCAACTTATAGCAAACGCTGGAGTATTTCAGTTCTTACAAAGGTCAAACCAAGTCATGCTACTTAGTTAACATCAGCATTTGTTGCAAAATCAATATTCAAACGGCATAATCGTCAACTCTCTATCTTTTCATAACTTTGATGGAAGGAGAGATTAAAAACTAAACCATCCCCGGCTGTTTCTAGTTCACAATTATTGCACTATCTAACGTCACCGTCATAATATATTAAAGTTCTAGTTTTTGGACAGGCAACAAGAGATGATATGTGTACCAACGCTACAAAATGAGACTTTTTGCGGCAAATAAATTTTCAGATAAATGCAATAATTATTTTCCTAAAATGAGACGTTTTGCGGTAAATAAATTTTCAGATAAATGCAATAATTATTTTGCTAAAATGAGACGTTTTGCGGCAAATAAATTTTCAGATAAATGCAATTATTATTTTGCTAAAATGAGACGTTTTACGGCAAAAAAAAAATCAGATAAATACAATAATTATTTTCCTAAAATGAGACGTTTTGCGGCAAATAAATTTTCAGATAAATGCAATTATTATTTTCCTAAAGAAAGCTTGAAATTTCCGCTTTTTCATTTTTCTCGAATTTTTAACTTTCATATTGTTTCAGACATAAAAGCAGTTTCAATAGTCAAGATTTTAAGAGTTCTTGAAAAATGGCATTATTCCAAGTAGTTATCTGCCGCAAACGGCTCATTTTGTGGCGTCGCTGCACATTATTAAAAAAAGATTAAATAAAAAATGAATTATAGTGGCATTTCGTGTTCTTTAAGAAATTAAACAAACTTTCGCTGTAGCGCGTGTAAATGCAGGAGACGCATCAACTTCATCTTAAGGCACGTAAATAGACGAGACGCACCAACTTCATCTTAAGGCACGTAAATAGACGAGACGCACCAACTTCATCTTAAGGCACGTAAATAGACGAGACGCACCAACTTCATCTTAAGGCACGTAAATAGACGAGACGCACCAATGTTGTCTTACTATCAGAGCAGACGAGGGCCTTCCTATAGCGGACAGCCCAAACAGCCGGTCATCACTTGATTTCTTGTATGCACACCCAACCTACACGGTCAGCCGACACTTATCCTTGTGATGTTGGGATCAAAGGTCAAGGTCGATCGACTCCAGCGCCTGACCACCGTCTATCACGTGAACACTACTGACCGATAGTTCATCTAGGTCAGTGGTCAGCGGCCAAGACAGATGAGTAATGCGAGTTACACGCCCGTCCGAATTCACAAGTTTTTCAATAACTAAGCTTAGATTCATAGTTATTTTTTTTTATTTAAAACAAATCTTTTAATAGCCAAGGCAAAATGTAATGACTTTTTGCACTTCTGGCCTGGCATTTTTTTTTAGAAATTTGAGTGTAAAGTTCTGAATCGAGGAGCGACACAAGATGGCGCCCGGGCCGACACAGGCCAAGTTTTATGGCAGGGCTGCAATACACACAATGTCTTACGCTGTAACATATGGCACGGATCTTGCCGGCTTGTGGGTCCGGCCCGCGTCTGCTATTGCAAACGGAAGTAGATTGTCCTTACAAGTCACGGGTTGTCACGGGCGGTCCTTTACATGATATCCCTGGTATACTTTGACCCTTAGGGCACGTAAATAGACGAGACGCACTAACTTCGTCTCAGGGCACGTAAATGGACCAGACGTACAGAATTTTGTCTAAGACAGCTTAAATGGGCGAGACGTACTAACTTTGTCTAAGGGCGCGTAAATAGACCAGACGCATAAAATTATGCCCGAAGCCACGCCACGAAAATGGAAGAGACGCAGTAATTTCTTAGAGGAGGGCGCATATGGACGAGAAGAATGAAGAACTTCCCGGCCATTCTTTAACGCTGATCTGGCTTTTTTTTCCCCCGCTTACTCGATTGTGTTGCAGCCGACAGTTTTGCAATAGGTTTTTTTGTTAGAACCTCCAACCTGACGCATAATTAGTTCCGTTAAACCAATACGACCGCCGACTGCTGCTTTTGTTTATCGCTGGTTACTAAGTCGTTCAATCGTGACAAGTACTTTAGTTTGGCTTTATGCTCTAGTGGCCTCATTGATTCAAGCAAATTGTTACAATTTTTTCTAACGATGGCATCTCTTAACCGCGTTCTGATATGACGGTTTTTTTTTTATTCTTTATCGAGAGCTGCCAATAACCCATCTTCATGTCTGGATTAGTCATCCACTTCTGTATTAGCACGACAAAATTATGCAAACCATGCATAATTATTTTCCCTTTTAACTGTCTTTTTTGGAGCGTAATTCTGAAAGTGCAAATCAATGCGTCTTGTATAAATCTTTTCTTTTAATATTTTCTTAACGCTTCATCATCATCTGGTTTATTAAATGATGCCCTGATAACTAAGAAGACAATAATACATTTTTAGTGTCTCAGCACGTCGATTACAACATTTCAAAAATGTTTCTTTTCAGTATGAAAATAAATTATAATGACAACCATATGCGCACTTTTTTCTTTTTCTTTTTCTTCTTAAAAATTTTTCGTCTCTTTAGAGTCTATCTTTCTCTTTCTAACCGTGCATTTTCTGATCTGCTTGTCTTGGGGAAATCAGTTTACTTTTGTTACCTGTGTCAACTTCTGAAAACTGCGGCACACAAAACACAGATCTGAAATCAAAACTGAACAGAAAAATCTTCAGATCGTGCATCACTAGAGAAGTGAAAACCTCAAGAAATCTTCTTCCACTCAAGAAGTTTGCATTCACTTTCCTTGATTGACATTTTATCAATTAATCAATAATCTTCTTCTCAAGACTTCAACGTACTTTATAAAGTTCAACGAAAGGAGAAAAAAAAATTGTTTTTGAGAAATGTTTGCCTTCATGAAGCTTCTGAAATCCCTAATAAATAATTTCAAATGACTCTTTTAAGCATTGAGATACTTAACGCAGATATTTTTTGTTTAGACGACAAAAAGCACAGTTATCAAATTTTATTAACCTCAAAATTATTTCTCTGTAACCATTCCTTATCAAGAAGTTTGAAATATAAGAATAGCTATGAATCACGCAAGGCAGTGAAGCTTTTGCCTCTTTTTACGGGAATTCATAACCTTGTAGTCATCGTTGAAAAAAAAATTATCTAGAAAAGGGAAGATTAAGCGGATTCCTCATACATGTGGATTGGTCTCTTTCCTACACACAATCCCTGGAAAGGGAAGAGGGGAGAAAGATCGGGAAGAGACAAAGTATGGATGATGATGTGGCCTATTTAGTTGCCTTCCTTTCTTGTCTGTGAACTGAGGCCAAACTAGTCAGATTTTAACTTACACAGCCAAATCAACCCTAGCTACTCTAAGTGGACTCTAGTTGAACATCAAAACAAGATAATGACGCCTAATACAATAAAAGCGAAACTCCGAGAACAGAAATCCTAACTTCTCTTTTCATTATCGATCGCAAAAACTTTCAGGTTTGAACAGAGCAGTGTAGCTAATTTTACTTAGGGCTTTTTCAAAGTCCAGTTTCATTCGGATAAAGTACAGAAACATAACGGAAGCTGAATTTAATGTGTTTCTAAACTGATGCCGTAGACATCTTAAAAGGGGATTGCTCAAAAGTTCTGACGAGTCATGATATTAATTTTCCTAGATGCGCAAAGTCAAGTCCTGAATGAAGGACAATCTGAATGGAGAATGTGAGAGAAAGGTATTTTACAGTGATATGAAAGCCTACAGAATAATTCTAATAAAAGAAATTGACTGATTATGTACTTTCCCAATCTGTTTTCAGATACTTTTAAACGCTTATCTGAAAGCTGTGAATTATCGCAATAAGTGCATAACAGTGCATTGTCTTGCTGGAATTCTTAATCTACATGATGATGAAAGTTTAAACAATCTGTAAATAGGTTTGAATTTTACAAAATTTCTTGACTATTCTTATTCTCTACCCTCCTATCTCTAAAAGGTTATTATAAGGCTACAGATTTCCGCAAAACGGTGCTGAGTAGTGCACTGCCATGTGGAAAAACCTGTTACTTGTATTTAATTGATAATGAGCGTTTAAGAGGGTCTTTGGATGATAAGGAATAAAGGAAGTGACCTTAATTTATAAATTTTAAGTGGGTAACAAAAACCCTATAAGATTACAGGTTAGATCGATAGTTTTACAAAACTACAATTATAAATACGTGTACAATAAATACTAGTAAGCTTGCATAATTTTTTGAGTTCTATTGGGCACAGCTAGTTTATAATATTACAGAAACATGACAGAGAAAAAAAAAACAACAAAAAAACATCACTTTCTTGAAAATCTATTTTTGGAAATCTCTTACGTTTCTATGTAATTAATTCATAAAAAATGATCAGCTGCTTACGTGATCGTACAGACAAAAAAAGCACAAATCACAGGGTATTCTGAAAGAGATGCTTGACTTGACACAGCTCTGAAAGCTTCGGCCATAAACCAGGACAGTTCGGCAGGAAGAGAAGCATTGGTGACAGCAGTCCTGTAGCGCAGGGTTTGATTGGTTTACGTTCCTGCCTGTTATGTCACTATAGTATACCCGAGTGAACCTCAGAGAGCTGTTTGATGCAGTTAGTAATCCAGAACTACTAACAGTGTAATGTGTTTAGGGCCACTCCATTAACAAAGTCCGGTTCTCCTAATGCTGGTACGCGTTGCCATCTCTTGACGCATCCGCTCAAAGGATACAGCCAAACTGTTGAAATTTCCGAGATTTTTCCGGGTCCGATGGAGCAAAGGAAGTGATGAAATCTTCACCAATAAGTTTTAAAGTGATGTATAGAAAGTGAATTAGTGTTTTATTGCACTAGCACCATAGAAAGTGTGAATTACAGCTGGTGATGTGTTTCTAATCTAATAAAGAAAATTGTTGAAATATGACTAAGAAAGAAATGTACGCAATAAATGCGACAGTTCAGGTACCAGGGCTAGTCAATAGTCGATCGTGGTTTCTTTCACGCTTGGGTCTATTTTTTTTTACGAGGTGGAAAGTGAAAGACAGATATTTATTCCACAATTTTACTTATTTCCACGAACAATGCAGATATTTGTTTTCTCTTAACAAGTTAACGGGATCAAGCAAGACAGTCGCTGGGTATTAAACCACAGAATGACGAGACAATTATGTAGATTCTTGGCAAAAACTGGAAAATTATAATAGTTGTAGTCTTGACTCACAGTCTAATGTCATACAGAGTGGGATAACCAGTCTAGAGATATCAACCACTGATGGGAGTGACGTATAAATCTTTGGAGAGCTTTAGTATACCTCAGATAAACAAGGTTATTTGGAAGAGTTTACAGCTCCTTTTGCTAACACCCTTATTTCAGTCTTCAACATTCTGTCTGTCTATATCTGTCATTCTCTCTCTCTCTATCTCTCTCTTTCTCTCTTTCTCCCTCTCTCTCTCTCTCTCTCTCTCTCTCTCTCTCTCTTTCCCCCCTCTCTATCTCTCTCTTCTCTCTCTATCTCTCTTTCTCTTTCTGTTTCTGTCCCTTTTAATCTGCTTTTCCTACTCATTGTGAGAGAGGATTTTTTTTGCCTAGATTCTTCCCCCGGATATTACCTGACAATAATTATGTGTGTGAACTTCATCCCTATAGTTGTGCCGGAGACCATTAGCCACGACATTGTGAGATCCGTTTACAGACTGTTTGTGGCACAATGTGATGGGCTTGTGGACACGAGCACCAACCTTTGTTGTTGGACACGTCCCAAGACCCAACTATGATTTCGTATAAATAATTATGCGTTGTATTTTGATTCATAGATTTGCCAGTCTGTATTGAAAGGTATAGACAGCTCTCATGGGAGTGGGGACTTCACAAGACTCCGATGTTTGGAGACAGTGGATTCGCCTGGGTCACGCCCAGTGGTCCTACGGTCCGGTATTTGATTGGCTTCTGGCGAGATTGATGAATAGGGGTAAGGAGACAGTGTTGGTCAGTGGTAAAATGGGTTATAAAAAAACACATGACAGTTGAGGCTTGGAATGACTTGAGACGGACATTATGGTCATGTAATAGGATTTTTTTTTCCTGATTGGTATCTAAGTCGAAGCGAAAGAGAGAGAAAGAGAGAGAGAGAGAGAGAGAGAGAGAGAGAGAGAGAGAGAGAGAGAGAGAGAGAGAGAGAGAGAGAGAGAGAGAGAGAGAGAGAGAGAGAGAGAGAGAGAGAGAGAGAGAGAGAGAGAGAGAGAGAGAGAGAGAGAGAGAGAGAGAGAGAGAGAGAGAGAGAGAGAGAGACCAACACACAGAAATTATTGATGACACAAAACAACAACAACAAGTAACCATTTAAAGGGGAAAAAAAGACTGTGGAGATCGACGTACATCAATTTGACTCCCTAAGATTGTTTCGGTATCTATAAAAAACCAAAGTTATAAGGAAATATTCTGACCACAAGTGAATCCCTTTTCCCTTTAATCAAAATGTTTACCAGAACTATTAAAGAGCATTTCTTGCAACCCTTTCAACTTCTGAATAATACTTACAGTGTCCTACTCTGTATATTGGAAAGATCCAGATTCTTCTCAAAATGTCCTTTTTCTATAATTTGCTCAAAGCTTTGAGTACATTAAGACCTCCATGTTTTTAGATCAATCACACGTGAAGCCAGATCCTTAGTTTGAGCAAACTCGGCCATGCTTGTATCTCGTGAATGCTAAGCTGCTGAACACCGCAGAAGCCCGGTTCCATCTCAGGAGGATAACCTCACGACATCCATTCAACATCCACTCCAGATAGCACAGACTGGCAACCCCTCACCCCTCCCCCGCGGCCTAGACCGGTGATCGGATAAACGAGTTCTAACCGATGATGGATTGAAGCAATTTAAATCTTAGCTCAGTTAAAAAGAGTACATTTTTTACTAAGTGATTAGCAAATTACTCGGACGAAAACCTGGGACACATGAGAGCAGGGCTGTTTGAATCTTAGACCTCAATTATCCCAACTTGTACGCGTCGACCTTTAAACGGTTTAAAAAAAAATCCTTGCATTTCGATAAAATTAAATCTGACCAGCTAATGGACATTAAAGGCGGCTTGAGAGTAAAAAAAAGATTTGTATGCAGACATGGTTGCAGCTTTTTTTTTTTTTTTTTTTTTAAATTTCAGAAACATGTCAAATAAATAACATTATAATGACGGCGATAAAAATCGTATAGCTGAGAAGTCGATTCAAGACAATTTTTTTTTAACCGACCGAAAACAAATGTAATGATGTAATGATGCGCAACAAACATCCTCTCATAATGAGAGTTCTAACCTCCAAACTCAAGTCGCCCAATCTCCTTTTTTCCGGCTGTAACAATCGTTGTAAAGGTTTAGTGAACTACGACTGAACAACTCGTAAGTCAAAAAAGTTTTCGATTATATCATCAATGAGGTACATGCCAGCTGATATTTAGTTCTGCTTGAAATAAACTAGCACATGAGTTACTTACATTAATGCAATTGCTTGTTCGATTAAAAAATGGGAAAAAAGAGAGCATTTATTTTTTACATAGAATGTTAGAACAAAAAGCCCAATAAACAATTGAATTTTTAACATTTCAAAACCTTTTTGTTCGAGGGTATTTTTTAAAATCTTTTTTTTTTAATTCCTTTGTTCACTTCCTTTTTTCTTTCTTAGAACGACACAGGCAGGTGAACGAGTAGCACAGAGTTGACATTTGGTGAATAGTTTATATCCGTCTAAAATACAAATCAAAGTGCTCATAATTTCTCAATCTTAGAACTATTGAAACTTCTGATGTTTTGACCATTACCCATTAAACACAGATAATAGCTTTTTGAAATTAATTTCTGCCGCATTCTATTCATGCTACGTAATGGCCAGATTATTCCATAGCCTAACGTAGAAGACATATAGTTCCATCTGAAAAAAGGGAAAAAATGATATGATTGTATCTTCACAATGCAGCCTTTTATTTTTCCATTAGCGAAGAATAATACGCGAGATGTAATACAGACTAATAAGCTGGGTTGCTGTCCTTGAGGCATTAGGAAAAGTCCAGTTTCCGCTCTGTTTTTTATTATGGACCTGTGTAAAACATCCTTGGGTCAGCGCAGACAACTTCACCAGTCTCTAAACCCTGCCAGTATGATGGTAATCTTCATTTCTTGTTGTGGATATCTCCACAGACTGAACTGGGTGAATTTCGCATGATTCTTCTTTAGGAAAAAAAACAGGAGTTTGTTGATTCGAGTTATTTCCCTTTACTATTATTCTTAGCGCAAGAAAATCCTTTTTTTAAGAAAAGAATAATGTTAATGATGTTGTTGTTTGAAATTACATAATACCTTTTTTTTGTTTGGGTTGCATGTTGACACTGGGGCTTAGTACTTTTTTTTGTTTCCTTTTCTAATGTTGTTAGTTTTGTTTTCACTATTGTTACCGTTAAAACTGTCTTTGTGGTTATGACTATTAGTGTACTCAGTTTTAATAAAAAGCTTTTAAACTTTATAAAATGGTTACAGAAAATATTGTTTTCTTTCTTATTCTTTCGCACCTTAAGTCTTGGATTAAAAAAAAAACAACCTGTTTTTTTCCTGAGCGATAAGCTTGGAGAGTTTATTTCAAGTAATGTCATACAAGTTATTGTGTCGGGTTTTCGTTTCCGAGTGGAATTGAAATGTCACAGTTGCCAGGAAGTATAATACTTTCCTACTCCACAATTTTCATTTCCAAGTATTTGCTCGGTTCTTTGAATCCTCTGCTGCACTCTAAACACAAAAGAGTTTTACATCGGTTTAAGACATCCATGATTCTAAGAGTGTTTTGTGTTTCCTTCAGGCATCGATGACTATCTCTGAGAGAGCAATTGACTCAGTTTGTCTGTCCGCATGTCTGTTTCTCTGTTTTTCTCTGTCTCTCTGTCCCTCATTTTTACACTAAGTCTTTTTTTTTAACAATCCTTTGTAACAAAACGCACCAGTGATTGTCAAAGACATTTCGTGAAAGTTATTCGAACTTAAAACAATACAGAGAAGGCTTTTGTTCGTTATTTTAATGACTTGTTCCCGCTCTCGCATCGCTCTTTTATCACCGAGGTGAAGTGAAAAGCTGGACAGACGATAACGAATAGAAAACCTCATTCATCATGCAAGTGTTGCATAAACCAGTATCGTCACATGAACTGTAACGTTCTGCAATCTTCACAGCTCATACAGTTGTTGTATTGCGTGTCTTTCCGATCATATGTTTGATTAAGAGGTTGTTGTGAAACAATAGATTGAAAGTCATGTCATCCCGTAGTGAATTTTTTATAATTCTGGTATTGCTTCAGAGAAGATAGAGATTGTGTGATGAGGAGTTCTTGACTTTGTATAAAAAAAAAAACAAAGATAGGAAACCAGGCGTTGTTTTTTTGAGAGCTTCAAGTCACTTTGAAAAGGTGATTTTGTCCCAGGTTATAGGAAACTGGTTCCTAATAACCTCTAGAGGCCATTTTTCTATGGTGCGATGCTATAGATTGTTTTCCTTTCATGGTCTAAACAAGTTGATATTGATAAACTCTATGGGGCTGTTTTGGTTTCCACAGGAATTACAAGCTTGTAACGTCTTCCTACTATTGAACCAGTTTAAAAACAATACAAAGAGTCTTTCGAAGTGTGGCAACCGGCAGAGTAGGCCAGATTGTAGCAGAGTGCTACAGTAGCAGACTGTAGCAGAGTGCTACAATAGCAGATTGTAGCAGAGAAGAACAGGGTCACATCGACGGCAAGCTAATTCAGATTCTTGATTGATTCCGATATTATAAATTGGACGAATTTATGAGGTTACGTGAGGAAAATATTGCAACGCCACAGGAAATTAGCTAACATGACGGCGTGATTTCTTTTCTTTTAAAAATAAAACGTAAAAGTGCCCAACGCATGTCTTCAAAACTATGTCGGGCAAATTGGGTTAGGGTTACGGTTAGGACTAGGGTTAGGGTTAAAGTCAGAGTGAGGGTTAGGGTCAGGGTATATTTTTGAACAATCTACATTATACGTCAAATTTTTTAACGGCTGAGGTTAAATTTAGGGCTATGGTTAGGGTTAGGCTTAGGCTTAGGCTTAGGTTTAAGGTTAGGCTTAAGATTAGGGTTAGCGTTAGGGTTAAGGTTGGGTTAAGGTTAGGGCTAAGGTTTAGGTTAGGGTTAGGGTTAGTTTAAGGGTTAAGGTTAGGAGAAGGGTTATAGTTAGAGTTAGGGTTAAGGTTAATGTTAGGGTTAAGGTCAGGGATATGCTTAGGGTTAGAGTTACGGTTAAATAGAATTAGGGCTAGGTTTATGGATAAGGTTAGACTTAAGGTCTGGGTTAGAGTTAGGCTTAAGGTTACGGTTAAAGTTGGGATTGGGATTAGGCTTAGGGTAAAAATTTCGATAAGGCTTACGCTTAGGGTTAAGGTTAGCGTTATTGTTAACGTTAAGGTTAGGGTTAAGGTTAGGGTTAGGGTTAGGGTTAATGTTAGGATTTTGGTTATGGTTAGGTTGAGGGTTAGGGTTAGGGTTGAGGTTAGTGGTAGTGTTAGGTTAAGGATTACGGTTAGGGTTAAGTTTAGAATAATTGTTAGATCTAGGGTTAGTGTTAGCGTTTATGTTAGGGTTAGAGTGAGTTTTAGAGTTAGGCTTAAATTTAGTTTAAGAGTTAGGATCAAGTTTATGTTTAGGAATAGGGTTACAGTTAGGGTTGATAATCAGGTTAAGATTAGGTTTAGGATTAGGGTTAAGTTTAGGGTTAGCGTTAAGGTTAAGATAATGTTTAGGGATAAGGTTAGGGTTAAGTTTATGCTTAGGGTTATGGTTAATGTTAGGGTTAGGGTTTGGGTTAAGGTGGAGTCTAAGGTTATAGTTAGGTTAAGGATTAGTGTTAAGGTTAGTATTAGGATAATGGTCAAATTTAGGGTAGGTGTTTTGGTTTTGGATTAGAGTTATGTTTAGGGTTTGAACTAATGATAGGGTTACGTTTAGATTTATGGTTAAGTTTAATTTAAGGTTAGGGTTAGGATTCGGATTAGGAAAAGGGTTAGAGGTGGAGTTTCCGTTACGATTACGTGTTTGTTTTACGATTAAGATTATATTTAGATTTAGAATGATGATTTAGGTTTGTGTTATATTTAAGTTTAGGGCTTAAAGTTATGTTTAGGATAAAGATTGAGGTGAAGGTTATAGTTAAGGTTAGGGTTAATGGTATAGGGTAGGATTAGAGTGGGCGTCAAGGTTAAGGTTTAGGCTAGGTTTAAGTTAGATTTAGGGTTAAGGTCAGAGCTAGGGTTATGGTTAGGGTTAAGGTTAAGGCTAGGGTTAGGGTTTGATTTAGTGTCAAGGTTAGGGTTAGGGTTAGTTTTATGGTTAAGGTTAGATTTAAGGTTAGGGTTATAGTTAGTGTTAGGGTTAAGGTTAGTGTGGAGTTTAGGCTTGGGGTTAGGGTTAAGGTTAGGTGTACAGTTAAGGCCATGATTAGGGCTAGAGTTAGGGGCAGGGTTAATATTAGGGATAGAGTTTCTGTTACGGTTACTGTTAGGTTTAGGTTTAGGGTTTGGGTTATGCCTAGGGTTAATGTTAATGTTAAAGTTAGGGTTAGGGTTAAGATTTGGGTTAGAGTTATGTTCAGGGTTAGGGATAGGGTTATGTTTACGTTTTTGGTTAGGGTTAGGTTTAGGGTTAATCTTATGGTTAGCATGAGGTTTGAGGGTTAAGGTCATGGTTTTTTTATTTTTCTATGTCTTACATAAGATTTTGGTTAATGTTAAGGTCAGCATTAAGATTAGGGTTAGGGATAGGTTTCAGTTTAGGATTAGGGGAACAACGGCTATGGTTATGGTTAGGGTTAAGCTTAGGGTTAGGATTAGGGTTAGGGTTAAGGTTTAAAATAATGTTATGGTTAGGTTAAGGGTTAGTGCTAGGATCAGGGTTACTGTTATGTTTATGGTTAGAGTCAGGGTAAATTTTTTGAAACTGTATCTCCTACGTCAGATTACGGTTAGGTTTAGTGCTAGGGTTAGGGTTAGGGTCAGTGTTAGGTTTATAGTTATGGTTAGACCAGTGGCAACCCAGTGGATCCTGTTTCGGATTTGATCCTCCATTTATCTTTTTATGGATTTGCTTTTGCGAAAAATCCCGAGTCAAATGCTTGCTGAATGTCAGACTCTGTGCACAAGGCTGGATTACGGTACTGTAACTTTGCATTTCAAGGGTAATCATACTAAACACAAAAATGGCTGATTTTTGACTAGTCCATATGTTAAACACCAAAGACATTGACCCTTAAAGAGTGATTAAAAAATAGAGAACAATGATTGAACTGGTTTTTTTTTCAATCAGCGCCACTTGCCTGGGAGAACAAATAACTGCAAGAGAAGTTTTTTGTTCTTCATTCATTAGTAATCAGTCTGGTACTAATATTTTAGGAAGTAGTTAAAGATTAAGATTTTTTTGCTTACGCATACCAGATTTTTTGTATGTTAACTGTTTAAATCATAGTTTGCCAACACAAACATAAAATGGACAAGCAGTTTTCTAGATGCCTAGAATTTAATGAACGCTGGGTTTTTTTAATCTCAGATACTTTCATAGCATCAAATTGTGAGGAAAATTGAATGCTGACAAAATTCATAAAAAAAACGACGACAATTGAAATAGAGAAAACGGATATTAACAGGTTTATGAAGGTTACTAATAGTTTATGATCAATGAGATTAAACAATGTAATGCATAATCACTCACTTGAATAGGAATCAAGCCAAAAAAAATAAAAACCAAAAACCAAAAAAAACAAACCACAACGCGTTAATTTCTATAACAATTAATTCTGGCCTATGCCACAACTACGTAGTAGGTCTTTATGTTCTGAAAGCTGTGTTAAAAAAGATTGATCGATTTTAAAACGGAGAGACAGAGAAAGAGTCAGAGAGAGAGAGAGAGAGAGAGAGAGAGAGAGAGAGAGAGAGAGAGAGAGAGAGAGAGAGAGAGAGAGAGAGATAGTGTGTGTGTGTGTGTGTGAGAGAGAAAAGGTCTAAAAGGAAATAAACACAAAACTTAACAATAACGGGACAAAAAAGAAATAACAAAACTATTATCAATTCAACATATAAATAGGATTATAATATAATATATAAATATAGGATTTTGTAATGATACTGACGAAGCTTACAAAGTGAAACGTTTAAATGTTGCATTGATAATACTTTTGTTATTTCTTTTTTGTCCCGTAATTGTAAAGCTGCGTGCATCTTTAACTTAGACCTTGTATTATACTATTTATAGACACACTCGCGTCTTTTTGGATCCTTTATAATTATCAAGTTATCCTCCAAGTGTGGTGTTTTTGCTTTCTATTCAAGAGAGAGAGAGAGAGAGAGAGAGAGAGAAAGGGAGATAGACATCAAATACAGTTGTGGTCTTTTGTAGGCATACATCTAGATACATAAATAGCCAGATCGACAGATAGATAAATAATTATATAGATAAATGGATTGAACGAAAGATAAATAAGTAGATTAACAATAAACAGATTCACACCGAGAGTAATAAATTGTTCGAAAGTTACAACAGAAATCGCAACGCAGGAAGGGGTAAGCATAAGAGATAAATAAATAAACAAATCTTCCATTTTCAATCATGCAAATTGTTTCTTTCCATCTAACCTACTGGATTTAATGTGATCTTTTTAATGCTTTTTTCTGCTCCCCATTGTTAACCATAAAAGATAAAAAAAGGAGAGAGAAGCAGTTTTGGACAGGACCAAAGAAACACGATCTATGAAGTCCAAATAGGAACTACTTCGCCTTCACTTACTTTACCAAATCTTATTCATCATTTCTGTGGCTTTTTATCATGGTTTTTAAGACGTAGATTTATTAATTTTAATGCAGCATGAAAATTAATGTATCGTAGATGATAATTTTATCATACATTTTATGGCTGTGGTCTTTATTTATTCATTCATTGAAATGAAAATTAATAATTGCCACTTTATGGCATAGATTAAACAGCAGCTTGTTTCAAAGACATTTTTGGCCATAAAAAACAACAGAACAAGACAAAAAACAAATGTGTGAACTAAAATAGCCTTGAAGGCTTTCGTCAAAATAAAGTAATCTTCGTGCAAAAGGCAGTTGACCCATTTCGATAGGCTCGTAAAGTCAGTTCTGTCCTCTTTGCTCTCAAAATGTAGAGAAACTAATACCGTTATTCATTGTCGGCCAAAGGAAGAACGAAATCTGCCTAAAACGGAATAGAAAGATGGGCTTAGCCTTAATTCAAATGTATTACTTTTCTTCATGTACAAGCGGACGATAAATTATAGTCTCGTAGCTTTAATTCCCCAACCCCATCCTCCAACAGGTGACCCAGGTTTACGACCATTGTCTTTTCTTGAATGCTTGAAGTAAAGAATCAAACATGAGTTGCCACGAAATGTGTAATTTGGGTCCCACACATTAGCGCTATACCGTGCTTCGTATAGTTGGGGTCAGAGGTCGAGGTCATTACACCGCCCGAACGAATCCTGCAGTAATCTTACCATCTCGAACTTGAGTCATTTTCACTTAAATGGATTGAATAACGGCCTTACTTACTTTTAAATTTGGAGTCTCCGAAATAAGATTCGGACTGCTCGTAAAAAAATAAAGTGTTCTGTCAAAACGTCCTAATTAAACTAGGCCAATTTACTTGGTAGCTCAGGATAGTAATTCCAACCGATTTAAGTTCATAACTCGTTACCCAGGAATAAATGAGAAATGTCAAGATGTTGGCTTCTTTCTTAAGTCTTGATGTAAGGTATTTGGACAATGTATGTGTCATAAACTACAGATAAGTTTGGCATAAAACAAGTAGCTGTGCCTTAGGACCACGAGAGAAAGTCCGACCCAAAAGCCTTGGGTTTTTTTTTTTTTGTGAAAAATAAATACACTGCAATTACGTCATTGTCTTTTCATTTTATTTTATTTATTATTTTTTTTTGCAGATTAGTGAAGCGAAATTCGTCTTGGTTCTAAATACTTCACACTAATCTGTGTGAGAAAACAAGTAAAAACTACAGCAAACAAAAATATTGTATTAATTAGAATAAAATATGTCCTTTATTGGGATTATCTAATTTTTGTTTGTTTTAGATAATAACCAACTCTATTTCTCAGTAGTTGTAGTCAAAAACATTTATTTAAAAAATCCGCTTGCTGTCACAGCGGTACTTTGATAGAGCTGTTGGCCTACATCGGGGGACAAGATCTTGAGATGAGCTGGAACTGCCCTAGTTTGCTTCCGCTCACTGGATGAAATATTAATGTCTTTTTTGTTCATACACTCGGTGGCATACTAAGTCTAGCTTTTGTCCAGTTCATCCTGATAAATAGAACCAGGGTTAAACAAAGACACTATTTTGTTTGAAGAAGGGTACTATTTGACATATCAATACACAATGCGGCCACTGTTTTTCATATGTTTGGCCTGGGGCCAATTCATCATTTTTTGAAACAAAATCAATCATAATCCATTAGAATCTGTGTTGAACTATCTTTGTGTGTGTGATAGCATATGTAACCCGCGCTTACTATCACTGCTTTCTTCTAGAGTAAACATCACCGGGGCATTTACTTAAAAATTTGGTGAGTGGATTTAGAGTTACGCTATCCTTGGATTCTCTGCATCATTCTTGGATTTGTCACAGCTATCGCTCTGTGGTGCAGCATTTTCAATGAAGTGATCAGACTCAACTTGAAAGCTTTCCTGTAGTTGACTTTTCCTAGCCAGAGTGATATACATTGTTAAGAGCTTTAATACTTATTTCATTTCAGTTCATTTCAATGTAGAGATAAAGACATCACTAAGTTATAAATAGATACAGAATAATTTGATTAAAAAGATCGTATTTCAGGGAGAAGTTGAAGGTACGAGCGTGTGCAAATCGCGAGGAAAACTTGTTGATCTTAAAAAAAAAAAGCTTTTACCTCTTAGCTTGCATGTTTCGTTCCAAAACTCTGATACTGCACAGAAAAATAAGATATTGAGGAGTTGATCACAAAATTACAGTTTCTTGATGAAAATGCAAGACTTGGTGGCTTATTATAATTATGTCATTCTAAACGTTATACTTTCAACTGATGGACTGCGAAGTTGTGCAAGTACCGTAATAAAAGGTGTTGTTGTGGATTCATGCGTCATTTCTTTCAAGACTTTTATTTTTTTTCAAACCCCTTACGCTTACATAGCTCTCTCTCTCTCTCTCTCTCTCTCTCTCTCTCTCTCTCTCTCTCTCTCTCTCTCTCTCTCTCTCTCTCTCTCTCTCTCTCTCTCTAGCTCTCTCTCTCCCTCTCTGTCTCTTTCTCCCTCTCTCTCTCTCCCTCTCCCTCCCTCACTCCCTTTCTCTCTCTCTCTATCTGTCTATCTTAGTATCTATCTATCTATCTATCTCTCGTCGTCCTTTTAACATTGCGGTCTTAGAGAAACATGTTACACATATCTGAGGCATAACCTAAGGTTCAGAAATTGAAATGATTCATAAACCTTAACCTATATCAATCATGACAAACTATTCTTACCATTTATTACATAGTGTTCAGCAATAGGCAAT
Source organism: Elysia crispata (assembly GCA_033675545.1). NCBI lineage: Eukaryota > Metazoa > Mollusca > Gastropoda > Plakobranchidae > Elysia > Elysia crispata. The sequence goes on from JAWDGP010006150.1 coordinate 63,032, forward strand.
ACACCGTTTTGGTAATCGTTACATAACTGCATACAGGACACTTGAAATTTTGTTTTTCAATGTGAGGAACCAGCTGTTTCCCAAAGACTCTTCTACAAGTTTAATATAAAGACCTTAAATTCTCATAAATCATGCTAAAAGGTGCATTGCCTTGCACGAAATTCATATTATTTGTCTTACATAATGGTAAACGTTTGAAAGCACCTGTACATAGGTTGGAAGTTTACAAAATTAATTGACCACAATTATTGCAGGCGATGAACTTTACTTGGTCCAATCTAGCTCTAATGGTATTTGATAAACATTCACATCAGGGAAAATACGAGATCTGAGGTGGCTGGCCCGTAATATCTAACACATACAGAAACATCGCGCACTAAATACGATCGATAAAGAAAAAAAAGAAATAGGTTATCACCAAACTGAGACAGTTTAATTGGTTGTTTGACATATATTCAATTAACAACACAATGATCTAAAGCTGTTTCCTTTTTTTTTTTTTGTTATTGTTACTATTGTTGTTGTTGTTGTTATTGCTGTTGTTGTAAATCTATAAAGAAAAAACAAAAAAACTCATAAATCTGAACAATTACAGCAGTAAAAGAGTCTGCATCAATGATTTTTCTTTAAATTTCAGGCGATAAACGCTTCCTATGTAAAGAAAACACGTTATGTGGGTGATAAAAATAAAAAAATAAAATAAAGATGGGCTTATCTAAGAATTCACAAGATTTGAAAGTCTTCAATCACAGCGAAGAAAGAATGGAGAAAATGCCATGACTCCACTTTCGCCGAACAATCCATAATCACTTGTTTCAATCTATCACTTAACAGAAACTAGTAACACAAGTGTAGTAAATAGCGGCGCCGTCTTATGCCAATCTTGTTTCTTATCGAAGACGGTGTACTGTGAAGGAATGTCACTACTTGATGTAATAACTTATGAGGTGGGTCAAATAGAGTAAAGTCCTTTAGTTTTCACCTCTTTTAGAACCAGAAGTGACGTGAAAAGATTTATACTCTAGTAAGAGGTGAGCAAATTGAAACATTACACGGGATTTAAGTCGTGTCGGGAAAAAGACGGAAAAGTTGAGGGAGAGAATGACAAAGTTGAGACGCAATGACGCCATGACGCCATGACGCCATGACGCCCTCACAGGTATTTGGTGGAGCATGATCTGGTTCTCACTAGTGCTGCGGGTATAATTCATGCTGCTCGTGTTACAGATAGATAGATAAATAAATAGAAAGATAGATAGATAGATAAATAGATAAATAAATAGAAAGATAGATAGATAAATAGAACCCTAGATAGATAGATAAATAGAACCCTAGATAGATAGATTGATAGATACAAAGAAAATTAGAGAGATAGATGGATTAATAAATAGAAAGTTAGATAGAAACATACATACAGACATAGAAAATTAGATAGATAGATAAATAGATGAAGAGTTAGAGATAGATAAATAAGTACAAAAATAGATAGATAGATAGATGAATAGAAAGATAGATAGATAGATAGATAAATATATGAAGAGTTAAAGATAGATAAATTAGTAGATAGATATAGAGAGAGAGATAGATAGATAGGTAGATAGATAAATAGATAGATAGATAGATAGAAAGATAGATACATACATACATACATACATACATACATACATACATACATACATACATACATACATACATAGATAGATAAACTGTAGGTTAGATAGATATTTCACTTCAAAGAAGGGCAATGTCTGAAGAGCTCATGTGGAGGAGCTGAGGTATAATAAAGCCTTCCTTACAATATATATTCATATATTCATATAATCATATTCTCATAACATGCATGTTTCGGGAACTTTTACTGTACTCAGTCTCTTCAGATGAATTCCTTTGCATTGGTTTTTCTTGTTTAAAACATACTTGGTATCTTCCGTTTCGTTTTTCAGTTGTTTTTTTCATGGTTTTCAGGAGATGTTTGTTTTGGTGCGCGGACGACGAAAAGTTAAATTTCCTTTCTTTTGTTGAGACTTGGTTTTCGTTTTGGGATCAGCGGTTTTTTCTTGAAGGCATTAGCCGTAATTATTTTGTTTGGTGTAGTTGAGGATGTTTAGGCTTTTTGCTGATTATCCGCGATAGATTGTGGCCTATGTTAGAATCCTTTTGATTCCAGATGGTTTCGCTGAGGGTTGTTGCTGTTTTGTTTTTGTTTTTAGTTAAAAGCTGAAGTTAGAGCTATGTAGGTTATATATGCTTTTACACTGATTTGCTAAAATTCCGTTGTATGTGACTTATTTCCTAGTATTATTTTGTTTGACAGTGGCTTGTTAGATAAATTACTTCTGGAGGCAGTTGCCTTTTTGGAGGCTCGATTTTTTTATCATATTACCTTGCCGAAACAGGACTTCGTGGTTGTGGCTGTTGAATGTTTCCTGAGCAGCTGGGGCTATAATTATTTCTACGACTTTGTCTTTGTGATTTGATAAAGCTTGTTGTCTGCTGGCAAGCATTCTTTGAAGTGTGAAAAAATCTTAAATAGACAGATAGATGGATAGATAGATAGATAGATAGATCGATAGATAGATTATATAGGAGAAGATGCAGACAGGCAGAGAGGAAGACAAACAGATAGATAGCGTGAAAAAGAGATGAAGAGATATAGAGATATGAAGAGATAAAGAGATAGAGTTACAGAGAGAGCGAGAGAGATTGAGAGAGAAGGAGGTAAAGAGAGAAAAAGAACGAGAGAGAGAGGGAGAGACAGAGAAAGAGAGAGACAGAGACAGAGAGACAGAGACAGAGACAGAGACAGAGACAGACAGAGACAGAGAGAGAGAGACAGAGAGAGAGAGACAGAGAGAGAGAGAGAGAGAGACAGAGAGAGAGAGAGAGAGAAAGAGAGACAGAGCAGAGAGAGAGAGACAGAGAGAGACAGAGAGAGACAGAGACAGAGACAGAGAGAGACAGAGAGAGAAAGAGAGACAGAGACAGAGACAGACAGACAGAGACAGAGAGAGAGAGACAGAGAGAGAAAGAGAGACAGAGCAGAGAGAGAGAGAGAGCGCTAGCTCCAGGCCTGCGGACGAGCCTGTAGCGGAGTGAGCGTCTGAGCGGGTTGTAGCGACACCGAGGCTGGTGCGGGTGCGGGTGCGGGTGCGAGTCGGGTGTGTGTGAGTGAGACCGCACCGAACCGCCGCCTAGAACAGACCGACCAGTCACCGAGAGGCGGCGCACTCTGTGGCGGCCAGTGGAACACCTGGAGTAATTAGTTGTGTAAACCCGGCCTGGGACAGAGCAGGTTCCCATCCAGCTCGGCTAGCTTTAATCTGTGGGGATCAGTTTGTGACACTGACACCTCCCACAGCTACTGTGATTGTTGAATGCCATACCGGTATCGGTAAAGCCGATTACTCGTATCGAAGGTAAATACTCGGATTCGGTTATGAAGCAAGTCGTAATTGATTTCACAGCAAGGAGAAATCGCTCGGATTTTTTTCTCTAATTATCGCAATATATGATGGCAACTGTTTTTTTTTTTTTTTTTGTCAATAAACCCATCAGGTGTTTAATAAAATAAAGAATTCCGTAAATACAAGACATTGTGAGAAAATTTTTAGAGTGCACAGCAATCCAGAAACCAGACAATTGCGGTGCACAACTTTCTTTCTAAACTTAACAAAACTTGTTGGACGTGAATTTCTTCACTTGTGATTTATGTCTGTATACGATATTCCACCAACATTTCAAGAGAATGTGTCTAATAAATCTATTTTTCTGTTCAAAGGAGTAAGTGAACTCAAGGATTTCCCCAAATTTTTCTATTTTTCTTTTTTTAGATTTGCCGTAAAATAATATGACAGAGTGTTGTGTTTCTGGACTAAAAGGTGAATTTTCATAACTTTTTAAGTAAAGAAACTTGCGCCCTTGAAATATTTCTCTGACTGTGATACACCAACTGCTTCCTTCAAAGACTTCAGGAAAAAACAAAGAAACAAACAAAAAAAACGATTTTATAACACTAAGCTGGTTTCTGCGTGGGCGTGGATTTGATGCTTGTGGACTGGTAAAGGTAGGTAGACTTCCGCAAAGATTAGTTTGATTAATATCGATGATTTACTATTCAAACTAGGCGTACACTGACCCTTTGTGTTTTTACCGTAATCTTGACAGCGCCTTGGAATTACAAACAGCATTAGACTCATTCACACCAGTAGAATAGGGAGGCTGAAAGGTCTTTTCTTTGCGATTATTCGTAATCAATTTTTTTTTATGTCGGGTGAGTCTAAAATAGCTTAATATTCTATTTAAAAAAATCCATAAGCGGAAACGATCATATTATAACAGTGATGTATCGAGATTTTCATTTACTTTTAGAATTAGATTCAAAACATGCGGTTATTTTTAACTTATTGCGGAGTCTTTCCTTATGTAGAATAAAATTAATTTGAGCCCTATCAAGTTTGTGGTTGATACAA
>JAWDGP010006150.1:72500-127254 GCA_033675545.1 Elysia crispata
CGTTGGGACATGTCACATGGCAGTCTGGATAGAGACAGTCTCGTCTTCAGGAGGGAGGGAATAGGGGGAGGGGGGAGGGGGAGGGGGGGAGAGGGAATAAACCATGTCGCTCTTCTCCCTCATCTCTCTTAACAGATTTACGGATGGATTTTCGTATTACAGAACTGTTAGAAACAGCTGTAAAGAGAATTCTCCACAGAGAGAGAGAGAGAGAGAGAGAGAGAGAGAGAGAGAGAGAGAGAGAGGAGAAAGAGACGGTAACACTGAGAGAAGAAGAAGAAGAAGAAGAAGAAGAAGAAGAAGAAGAAGAAGAAGAAGAAGAAGAAGAAGAAGAAGAAAAAGAAGAAGAAGAAGAAGGTGAAGAAGAAAAAGAAAAAGATAAAAAATAGAAGAAAAAAAAAGAGGAGGAAGAAGAAGAAGACGAAAAAGATGATGAAAGATAGTAAAGGGATAAGAGACAGAATTGAATATAATGTGTACTTGAAAACTCGGGGAAAGAGAACAAGACTTAAAATTGAAATTTTATAACTTTTATAATTGCAGTCCATAAAATAAAGAAGAAGAAAAATGTAATGTCTTGAGAGAGAGATTTATTGAGCGTATGAAACAGAGTGAGAAGTGTATGGAAAAAAATACTTTATAGCCGTTCAAATCTAAGGGTATAATTTTGTTAGAACAGCTGACTCGAGGTCGAAGCAACTAAAATGTGTGGTTTTTGCCGTTTTGGGATTCTAATTCTACGTATTTGCCACACAGGATTTTGAAAATCTTTAAAAGTGCAATTAAATGGGTAATTTAGAGCCTTCCGTCAAACATATTGGTAGTAAATTTGATAAACTTTCATTTTGTGAAGAATAATATATATTTTCAACGACATATTTTTCTCGACATGCTCTTCAATTCCGGCATATGAGTCGCTCAACATTCTACACGGATTGAATTATCTCAAAGTCTTCCTTTCAGGCAGTGTCATCTCTTGGTTCATATTCTTCTCACTGACCAGATACAATAGAAGCGCCGGCTGACTTAACACCTTTGCCTTCACGGTTATTTGTTTTTCATTTTGTAAGTCCATACACAATCATATACACACACATACAGACCGAGACACAGCCCAATCTCCCCAATCGCAGTGTCACATGATGTCAACTGATGCAGACGCCAATTGCCAGGTCCGAGTTTGACTGAACAAAGCGAGAAATGTTTTATGTAGTAAAATTGAGAGAATGATATTGTAAACTCGAATCTTTTTACAAAGAGAGTGCTTCAAGAAAGATTCATTTTAACGTTTTAAGATATTAATTTTATTTTACATTGTAGGGATCACTTTTTAATTTATTTTCCGTCGAATAAAGACAGAAAATACTTCAATACAGTAAAACGATTGGATTTTCAGGCTTTATCAGTTTTCCCTTCGTTTGTTCTGAGTGAATCAACCCTCTTTACAAACTTATCTTTACGTGATTTTCCCTTTTTTTTTCAATCAGACTAAAACATGAAGTTTAAATATTTATTGCTCTGATGTCTGAAAGTATTCGCACTTGGATAGGTTTAAAAGAGACAATATTCATTGGTGAACACATTACTGGAAGATTTAATAACTTCTGTAAGAAAGATGAATTAATCTTCAACTCGTGACAAGACCTCAACGCCAGTTTTGTTGTGGCGAGTCTCGGGAGATCTAAGTTATATAAGGTCCAGTAGTTTCTAACACGGTGTTGAGTGGGGTTGTATGCGGAACCAAAATTTTTAAAAACTGAAATCAGGGCAAAAAATGATGTGTTTAGTGGTATGAAATAGTGTGTTTTACAACGCTTAAAATACTATTTTTTTATTCTCTGATCATTTGCATCTCATACAGGAGACAAAGAGGGAGAAAGAGGGGTATGGGTGGAGGGAAAGAGTAGGAAAGGAGACTGAAAGACGGAGAATGAGAGAGAGAGAGAGAGAGAGAGAGAGAGAGAGAGAGAGAGAGAGAGAGAGAGAGAGAGAGATGGAAAGAGACAGTTTGGACAGAGAGATAGTGAGATACAGATTGGCGGAGTGGGAAACGGAGTTAGGTGGAGAAGAGGAAGAGGAGGTAGTAGTAGTGGTGGTAGCAGTAGAAGAAGAAGAAGAAGAAGAAGAAGAAGAAGAAGAAGAAGAAGAAGAAGAAGAAGAAGAAGAAGAGAAAGAACAAGAATAAGAACAAGAAGAACAAGAACAAGAACAGAACAAAAAGAACAAGAACAAGAACACGAAGAAGAAGAAGAAGAAGAAGAAGAAGAAGAAGAAGAAGAAGAAGAAGAAGAAGAAGAAGAAGAAGAAGAAGAAGAAGAAGAAGAAGAAGAAGAAGAAGAAGAAGAAGAAGAAGAAGAAGAAGAAGAAGATGATGATGATGATGATGGAGGATAGGAGTTTAATATACAGAAAAAAAGGTTAACAGATAAATAGAAACGTTAAGAAATATGAATAACTTACATAACAAATAAAACTTTCATGCAAAGACTAAATATCTTTCTAGACACTTTTAAAAACGCCAACAAGATTGTTGAAGTGGAGAAGCTATATTAATCTATCAAGTGTTTATGTTTGCAAACATGTCTCCGGATATTTCCCATGCCCCATTCCGTTTTAACTAAAGCCAGCATTAAATTCCGCCATTTTTGTGCGGCATTTCTATTTGAATTACTAGATCTAGCCAGACTGACCACAAGTGACGTATGACAGACTTTACGCTCTTCTTGGATGAATTCAATTCTGAAGCATAGCCAAGTTGACAGATTCCGGTAAACGAAGAAGAGTATCTTTCATCTTTCACAGGATGATCTAAATTCTGCCTGAAAAATATTTTTCCAGAATGTGGCTAAAGTTTTTAAGTTTTAAAAGCCTGGGGGCTTCAAGCTGTCACACCAGTTTATCGGTTTTCCCACCCAAGTCCGTGAAATAATATGCTCAATTCAATTTAATTCTAGTGTATTACGACCCAGGCATGTAGTACACAAATATTGATGGAAGCGAAAAAACTGCTTAAGTATTAAAAGTTATAGGCATAAAAATAAAGAAACTGATTACATAATATAACATAAGAAAAGGAATTTACACAAGGAAAAACCCTAACACATTCAGACCCGGAACAAGCTATTGATTCTCTCAATAAATTTGCTAAGGTTTTTTTTAACTCAACTTGGTTTATAGAATCAAAGAGACTAATCTAGGAGACACAGAGGACAAACAGCTAGAGCGAAGAGAAAAATAAAATATTGATTTGCGGCAATAGAAAAAAAAAACAAAAAACGTCAGTTGGCTGTAAACACTGAAGAGCATAAGGTGGCAGAAGCTCGCGTTAGAGATGGGTAGATGGGATAAATAGCTTGATGAATAAAAAGATTAATAGACGAGAAATAGATATAGAGAAAAAAAAAGGGAAAAAAGAGCAGACTCGTGACTAACACACAGAAAACAGATAAAGACACCAATAAAAAGAGTTGGGCGGAAAGTGACGGGTTGAAAATTGACGATTGGGGAATGAAAAGTGACAAGGATACTTCTTGTTGATGGTGAAAGGTGCTAAAAGAAACATTAAGGGCAGAAGTACTGAACTTTGGTTGGATTCCTCAGCTCATACAATCTTTTGAGGTCATCTGTAACGAAGAGAGAGAGAGAGAGAGAGAGAGAGAGAGAGAGAGAGAGAGAGAGAGAGAGAGAGAGAGAGAGAGAGAGAGAGAGAGAGAGAGAGAGAGAGAGAGAGAGAGAGAAATTGAAACTAAATTTTTAGAGATAGAAAGAGAGAGCGGAAGAGGGTGAAATGTAGGTTAATGCATGTATATATATATATATATATATATATATATATATATGTACTGTTTGAGTTTGTCCAAGTCTTGTGCACCGTGAGTTGGTGTTAGATAGTACCGCTCTCAATACTCTTCATTCTCTGGGACTGAGAAACAAACAGCCGAGTCTTTTGAGAAGTAAGAACTAGGACTGGCGACACCTCCTCATCCTGTATATACATGGAGCTTGACAAACACTTGATATTTCCGACTTGCCTTCCTTGGTTGAGACTGATGCAGTCAGGATTAATCAACCATCAAAGCCCACGCGCTCCGCGCTAATCCCTGAACCACTCTACCCGTCAGCTGGTTATCAGAACAAGAGAACGTAAACTTTTGTTACAGAGCAGATAATACAAGTTGCGAGATGGAAGATAGTTTTGTCAACTTCACGCTTGGCTGGTTTTTATTGAAAACTTTGCCTTTTCGTATGAATATTAAAAGATACAACAAGAAGCTAACAAAAAAACAAAACAAAAAAAAACCCGAACTACGCATCTCAATATTAATTTTGTTTCACAACAGCATTTCCATCACAACAGGTCACCAACGAAATATGTTGCAGCAAGCAGGTTCGATCAACACAGTTGATAAACATCTAACATAGCTCGCATCCTCTCATTGCTGTTTTGTGGTTCAAATTGAGCATAGCTTTATTGTAACGCATTATTATTATTCTTGTCATTATTAGTATTATTTTTTTTATCTTCCCCTGCAACAGCTGGTAGTATCCTGACATTTACTGGATTATACTTGTAAAGGTTGTGTAGCGAGCACCAGTTTTGTTATTTAACTGCATTCGTAGCTATATTTATATTGAGCTCTTTTTTCGTTGTTGCGGTATTTAGACATTTATTGGCCCAGTCAAATGATTCACTGCATTCAGTGTTGTATATGATGATAAGGTCTACCTATGACAAACTGATATCACTTAAAATATAGCGTTATACAAGCGCTCGCAGGTAAACCATAGGTATACGATAAACCTCAGAGAGGACCATCAGTCAAGCGCCGTCAGAGTGGATACAACAAACTGTTAACTTGCAACCACATCTGTTCATATCACATCGACATCTCACCGTTAACAACTTTTTCTGTCTATTATGACGTCACTCTCTTTCGGTATTGAGATTAAGAGTGTAAACTCAAATAATAGAAATTTCAAGTTTTTACCTCGCCAGAATAATACAGTAATGAAAGAGCAATTTCTCTACGCTCTTACATTCCTGAAGTAAAAACTTGTAACTTTTAAAACGGAATGTTATTAAAGAAATTTCTCAAGAGAATCTGTATGCATGTGATGGGTGTATTGAGAGTGGTGAGCCGTAGAAGTCACAGTCCACTTTGAGGTTCAAATCCACATCCAAACTTTCAACATTTGACTTATCAGATGATCGCTCTGTCGGCCACGCCAGGCTTTGGCGAGGCCAAAAGATGTTCTTTCCACAGAGGAATCATCTACAAGTCCATTTTTCAAATAAATGAATATAAAAATATTAAGTTTCAGTAACATTTTGTTTGTAAACATCTTTTAATGATCAATTGTCTCTCCCGAGATCAGCTTTATAAAGTTGGATAGGTGACAAAGTAATGGTAAGTTAAGATTAGGTTACAGAACATTGTCAATGCCACATTCCTTTTTTACAAAGCTGTGTTGAACTTCTTTTTTTTTCGATGAGTGGCGTGAATATGTTAAATTTCAATACCTCAAGCTAACTTCTGGAAGTACTGAACTCCGCTGTTACTGATCCAAAATAGGAGACCTGTGTTTGGTACTAGAGAATCTTAGCTGACACAACAGTAATGACCTCTGCAAGTCGAGTTTCCATCCCACAAAAGCTCTAAGAATGAGGAAAAAGCGCATAAGAATGCGTTGGAGGTTTTCGTAAGAAGAGGGTTCATGCAAAAACTAAATTAAAAAACAAAACAAAACGTTCCGCTCGTTTAGAACCTAAATGTCAAATTCGCTAATAGAATCAAACAAACATAAACAAGAGCTATAGTCAAACAGGTCCATGAATCGTCTCAATTTTTTTTTAATCCTCGTATGATAGCGGCCATATGGTTGTTTCACTATCCACTACTCTTTTAGACAAGCCTGTTAGCCTCTCATTCACACACCATGACACTCTGTCTATCTTTTCTCTCTGTGTTTCTTTATTTACAGCTAATCCATCTCACTATCTCTTTCACCGCCCATCATTTCTGTATCTTCATAATTCTCTGTCTTTGTAATTCTACAGTCTCAATGTCTGTCTATGGCTCTGCATGTTTGGTTGTCTTTCTCTCGATTTCTCTCACTTAATTTCTTCGTGCTTCTCTCCCTTTCTCTTCCTCTCAACTCTCTATCTATCAATCTATCAATGTAACAAGAGAAGTAAATAGAGAAGGATAATGGGTGGCAATAACAGAAACGATATATGCAGTTCTGTTTCTTTCTTTTTTTTTTTTAAACTTAAAGAATAAAATCCTGGCGTTGCAGTCGAAAAACGCATAATATGAAACGCTTAACTATTCTCTAATACTGGATTGGCTCCTTTTATAGTATAATCATAGTGATCTGGTATCATCCGATGTGTCAGAAAAGATAACTAAACGGCTGGAGATATAACTGCTCCACCCCCCACCCCCACCCGCCAGACATCCGTCTTCGTGACGCAAACTGCGCCTGCTTTAGTTCAGTTCCATACAGAGTGTCACATTCTGTTACCAGGTGATGCGAAATACTCCCAGTAACCACATAGCACAGACCTGGTTTTGGCGATATTACATGATTCCCCACAGATTAGACGCGAGTGTGTTTACATCTAGATCTACATCCAGTGAATATAGAAGTGATAATAATTCTTCAATGATTAGAACAAAACCATAATTATTGATGTTTGGACTTTTGGATGTATTGATAGTTCTATATGGCTCATTCATTTCCCGCGATGTCCAGTTTTCTCCCGACACACCTAGCAAACCAGATTAGACCAGAAGGTAATCGTTTGGCTCCTCGGATTTTTCCTACAGCAAAATGGCGTGGACTCGCCACAGTAAAACCATCCGGATACGACACCGTGTCGTTGGTTATGACTTAACGGCTGCTGTAGTTTGTCCTCCTCACGATACGCGGGTAAGATATTCAAAGGCTAGAGGAAGATAATTATTTACTGATGTTTTGGTCCAGTTCGTGTTGTTCTTCATCTAACTGTTAATGATTTAAGTGCTTTCTCTGTTCCTGTTGTTGTTGTTGTTTTACTTTTTGTCGTTGTTGTTGTTGTTGTTTTAATTGTAGTCGATGCGGCTTCTATTGATTTCGTCGCTGTCATATTTTTGTGCTCTTGAAACTTTATCTTTGCTAAAGTTGTTGTTGTTTTCGTTCTTGTCGTTGTTGTTTTAATTGTAGTCGATGCGGCTTCTATTGATTTCGTCGCTGTCATATTTTTGTGCTCTTGAAACTTTATCTTTGCTAAAGTTGCTGTTGTTTTCGTTCTTGTCGCTGTTGTTTTAATTGTAGTCGATGCGGCTTTTATTGATTTCGTCGCTGTCATATTTTTGTGCTCTTGAAACTTTATCTTTGCTAAAGTTGTTGTTGTTTTCGTTCTTGTCGTTGTTGTTTTAATTGTAGTCGATGCGGCTTCTATTGACTTCGTCGCTGTCATATTTTTGTGCTCTTGAAACTTTATCTTTGCTAAAGTTGCTGTTGTTTTCGTTCTTGCCGTTGTTGTTTTAATTGTAGTCGATGCGGCTTCTATTGATTTCGTCGCTGTCATATTTTTGTGCTCTTGAAACTTCATTTTTGCTAAAGTTGCTGTTGTTTTTGTTCTTGTAATTCTCCTATTTTGATGGTAGCGATATTGAACCTCATCCTCTTCAGATGCTCATGCTTTTCATGCAGCTGTAAATATTAGGAAACCATCCAGTCTCAGAGACAGCTACAAACTGAACATCTCAAATGCTATTTTGCTCTCATCAAATCAATAATGGGGATAGTCAGATCCAATCTTATTACCAAATATCTCAAACTCGGTATCTCTTTGCAGACATTTCAGCGCTCTATCTGACGATCCGTTTTTGTACATAATGTTGTTGATATTGCTATTTGTGTGTATTTATGAAAAAAAAAAAGCACGTTTATCTGAAATGAAAATTCACTTCAGTGGGTGGAGCAGGAGTGAAAAAATACTCGAGAAAATTGACATTTTATGAAACACAAAACCATAAAAAATGAAGAAAAAAGGAGCATTAGTGAACATGCTTGATTTAACAAAATACAAGAAACTGATCGATAACGCTGTTTGAAGAATATGTGTGAAATCAAAACGATCATGAAAGGCAGAAAATGTTCAGACAAGCAAAGAGATCAACTTTAAGTACCAGAAAAAGTTAAGGGAGAGTGAGTGAGAGAGAGAGAGAGAGAGGGAGTGTCAGACAAAAGGACAGAAAGAGAGAGAGGGAGAGAGAGAGAGAGAGAGAGAGAGAGAGAGAGAGAGAGAGAGAGAGAGAGAGAGAGAGAGAGAGAGAGAGAGAGAGTCAGACAAAAGGACAGAGAGAAATTCAGACAAAAAGACGGACTGAGAGAGAGAAAGAGAGAGAGAGAGTTAGTGAGTGTGAGAGAGAGGTACTGAGAGAGAAAGAGAGAGAGAGAGAGGAGAGTTAGTGAGTGTGAGAGAGAGGTACTGAGAGAGAAAGAGAGAGAGAGAGAGTGAGTGAGTGTGAGAGAGAGGTACTGAGAGAGAAAGAGAGAGAGAGAGAGAAAGATGAGAGGTATTGAGAGAGAAAGAGAGAAAGAGACAAGGACAGTCAGCGATAGAGATTTATCATGTGTGTTTGTATCAGCAAGAAGAAGGCTATTGTAATGTAGTTAATGTATCAAAGAGAGCAAGTTGAAACACAAGATGAATTCGTGAGACTACTCTAGCACATTCCTCCACCACACACAAGGAAACCCATTCCAAGCAGTGTAAAAGCACGACGATCTTCATTTAAAATAAATAGTGAATCAAATACTGCAAGTTGAACAACTCAACTGGAGTGTTTCGAACAGCACTACTATTAATATCTAACTAGATCTTGTTTTCATCGATTGAGAAGTCTGTAAATGATTACAATCACTCTGACTGTATTTTAATTTCATTATTATAACAATGCTAACATCCCATATTTTGAACTGTTTTTAAGATGTATTATATTGTAAGCCTCCTGCTATTTCCGTAGAATTCGAACAGGTTTACTTTCCGCGCAAGTGCTGTGTGATGAAATTTGCTTATTGGCTCTAGATTAACACAAACCATGCGTCAAAACTCTCAAATTTAGTAGGATAAAAGGGCAATACATTTTTTCTTCTTCTAAAAGATACCGGTATGCGTTTACATTTGCATGAGTTTGTATTTATTCTTTGTTGTAACAGTAATGTGATTTTTTTTTCCTGCAGAAGAAAAAAAACTAATTTGTTTTTAAGATAACTGAAAACTCTGAACGAGTTCCATTACTGCTTTCTTTCACCGAACCATTTCACTCAAGTAACAGCCTTTTCTATTAGCCCCGTGTGTAATAGAACAGATTTTAGCGATTACTTTTTCCTAAAGCCTGATAAAAAGTGAATAATTAAACGAAAAATAATTCTCCACCATCGTAAGCTAATGATCTGGCACAGCCTACGATGTATCGTAAACTTCCTAAGCATTCATTAACGCCGATCTAAAAGTACAAGTCATAAGAAAAGAAAATGAAAATAAAACTCACCGCCTGCAGTTAAAAGGCTAACCTTTGATGAAAATCTCATACAGCAATACATTATTTATCCGGCAAGTAATGGCAAATCATAAAATAAGTCTTTATTATGGCAATTTTGTTGTGAAGATTTTAATTTCGAAAGAAAAATATGGGATTGAGCTTTAAATGAAAAGGCATGTTGCAGAAATGTTTGGGAAATAAGATTTTAAAAAAAGTTCGCAAAAATTTGTGGCTGCCCCTGAGGAAAGTCAATATTTGAGCACTTTGAACTTCATCTAGTTGTCACAAAACTGTTCTGGCAAATGAATTTTTAGGACCGTACCCAGGTAGTTCTAGATCCCTGTTGGGCTTTATGTTTCAGACTCAAAAGATAGAAACATTCAAAACAAAGAGAATAACTCAAGGGAAAAGAAGAAATGATAAAAAAAGGAGAAATGAACAGAGTCAACAGAATGGTTTTTTCACCGATTTCCTTATTTTGCTACTAGTTCTAAACGCGTCGGACTAAATTTCTAATTACACACCCTGTTTCTCTTTCATCTCCTTCAATGCTCAGTGTTCAACAACTGGATTTATGAAGTATATTTTGATTAACTTTACTCCAGCTTATTCATTTATGTTTCAATTTATTTTATAATTTGTCGACTTTTTCGCATAAATATAATGTATCGGCACTAATTCTATAATTATTCATCAAGTTATAAAAGTTTATATTTCGATTTCTAATGCTTGTTGCCACCAACAGGTTAGATTCATACAATAATTCATAATGTTTGGGACAAAAAAAGACTTTCCGCTGCCTCAGGAACTAACACCTAGAATCAGATTACACGTAAAGACCTAAATTATAATAGCGGTACTTAGTCAAGCTTACAGCATTAGCTTATCTAAATCTAAATGTCCTTCTTTTCCCATCCCCCTAAAAAGAAAAGAAAATAGAGCAGCAAGAGTTGAGGACATTATAGCTGAATACATTTTGTCCACAAAACGACTTATTCCAAAATCGAAAAGATACGATTATAAATTCAAACATATTAAGTGTACTCATAAATAATTGGTCCTAGAAACTCGAATTACAAGAACGAGTAATTTACTCAAAAAAAAAAAAAATCAGCGATGTAAAATAGCCTTTCAGTCAAGAGTCTTCTCGTTTTATGAGAAGATAGGGGAGTGACTACCCATAACAAAAGCCATGGTTAGAGGATCAGATACTGACAGCACATAATGTATGCCCTGACCCATTTAGATCGGGAAATTGCGGAGTGCCTCCTCGCGACCCACTGTTGTATCAATCATCATAGACATCATGTAACTTATAAACATATGGCTGTCTGTCATGATGGAGTCAATGGTTTTAGGCCAATTTAGTGCTTTTAGAGTATATTATTATATTGGTTTCTTTTAATACTATAATGAAGGAAACCTTTAAGTATGATGGGTTTTCTTTCTAGCCATAATCATGAGTGAACAGTTGGAAACGTTTGGTAAAGTGACATAAAAATATAAGTAAGCCTAAGGAAATAAAGTTGGCTAGAGAAATATTGATTTGTCACGTTGAGTGTGTTGAATGAATTGAACATTGATTTGTCACGTTGAGTGTGTTGAATGAATTGAACATTGATTTGTCACGTTGAGTGTTGTTGAATGAATTGAACATTGATTTGTCACGTTGAGTGTATTGAATGAATTGAACATTGATTTGTCACGTTGAGTGTGTTGAATGAATTGAACATTGATTTGTCACGTTGAGTGTATTGAATGAATTGAACATTGATTTGTCACGTTGAGTGTGTTGAATGAATTGAACATTGATTTGTCACGTTGAGTGTATTGAATGAATTGAACATTGATTTGTCACGTTGAGTGTATTGAATGAATTGAACATTGATTTGTCACGTTGAGTGTGTTGAATGAATTAAATAAAAAAAAACCAAAACCTCAAGATAAACCTGAGGCAATTTGTTGACAGAACTTTTAATTCAGTTAAATAAACTTTATTGAACTAATATAGATCTCTATCTCTCGGTACCTCCTTCACTCCTTCTCTCTCTCTCTCTCTCTCTCTCTCTCTCTCTCTCTCTCTCTCTCTCTCTCTCTCTCTCTCTCTCACACACACACTCTCTCTCTCTCTCTCTCTCTCTCTCTCTCTCTCTCTCTTTCTCTCTCTCTCTCTCTCTCTCTCTCTCTTTCTCTCTCTTTCTCTCTCTCTCTGTCTTTCTCTCTCTGTCCCTCTTTTCTATCTCTCTCTTTATTTTTCGACTCTCTTTCTCTCGTGCTTCTCATTATTTATCTGTCTGTACATCTCATTCTCTCTTCATTATTCTTCCTTACCTTAATTTTTCATTTACCTTCTTTCTATATTCCTGACTGTTTCTCTACCTGTATGTGTGTCTATCTACTTGTCTGTCTTTGTCTTTATACCTCTCCCTGTACCTGTCTGTCTTTGTGACGCTTTTCTTCTTTTCTTTCTTTACTTTTCGTTTCTTTCTGAAGCTTAAATTCAAGTAAAAGCATTTGTTTGATATATTTGTTTTGTTTAAATTTAAGTGTGTGATGAATTAAAATGGTACGCTAATGTAAGTTTCGTTTACAAAGTCTGTATGAGAATGTATAAATCTCATAATATAAAGATCGTAACGTGAAACGTGTAATGGGTCATCATATTTTTGTGGGCCGCCAATAATATCCCAAAAAATATGGAAAAGATACTCTAGATCACGCCATTTCACGTGGGCATATTCTTTAAAATCCCAAAGTTGTTTTACGGATCTACAAAACGATATCTTAAAACTCTAGTTAAAACCTATTTAGCATGCGAGACAAATCGTTGAGCTAGGTAGACATTTTGATTAGCCGTGCAAATCTGTGTTTGTTTTTAATGCGAAACAAACACAACGGTTTTATTTTTATTTTTAAATCCCGTGGCGGTTGGAATAAATTGAACTGTCGAAAATATTTCCTTTCTTCCAAAAGAAATTAAATTTTACATCTACATTTTGTTTAGAATTATTATTATTATCGAGATATCCAGATTCTAGGTAAAGATGGATAGATGGAGGCATATAGTTTTATCTGGATCATGTAAGTAAAAGGAGATATATCAAGACCGTTTATAAGTCTCTTTGAATACATACACTCACACACACGCGCGCACCTCAGCCCCGGCAAATTAACACCAGGATCCCATTTGTAGACCGGGATTTTCAGCTTTTACAATGAAGAAAACTAGAAATAATTGAATGCTGTAGAAAATCGCTCCATCCTGCTGAGAAAATTTTAATACAATCATGGCTTCCTGGCAAAGCGCGATGTCACTACCGATCGATGAAAATTTCACACTTTTACACAGAGGGGTCAGAGAGTATACTGATAACCAAGCACTGGTGAAGTCCATGTAATGACGTCATCAAACTCGGGGTGTTTTTTTTTTCTCGCAACCTATTGCATTATCTCGCATAGAAAAAATGATGCTTAAAATCTCCAATCTTAGATAATGTGACGCCGAATATTTGTAAACATCACTTAACTTTTCCTGTGTCCTTTTCGCAACAAACCTTCAACTACGTGCACTGAAAAAATTACACATTTTTTTTTATTAAAAGTCTTAGAACCCAGTTTAGGCTTGAAGTGCCTAAAATCCAGATTTTTCGCTTTACAATAAACGGTGGTATTTTTGCCGATACTAAAATCGTCTCTCTGTGGAGGTCTTTAGATCCCGTCCGTACCGCGTTTCACTAGTTTTTCTTGATCATAATTATTTCATCTACTATTTCAAAAGGTTGAAAGCACGAATCTCTGATCTGGTAAGACCTGGCTCTTAACCTCATATTGATCCATCGAATTGTCATGCTTTGAATAACCATTGTATTTTGAACGGGAAGTTTTGGTTCAGGTATAAAGTTATAGCAATCTTAGTCCATTGGTTTTAAAAATTCTTAGTATTCTTTAAAATCTTTCCGATATAAACTTATATTCCTTTATTGTGAATAAATTTACACGATTCAATTTCGACTGAAAAATTGTGAGATCCTGAGAAATCACTCTCCGGTCATTTCTCTTTCAACTTCTCTGAACAGACAGATTTCTCTGTTATAGAGAGGTTATAGAGTACCGCACGATACAGACAGATTTCTCTGTTATAGAGAGGTTATAGAGTGCCGCACGATACAGCTTGAGCCAGCCTATAGCATCTCTCCTGCCACAGAATCTCAATTGCTGCACTTTAAAAACGCTTGAGTGTTTGAACTCTTCTCTTTTTGTTTCATCCGCCGACATAAAGAGCTCAGCTCCGAGCACTTTAGTTCCATTTTAAAAAAAATAAAGGAATCTCAGTATTTCTAAAATGTATATATATATATATATATATATATATATATATATATTTTTTTTTTTTTTTTTTTTAACCAAAGAAACAGTAATTGCTCGGTACTTATGATCGACTTGATGATAATAACGTTTGAAGAAGTTAGTGGAAGCCATGTTTATATTGATTGTAAAAGCACAGATATTACCCCTGCTGACAGATTGATCTTTGTGTGCTGGAGTAGAATCGGTTAAGACAGTCGGCGAGTATCGCTGGCCTTAACCCTGATCGAACATTGCTCAACAAGTCCAAAAACAATATAACGGTAACACGCTAGGTTCTATTCTTAACAAAATCAAGCTGGAAAAAAGATTAAAAAAAGGAAAAGAAAGAGACGTAACAAAAGCCATAATCAAACTTGAATTCAACACTACACAAAAAACAAACCAAGCATAAAGCAGCATTTCACGAGTTTGAATAAGAACAGAATAGAACTCTCTATTCAGCGCCTTTTAATCATAAGGGGATCTTTTATACAAAAAATCCGAATTTCAATTCCAACTTGCTGCAAAGAGCATCCTGTATACTTAAGGATCACCTTTTCCCCCTTCTATGCAATGATGTCATTTGCTGAGTCTAAGTTTAGGAAAAAAATATTGTTCTCTATATAATATATATAATATATATATATTATATATATATATATATATATATATATATATATATATATATATATGTATATTACTTGCATCTCCTGAAACTATAACTTTTTCTTAAAATTGTGGATTAGTTTATGTGTTGAAAACAAAACAAGGAAGTCAAACAAGTGTAGGTAATTTTTTATCAAGAATGATCTCTAGAGAGAATCGAGGAGAAATCACTAATTCAATATAGGGTGAGCTGATAAGAGAGAGAACGAGAGCGAGAGAAAGAGAGAAAGGAGCACATGAGGAGCAGTATAAGGAAAACGAAGGGAAACCATAAAAGTGTAAAACAGAAGTTACGGGTTTGTAACATTCACGAAAAAATTCTTTAACCTTACTGTACTGTGTTCTCTGATGAGGCAACGAATGAATGAGATTATTACAGATTTCTGGCGTAACTAACTTAATATTTAGTGGTTTTTAAAAGTAGAAATGGTGACAGTGCAGTAAGTGTAGTAGTTCTAGTAGTAGTAGTAGTAGTAGCAGTAACAATGGAATAGTAGTAGTAGTAGTAGTAGTAGTAGTAGTAGTAGTAGTAGTAGTAGTAGTGGTAGTAGTGGTAGTAGTAGTAGTAGTAGTAGTAGTAGTAGTAGTAGTAGTAGTAGTAGTAGTAGTAGTAGTAGTAGTAGTAGTAGTAGTAGTAGTAGTAGTAGTAGTAGTAGTAGTAGTAGTAGTAGTAGTAGTAGTAGTAGTAGTGGTAATAGCAGCAGTGATACTTTTAGTCATATGAATAATAACTGACAGTGGGAAAGTGGAAAGAAGAACGAATGGACACGCAGTGATTCTAATATAAACATCTACCGATATATCTAAAATAAAATACAATAAACAGATGTAGAGGATTTAAAGGAGACATCACAGAAGAAACGTCAAGGTGAATAACTACAAATCTTTTGGTTCGGATTAATCAGTCTTTCCTGTGTGGACGACCCTATAATTCTTTGTCTGCAGCTTGCGCTTTCCCCTCATTTTAAATATACTAATCTCATAGGAGCCCGAGATAGAAGGCAAAGGAACTAGATAAACACACTGTCATAGGCTCTTTTTCTCGTGTTAAAATCAATACGCGTCCAACCGATGTTTTCGCCGAAGTACGCGGACGGAAGTTAAGCTTCCACAAAAAGTAAACCTGATATGAGATATTGTATTCAGTTGAAAGTTTGGCAACCATAATAAACCGAAAGGATTTTGAAAAATCAAGTTGCGTAATGAAAATGAACCACTCGTTCGACATCTTTTTGCAGCTCCGCTTCCACTTTTTATCCAGTTTTTTTGTATTTGATTTTATCGGTTGCTTTTTGCTTTGTACTGAAAGGAAACATTATACTCGATGTAAGAAGAGAAGCACTAAAACACATAATTTATTTTGCAATAGGTTTTTGTATTCTATGAGCGGAAAAGAAATTTTATTTCTTCATCGTGGGCCCAAGAATTTGGAAGCCAGAAGCAGGAATATTAAAATATTTTATGTAGTGGTCGAGTATGTTCAGCCTATATAGCATCAATGGGAGGTAACAATAGATATAGAATCACGCACAAAAGATACAAGGAAAAAACAAAACCAAAAGAGGTCCGAAGAGGCAGGATAAAGAGCTGTTTGATGAAACATGAAAAAAAAAGCTAGACGATATTTTTATACGATTCCCTTACAACTCTTACTTTATTTAATTCTGAATCTATTAAATCTATCTACCCAAACCAATCCTTTTACAAATATATATATTTTCCCTCTGTTTCTATCAAGCCAATAATTCCGTCTATTTAAGTATCAAGGTTTCTCAATTCTGTCCCCCACCCCCACCCCCATCTCCATCACCCCTCTCTTGAAGTTGAAACTGTAATGAGGTCCTAAGCCCGAGTCGGGGTACTCTATAGACTGATATTACCTGAACATCCTCCATCAGACCCTTAAGTGAACTTCACTTGTCGTGAATTGTTATTACCCTGCATTATAAGCTCTCCAGTGATGTTGGTCAATATGACAAGCATTTTTTTAACTTTTTAAAATCTGCTTCAAAATAAAGAAAAGAGAAAAGGACTTTCGGAAATAGAGAAAACGAAGAATATTAGGGGTTTGGGGAGGGGGAGAGGTAGTGGTGTGCTGAGGGTAAGTAATAACTTAATTTAACTTCGTGGAAAATAGTAATAGTCGTAGTAGTAGTAGTAGTAGTAGTAGTAGTAGTAGTAGTAGTAGTAGTAGTAGTAGTAGTAGTAGATGTGGTAGTAGTAGTAATATTAGTGGTAGTAGTAGTAGTAGTAGTAGTAGTAGTAGTAGTAGTAGTAGTAGTAGTAGTAGTAGTAGTAGTAGTAGTAGTAGTAGTAGTAGTAGTAGTAGTAGTAGTAGTAGTAGTAGTAGTAGTAGTTGTAGTTGTAGTAGTAGTAGTAGTAGTAGTAGTAGTAGTAGTAGTAGTAGTAGTAGTAGTAGTAGCAGTAATAGTAGTAGTAGCAGTAGTAGTAGTACTAGCAGTTGTTGTTGTTGTTGTTGTTGATGTTGTTGTTGTAGTTGCAGTAGTATCGCTAGGCACTTTTTTAACAGTAATTCATTATCTTTTTGGCCGAACCGTCCTCTCAACTTCATCCGATGATAATTTTTTGTCTTGCTCTCTGCACACTTGCCGGTTACTCCACGCTTCGCGAGAACACAGAGACGTACCTACTACTGAAAGTTAGATCTAGATCTAGATTCTGAATCTTCTCACAAAACAGAAAAAAAAACCTTATCTATTGTAGTGCTGTCAAAAATTTTCAAATATATTAGAATATTAATTTTCCATGTAAGAAAAATCATATTTCAGGACATTCTGTTGAAATTTATTGTGAAATGCGAACAACATTTAGAAGTGCTCGGCCTTGCTGTTTGATTACTTTCATCGTGGATGCCCAGCTAGGGTATAGTGCATTATAAGCTTTCAGAGTTAACTAATCTTAGCTAGGATCTAACGGATGAATCTCTGTATTTGCTCTATAAAGTGTATGATGGCATCGCTTGGCGTTCTTTTATTTACATTACAGTTGTCTCCATGCACATGTTTTCCCAATACAAAACACATTAATCTATTTATGTTTTTTTTTTTAATCGTAGGAAAAAATACTCTCAAATATTTGCGAATGAAAAATATAAAATATTTCAAAGGTCTTCACAAAACTCAAAACAAAACTGTTTTTCTTGCGTAATTTAACATGTCCCGAGAGAGAAGTGGGTTTCTCATTTCATTTGATGAAGACATTTCTTTAGCTTTTGAAGTTAGGCGTTTTATTTGAATAAATCACAGTTTTATAAAGTCGTGAATCTTGCAAGACAAGAATTTCCAGTTTCATTAAGTCTAGATCAGTGCCGACGGGAAATAAGAGCTGTGTTGAGATATTTCAATGTGGGAGGAGTTACAGAACTACTTTAGTCTGGACATCACAGCAGAAGTGTCAAGCCAACGTGACTTAATCTACAGAAACCTGCCTTAAGAGATTTTTAATGTCTGCTTCGTTATTCATCCGTTATTTTATCCACATTTTATTTCTGAAATACAAGCTGCGCTGGGGATCTCAATATTTTTTAAGACTCCAGTGAAAAAGATTTCACATCTTTGTTAACTTCTGGAATGGCGTAATCTCCGTGAAATTTGTAAGTGCCAATTGCTGTTTAAAATTTTCAATACCTTCGATTAAGAGAAGAAACGGTAAAGTTTGATTGAACTTGGTGCAGTTTCTAGGTAAACGATTTTTTTTTCATTATAGGCTATAATTTAAAAAAAATTCTAGTTGTGTAATAGTCTTTTTTTAAATGCTTATTATAGTAAAAGTGCGAAAACATGAATCTCCCACAAGACAAATGTAATTCCTGGCATTTTTTGTGGCCATTCATTACCTTGTGATGAGCGTTTTGAGAGGATGTATCAAATAGATTATGAAAGTCACAGCAAGATGTTTCCCAGTGCTGGAACTTTTAAATGTTTTTTTAGCAATGTCATAGAGCTTCAAAATAATTTATATAAAGAACCTCAGGAAAAGAATTGCTTTGTATGTCACCACCTTCGAATGCGACATGGGATTACATGAGACGCTTGGGGCTGAATAGCTGTCTATTGAAGCAAAAAGAAACCCCAATAACTCGTAAATATAATTGTGAGATTTTAAGAGGGTGGGGGGTAGGGCACAGTAATAACAATTTTTTACAACCAATCATTCAGCACATTGGCATAGTAACTTTCACAAACAGAGCCAGTAAAAATGCCCGCATCATAAGCAGTTTCGAGCCGTGGATTCCAACTTAATCCGATCCCGAAGCATGGTATTGAATGTCCTAAATAAATTATCTGATTCGTCCCTGAAATACATATAATTAGATCTATGATTTGTTATAGAAGAAGACAAGGTTTTCAAAGAATCGAACCATAAATCGTATTCTAAAGTATAAGTCATCGATTGGATCTCACAGCTGTTGCGTCCACTTGTACCTGAGAAATCAGTCCTGAAGTCGGGTCAAACTGACCTTTTCCACTGCTGGGTTTATCGTCATCAGAGACAACCCGCTGAGCCTTGACGTCCAGTCGTCAAAACAACATCGTTACTTTAGTTCTTAATGTCGATAGTTTTGATTGGACGAGCCGTTCGGCAAAACAAACTTTATTGCGGTCCCATCTACTAGCAGAGATGATACAAACTTCCGGCTCATGCGGGAACCATATTGCCAATATTTGTTCAATATTTTATTTTAGACTGTATTGTGTAGTTTTAAAAAATGTGTCATTATTTAACTTTCGCAAAAAAAAAAAGTTTTCGTTATTAATGATTTTATGGCACCAACATAACAATAACAGGAAGAGCAACGAGAATAATAAGTACTACACCTACAACCACCACTACTACAGCTACTGTTACTACTACTACTACTACTACTACTACTACTACTACTACTACTACTACTACTACTACTACTACTACTACTACTACTACTACTACTACTACTACTACTACTACTACTACTACTACTGCTACCACTACTACTACTACTACTACTACTACTACTACTACTACTACTACTACTACTACTACTACTACTACTACTACTACTACTACTACTACTACTACTACTACTACTACTACTACTACTACTACTACTACCACCCCCACCACCACTATCACCACTACTACTATTACTACAACCTCCACAACTACTACTACTACTACTACTACTACTACTACTACTACTACTACTACTACTACTACTACTACTACTACTACTACTACTACTTTTACTACTACTACTACTACTACTACTACTACTACTACTACTACTACTACTACTACTACTACTACTACTACTACTACTACTACTACTACTACTACTACTACTACTACTACTACTACTACTACTACTATTCCCACCACCACTGCTACTGCTACTGCTTCTTCTTCTTCTTCTTCTTCTTCTTCTTCTTCTTATTATTATTATTATTATTATTATTATTATTATTATTATTATTATTATTATTATTATTATTATTATTATTATTATTATTCTAGCTGGCTAGACTTGGCTGAATCTGTTTTCTTCAAAGTGGCTGAATCAAGTAAAGCTCTTTTGACTTCTTTTGCGTTCAAATAGTTCTTCTTTCTCTAAATTTTCCATATATTCATACTTTTTTTAATCTTCGTCTATTTTTTTCAGTCGTTATTTGTTTCCTACGCACAATTTGAATACGAAGTATCATGCTTAAGGCTTTAAATCAATGGGATTAGTCATCAACAAAAATAACCTGTAAAAAAAGGTTAAAGTTTGATCAAGATATCACGATCTTTGTCTAAGGTTTAATGCACCCTAAGACAATGGTAGCGGTGCGTGTCCATTACAAAGAGTGCTTAACGGTATATTTTATTCTACGGTCATGTTATTGTTTTCCCGACAATCACCCAAACCTTAAGTAGATCTAGCAACCCGCAGACCTGCAAATATTCTGGTAGAACAAATACAATTTAGAATCGCTTGGGTGAAGGAAATAATGCGCTCAAATTTATTACAAAAGAGCCGACAATAAGATATGTGAAACACTTTGTTCTCGACCTTGGCTTCCCTTTAACTGAAACAATACTTTAAAAAACAGAAACTGGTTGTGGTCGTGACCTGTATAAAGTCATGCATATCGCTTGTGAGACATAAAGAACGACCGTTACACTGGCCCACTGTGTGTTGAGTTATTACAAAATGTTAGCATTACGTGTGCTAGTTATGCCCTATAAAACCTCACCCATATCACTTGGAAGACAGGAAGGTTCCCCCACCCAACCACCCTTACCCATCCCCACAACTCCCATCTATCATCGATAGATAATCACCTTGGGTCGCAATATGCAGAAACCGCTGTTGAGATTACAGTGGTGGGCTGGATACTAGCGTGTCCTCGTTCTTCACTTACTAAAAACACTCTCTGCTCATTACACATTTCACGAGGATGATACCAAAAAATTTCATCTCTTTATCAAAAGTAATCCCTCTCGGCTGCAACCTTTTGAATCTAAACTCCCAGTTTGAAACACCTTGCGATGACGTATTGATGATTGTGTTGAGAGATGTCAAGAGTGAGGAATCATGGCCGACACTCCTTGAGCAAGGCAGGGCTTAAGAGAGAGATTCCTATCCTAAGCTTCCCAGCAGTGACGGCTTATTGAAACACACGGCTAGGCGCCATTCGAACCTAGAGATGATCGCTCTAACTGCCTGGTACAAGCCTTCATAATAAATAAATGTGCCCTCCACTTGGAAGTTATCCAACCTGGTGGCTACTAGCTAGATGTCCTCCAGAACTCTTCAAACCTCCAAATGTAAAAGTGCTTTACACGTTGTTGTCCTATTCATGTTCAGAAAAATCAGAGAATCATGTTTTTGATAGTATTGATATGACACCAATATCTGAAAAAATGCCGTTCTGTATTAACTGTGTTAGGATTGGCCTAGGGTTTAAATTGATCTCTTGAGGGCTAAGCTATGCAATTCTTTCGAAGAGCCTAAATTGGTCTCATTTAACCTTCATCTGGATCGTTCTATAATCTAGTCTCGGGTTAAAGTTAGGGATGAGGGAATTTTCGAAAATCTTTCACCGTGTATCATTTACATCTGTAAGTTCGGAGGCTGCCTGACCTGGGTCTAGTTGTCCTATATTTGGAGGGTACCTCGCCTCTTTCTGACCAGAGATGGGTCTTTGCGTTGGACTTCAACATCTCACGACAAAACATGGAGCGTGTTTAACACAGACTGACACACTGAAAGGACAACTACGGAAGGGAACCACGTGACTCCTGAAGCGTCACTAGTCTTTTGTTTAAGCAATGAGACATAGGTTCTCTACATTCACCTCGGTCAAAGCAATGAGACATAGGTTCTCTACATTCACCTCGGTCAAAGCAATGAGACATAGGTTCTCTACATTCACCTCGGTCAAAGCAATGAGACATAGGTTCTCTACATTCACCTCGGTCAAAGCAATGAGACATAGGTTCTCTACATTCACCTCGGTCAAAGCAATGAGACATAGGTTCTCTACATTCACCTCGGTCAAAGCAATGAGACATAGGTTCTCTACATTCACCTCGGTCAAAGCAATGAGACATAGGTTCTCTACATTCACCTCGGTCAAAGACAAAGCAATGAGACATAGGTTCTCTACATTCACCTCGGTCAAAGCAATGAGACATAGGTTCTCTACATTCACCTCGGTCAAAGCAATGAGACATAGGTTCTCTACATTCACCTCGGTCAAAGCAATGAGACATAGGTTCTCTACATTCACCTCGGTCAGAGCAATGAGACATAGGTTCTCTACATTCACCTCGGTCAAAGCAATGAGACATAGGTTCTCTACATTCACCTCGGTCAAAGCAATGAGACATAGGTTCTCTACATTCACCTCGGTCAAAGCAATGAGACATAGGTTCTCTACATTCACCTCGGTCAAAGCAATGAGACATAGGTTCTCTACATTCACCTCGGTCAAAGCAATGAGACATAGGTTCTCTACATTCACCTCGGTCAAAGCAATGAGACATAGGTTCTCTACATTCACCTCGGTCAAAGCAATGAGACATAGGTTCTCTACATTCACCTCGGTCAAAGCAATGAGACATAGGTTCTCTACATTCACCTCGGTCAAAGCAATGAGACATAGGTTCTCTACATTCACCTCGGTCAAAGCAATGAGACAGGTTCTCTACACACTCGGTCAGAGCAATGAGACATAGAGTAATGAGACATAGGTTCTCTACATTCACAGCAATGAGACATAGGTTCTCTACAGTCAAAGCAATGAGACATAGGTTCTCTACATTCACCTCGGTCAAAGCAATGAGACATAGGTTCTCTACATTCACCTCGGTCAAAGCAATGAGACATAGGTTCTCTACATTCACCTCGGTCAAAGCAATAAAAGAGTTGGTGAAAAGTAATGACCAAAGCGGCTTTTAGATCAAAGCTATCTTGAAATATTCGAAAAAGATTTCTCAAAGTCCCAGGCGTTTTCGAATTCGCGAAATTTCCACTAAAGTAAAGGGGAAAAAGAGAAAAAGAAGAAGAAGAAGAAGAAGAAGAAGAAGAAGAAGAAGAAGAAGAAGAAGAAGAAGAAGAAGAAGAAGAAGAAGAAGAAGAAGAAGAAGAAGAAGAAGAAGAAGAAGAAGAAGAAGAAGAAGAAGAAGAAGAAGAAGAAGAAGAAGAAGAAGAAGAAGAAGAAGAAGAGAAGAAGGAGGAGGAGAAGAAGAAGAAGAAGAAGAAGAAGAAGAAGAAGAAGAAGAAGAAGAAGAAGAAGAAGAAGAAGAAGAAGAAGAAGAAGAAGAAGAAGAAGAAGAAGAAGAAGAAGAACGCTAAAAGGCTTAACTGTTCTCTATAAAAACCGATCGCTACTTTAACTGGACAATAATTGTGCCATTTCATCAAACTTTCAGCAGATGACATTCATGGCAAGCAATGACAGGAACTGGGATGTAAATCATTGATGGCTCAGGAGCTCATAGATTGCCATAATAGCCCGATCACCTTTAATGAGTTTGTCAAGTCTGCTTCTGAGTATGTTTATGCGCCTCTGTCTCTGAAGCTTGAATCTAAAGAGTTGGCATAAAGTATTGCAAGTGATCGCCATTACCGCTGATTTTATTTCCGTCATTGTTTTAAATTATATCTTTACAGACACATTACTGAGTCTTGCGTGCACAGTGCACCTCATTCTCACTGCCGTAAGGTTTTACCGCTAACATTAATTTCAATTTTCCAGAAGTTATAAAACCAACCGAAGCGTAACCAGGGTAGAAAGATAATCATCTGTAGCGGTTGTCATGCCCTGCAATAATAATTATTGTCGTCCGCAGGGAAACAAGAGGCTTCGCGGAGGAGAATGCGCGTGCATCGCGAATTATTCATACTCTTGAGGTAGAGTTTTTGTCATGGTTTCCCGACAGATAATGGAAGTCAGTGGGCTAATTAGTTTGGACTCTGCCTCAACACAAAGCAGGATTTGCCCTTTCATCACTTTGTTGCAGAAGAACGGGTGTCACCTCGTGCCGCGTGTTGCTGTTGGCTTGCATACACAAGTCATCACCACTTCACACGAATAATAGAAAAATAACAGTGGTGTGGCTAGTAACTACAACAACTACAAGGACAATAACATTAATAATAACCCTAGCAACAGCAGGGACAACAGATACCAAACATTTTCAACATCGACTTAACTTTGTAGATTTCAACAGATTTTTAAAGGTTGGACGGAGCTAAGTTATAACTTTGATTCTCTTTAAAACCTCCATACACCTGAGAGTGCGTTTACTACCGTATCAAATATTTCGTTGCAGAGAAATCAGTACACCGATATTGTTGCTGTAAAGGGATGTTTGTCTTTACAAAATTCAAAAATTTAATATCGGAAAGTATGCGCCTGCGCTATGGAGCAAAAATCATCGAAATCCTTCGGGCAATGTGGATAGATGAGGGGCTCATATCTGTCCGACTTGTCGCTCGGAGAAAGATTTAAGACTCATAATAGTGACTGGACCTCTTCTCTTATGGTTATCTGTGTTTCGCCCTGCGCCTAAGCAGAAAATTGGATGTTTCTAATATCCGACCGGAGGGTATCATGAAGAGACGGTTTTATTGATATTGGTTCACTGCCTCTAACATTTCATCATCTTTGCCCTTGAGTTGCAGTCACTTGGAGCAGAGTCTATACAGCTCGGGATATTCAAACACTGGCAGAAACAGTCCTCGGTGGCTTGAGGCAGAGGGTTTGGAGTTGAGAATATCTGGCTGGCTGGACATTGTTTGACGTGACCTCAGCCTGTCTCATAGTCCTGGACTGGGAAGAGAGCTGCGAGTATCAGTTATACTAATATTCATTTGTTTGTAAGATAAGTTCAGCATATTTTTAACTTATTTTAAAGACAACTTTTCCTTGAGATTTGGCATTGCTTTCAGATTTAAGAGTACATAATAAAATTTAAGATTTTTGTCCGTTGGTGGATGGTTCAAGAAGATTTTATTTTTTTTTTATATTTATTATGCAAAGGTATGATGACTTTAACAGACGTCAATGAATCTTAAGACGGACTATTTGAACCATGAGACCACGATCGTTCTATTTGCCGTTGGTCAAAAGTTCTCTTTCAATACCATTGCTTCTCTTACAGTACTACTAATATGTTCCTTGATTGTTAAAGTGGGGACACCAGAGAAAAGCTTCATGGAACAAAATCCAATCATTTCCTTCAGGTGAAATCTCTTGATCGTAAAAGTAAATAAAATGTATGGGTAACTTCTGAAAATCAGTGTGTTCCATGAGGAGTTTGCTGCCCTTGCGTACTGAAGCTAACTTAATCCCTAATCGAGAATGAAGAGAAGATCACGTTTGAGCTTCGGGTTATAATAGTGCATGTTTACCTCTTTATTTCCGGGGGAGAAAGACCGTTTACCGTTCAGTGTTACTGCCCAAATCTCTGGGGGAGAACGGTGTGGTTGAGACTACCCTGACACCTTACGTCTTCAGACACCGAGAGAAATAAAGAGCTGTCCTAGACTATCGCTCAGTCTCGCAAGATCGGATTTGTTGGATGTCGATACACAACTTAAATTTTCTAGCTCTTGCGCAGGCTGCTGTGATTCGCACATCTTTCTATCACAGTCGTTGTCAAACGTGAGAAATATCACTCAAACAGTGAAGCTATCCACATGATTTATGGCTACCGATCAAAGCTAGTACAACTGACTGCCTCGACTTTATAACGACAAAATTTTGTCGAAATCATTTTCAACAAATCCCCGAGTTTTACCATCAGAAACATTTGTCATAAAAAAAGAGAAGAGATTGGTGTCAAAAAGCAATTTATTTAGAACGATTCTGTCGTTAAAAATTCATTTTCTCTAAACTATGGGTATAGAGAAAAGTTGACATTTATAACAAAAGTTGGCGATTATTATAACTTTTTTCAATCTTACGCACCAGCAGCTCCAAAATAAGTTTGTTAATTGAAAACCGTTTTCATCTTTGATGAGTGCTTGGGCACAGTTAGAAACGACTCAACCGTATTTCATTCTTTTTTTTTTAACTCTAAAATCTTCCTATATCCACCGAAAAAACTTTGCAGAACAGATGTGGACCTAAATCGTTGAAAAGCTCAGAAAAATGCTGGAATTCCGGAGGTATTTTATGGTTTGTAAGAAAGTAAGCTCATTTGATAATCAGAATCTTCAAAAACCATATTGGATTTTTTAGAGAAGAAAACAAAATCGATTTGATTTCTGTATCAAAGCTCCACACGGGCTACGGTCCCGGGCAGAGTGTGTATTGGAGGAGGAGCATGGATGTAGCTTTTATTACACCGATAGGAAATGTAGGTGAAATTAGTATTAAAATAGCTATTATATGCCTATGACTTTTTAAATCAAAATCGCGGGAAAGTTAAGAAACTGAAAAGAAAAGGCCCATGTTTAAACATTCTTGAAGTTTTGCATGCACGCATTTTTCTATTTTCTTTTCTAAACATAATTTACTGGAGTGTACAGCTTATCCAAACATCTTTATTTTGTTGGATCTAGAGTGAAGCGTTTAAAATATTTTCGACCTGAAATGAAAGTCAAGTAAGGAGTATAATGATTGAATATTATTCCATTGTAGAATTCAATCTATTCACCACATTCATTGGTGAAATTAATAGTTCAATATTCGTGAAAAAATAGTTGTAGATGAAAATTAAAAAAAAAAAAACAACAGCAACCAACAAATCAAGTTTCAGGGCAAAATGACACCGAAAGTGAACTAAAAACTTACCCACACATCTATCAGTCCAGTATGAAAGCACCCAGTCCACAATTAACGTAATTTTCACCTGTGGGACCCAATCAGTGGTCCAGCTAAACAACCCATTGTTCAGACTGGCGCTTCCTGCTGGGCTGGTCAATTAATGTAGACAGGCTGTGGCGTGACCAGTCAAGGCCGAACAGTTTTCTGGACTTGTTTTTATGAGGTGGAAGTGACCTTTTCCGTCAAAACCATGATTTGACCGAGTTCTATGCTTGTCCTGACGAGTGGACATAGTGCTAATATTCTCGACCTCCATTAGCCCTTGTTCATGTCTAGTGATGACCACTAGCGGCCATTGTGTTGGCTCGACCTGCCGTGGTAACCCTTCAATACTGATGGATGCCGACTAGAGAGAGGAAAAAAGAACAAATGATACTCAATCTCGGAGTTTTCCGTTTGACATCTTGAATTTAACCATTTCACTAGTAAAGTGTCTGAAAGAACAGATTCTCGATGTGCTTTTCAGACTTTTTGTGCTTTTGCCTTCTCTGTCTTTCACACTCTGCCCTCGGTCATCTCTCGATCCCAACTCCTAACACTTTCTCTCCGTGTTTTTCATTACATGGCCCATCTACCTACCTACCTATGTGATAGGTTTGTTTATTCATCCTGATGTCTGTCTATCTATCTATTCAGCTATCTTGCACTCTATCTGTCTATCTACTTGTTTATACAACAGTCTTTCTACCTGTCTATCTATTTATCTATCATCTATCTATCTCTCTGTATCTATCAATTAAAATATCTCCTATCTTTTGTCCAAATCGTGTTCTCTCTGTCTCTATTTAAATCATATCCCTGACCAGGAAAGAATATTGACTGAATTAGCGCACCCTTGAAGATTTTTAAGTTGAGCCAAATAGATACACGATCTATAAAAGTTCTTTCGTCATCATTTAAGGTCATTTGTAGAGTTTCACTGAGGTGACCGTTACATTTCAAAGCCATCCCGGAATCAATTTTTTTTCTTTGTTTTTCGACTATTCTATTGTTTGAATTCATTTTTTGTTCTTTTCCACTATTTGTTTCCATAAGATTCAACTACCTGCTTTCAATCCTACAGATATTATTCTTCCAACCTATATTATGTTCAAACTATGAATTACATTCACGTGATTTAAAGATTCGTTCATCTTCTTTGAGTGTTTCAAGCCCTCTCTACCAGCCAGTGGCGTAAATCCTGCTCAAAGAACGCTGGTCTTTCAAATCGGAATGTGTCACCCTCAATAGGCTGAACAGACGAAGGTTTAATGTTCCTACATGTCTTCGTAACGTAAGTTTTTGAAACCCAAACCTTTTGAAACACGCACAAGAAATAACATTTGATGAAAAAACTGATCAAAGCATCAAAACGAAGTATGATAATGCTCATCTCAATATTTCAAAATAGCCAAAAGAGAAATTCAACGAAATTCGATCCCAATGTTTGTACAAACCGAGTTACAGAAAAAAAAATAATGTAAGCCGGTATTTCCGTTTCTGAATATCACAATAGGGAAATTCGACTAATTCTGTCCTTTCCAATTCTATTTTAAGATCTATTCAAACGCATATATAAGAAGACTTGCAATTTCCCCATAAAAGGCACAATGGGGTACTGCCTTTCGGGAATCCATAGTTACGCATTTTTTTAAACCTACATGATAATGAACTTAAAAGAAGATCTATAAATAGTTCTGGATTCTCCATAAGTAGCCAACCGCCCCACTGAGGCCGTCTTCTGTTCGATGCTACACCACGACCTAATGGGCCCGAGGTTTTCGCGATGTGTAGAGGTGCTGTAACAGCTTGAAGTGTATGGTATCAGCGGTGTATTCTGCACTGGAGCCAGTGATCTGATCAAGTGAGCATGCAGCCCCTGTGGGAGGTCTAGCCCGGAGCCCCATTACCTGGGGTTCTGGAGGGAACCCACCCAGAGCGACTTGATGGGAAGGAAAGCCAGGTCTAAGAGAGCTTCCTGTTTTCACATCAGGGGACGGTGTTGAATAAGTGATTATATCAAACTGGGAAGGAAATCTCCGCGGATTGTTAGAGTTTTTTTTTCTTCTTCTGCACTCCCGAAGGATACAAGTATCGTATCTTGTATTCTCTCTCTCTCTCTGTCTCTCTCGCTCTCTCCCTCTCTCTCTCTCTCTCTCTCTCTCTCTCTCTCTATCTCTCTCTGTCTTTCTCTTTCTCTTTCCCTCTCTGTCTCTCTCTGTCTTTCTCTGTCTCTCTATTTCTCTGTCTCTCTCTCTCTCTCTGTCTTTCTCTCTCTCTCTCTCTCTGTCTTTCTCTCTCTCTCTCTCTCTCTCTCTCTCTCTCTCTCTGTCTTTCTCTGTGTCTTTCTCTGTGTCTTTCTCTGTCTCTCTCTGTCTCTCTCTCTGTCTGTCTATCTGTCTGTCTCTCTGTGTGTCTGTTTCTCTCTCTCTGTCTCTCTCTCTCTTTATCTCTCTCCATTTCTCGCCCTGTCTCTTTATCTCTCTGTGTCTCTGTCTATCTCTGACTCCCTGTCACTTTCCTTTTCTTTCTATCTCTCTCTCTCCCCCTCTCTCTCTCTCTCTCTCTTTCTCTCTGCTCTCTCTCTCTCTCTCTCTCTCTCTCTCTCTCTCTCTCTCTCTCTCTCTCTCTCTCTCTCTCTCCGTCTGTCTGTGTCTGTCAGCCTGACATGTTTGCCCTATTTTTCTCTCCTTACTACAGTACACATCCTTGCTGTTTTGATGGTTCAGTTTTCAGAATCCCCCCTCCTGCCTCTTCTCTTATTTTTGTCAACAAAAAGTGATGCTAAGGTCAACTAATCTCGCGAGAGTGCCAGAGGTCACAGCAGACAAGACTTGAGACTATACCGTGCTGATTTCCTCTCAATCACAATTCTCAAAGTAATCGGCTCGAAAACGTACATCCTATGCTCTAGAATATTACAACTAATGTGTTTCTCTTGTAGATTGAAAAAAAAACAGCAACCAAAGACAAACAAAATAAATTTTGATGCTCGTCAAAAAAGGAAAGAAGGAAAGCCAAAGAACATCGATAATATATGTATGGAGATATTGATTTGGGTTGATAATACAGAGAATTTATGTTGGATGGTCATAACGTCGAAGAGGTTTGAACCTTCAGTCCTTTCATTCTCTAACTGTGCGAGTTTCCCTCTCTACCCACGCAGCTTCCGTTGAGACAAACATGCGCTATTTTCTCCCAGGAGAGTAAACGCATTTCGTTTCATTACGTCCATTTGGTTCTGGCGCTGTGAAGGTTTATGATTAGTGTATTGAAATCTGCCGCGCTGCCTTTGTTCCCAAGACGTGCGCTGATTTACGGCGAACCATTTACTGGCTGCTTTGCCCCATATCTCCATATCATTGTGGCAGAAATTGTAAATAGATCTAATTTTATTTTAATAAATGAGATGCATCAAATACATTTTTTAAAGTAATGTAATTAAATATCACCTAAGACTGTGACAGAAATTGTAAATAGATCTTATTTTATTTTTAGCAAATGAGATGCATTAAATACATTTCTTAAATCAATGTAATTAAATATCACCTTAGATTGTAATAAAAATAGTAAAAGATCTAGTTTTATTTTTTAATAAATGAAATGCATTAAACACATTTTCTTAAATTAATGTAATTAAAGTGAAACAGCGTTTTGAACTCATACATTTATCAAAGCTTGAGGAACATTTTGATCATGTAAACAATATCAGACCCTAGAGAGTACAAAAAAACCTTGCAAAATGTCTTCTTTTAATCATAGTATTTGTTTTTCCTACATCTACAAAAAATCTGTGAATAAACTTTATTTCTCAGCTATATTTTCCGCAAACGTTGTAAAGATGAAAAAAGCAACAACAAAAGAACAAAAAAGAAAAAAAAAACAAAAACAAAGTGATCCAAGGTAATCCTTAGAGTAGAGTGTAGAATGATGGTCGGCATGAAGATATTTCCAGAGATACCATGTCGTCAGTGGCAGTGAGTTCAGTTTCACTCAATATTTCCAGAGATACCATGTCGTCAGTGGCAGTGAGTTCAGTTTCACTCAATATTTCCAGAGATACCATGTCGTCAGTGGCAGTGAGTTCAGTTTCACTCAATATTTCCAGAGATACCATGTCGTCAGTGGCAGTGAGTTCAGTTTCACTCAATATTTCCAGAGATACCATGTCGTCAGTGGCAGTGAGTTCAGTTTCACTCAATATTTCCAGAGATACCATGTCGTCAGTGGCAGTGAGTTCAGTTTCACTCAATATTTCCAGAGATACCATGTCGTCAGTGGCAGTGAGTTCAGTTTCACTCAATATTTCCAGAGATACCATGTCGTCAGTGGCAGTGAGTTCAGTTTCACTCAATATTGACATAAACTGATCTTACCAGAGTGTAATTCATTTGCTTCATTTCCTGTCAAAGTTATTATCTCATAAGTGCAGTCTGTACGGCATTGCTGAGCCCTCAGAATAAAAGTGTGTGAGAGGTGGGAGGATTAGTGCTTGGTGAATGATGAATTTGTTGTGACGTCGTTAATAAGGAAGTGAGGGAGGGGGGGGGGGGGGGGTGAGAGAGAGGGAGGGTGTTTAATTACATAGTCTTCAAGTCCTTATATTGCCGCCAAGGATGGGGCATCAGCCTTTGTTTTGATGCTAAGACAGAATGACTTATCCAGTGTGGTCCCAATGTTTTCAGCTTGGACGCCGTGTTTCGGTCTAGTTCTATTTAGATATTATTTATAATGGTAACGGTGCAATTTGCGGAATAGAGCCAACCAAATGTAGATGAAACTGAAATATTTTGAAATAAAAGCAGCAGGGCTCTCAATATTATTGACCTTTTTATTTCTAAACAGCCAAAGTATAAAATTTGATTCCAATGCAGAAATCCATTACGCAGTTACACACAGGGAACTAGAATTGATTATGTTCCACGCCAACAAACCGCAATTTGTTTCAAAGCGAAACTTGTTTTTACGCTTTGTCTTTACTGTAACAAGGCAGGTAATAAATCAAGCACGAGAGAATTATTAGGAGTCGTGTAGAAACATGTGAAAGAAGTAGCAACCATGGAAAAAGAATATGACAAACCATTTTACCTTCTATTTTATCTAAAAGAAAAAGGAATTTATAAAGTGATTTTTTCCAATACATCTAAAATGATTTGCTGGCAGTGGCAAATATTGGAATTCCAAGCACCTCACGGGAATACACGCTGTTTATGATTTTATTTGGATTCACTGTTCATTCGCTGATTAAGGCCTTTGTTGGGAAACACATTTCCTTCAAATCTGTGAATAAAAATAATGGAATCGATATTTTAAAGCAAAACAGGAAATCAGAAAAAAACCCAAAAAACTTTCGTTAGTTTTGTTACATCTCTGACACAATGGTTTTTAAGGATACAATGATTTAAAGGCGTAAAAATAGTCCTAGCAAAATTATCATTTTACAATCGAGGAAAATGCAGTAAGAAATTAGTCAACACAATGTAAAGCAACAATGAATAATTAGTTTTGCTGAACTGGCTTAACTTAAAACTTGCTAAAAGTGAAGGTACTCTTTCTTACAAATCTGTGTTTAGATCACCATTGAGAGATAAAGAAATAAAATCTGCGTGACTTATGTAGTTTCCAAAAGAACCAACCACGAGGGGATAGATCCAAATTAGCAACCAATATTTTGAAAAATCCGAGTTCTACTCTACCAGTTCAAAATTCAAGCCCGTGAATTCTTATCAAGAATGACCGCATTTCTGAGAATATCAAAACGGTTTGCCATGGCCAACAGGGGGACAAGATCTATACAGTTCTGGCAGTTTTAAACCGCAATGGGCTGAACAACACGGACGCCAGCTCCAATTGTGCAGTTCTGGCAGTTCTAAACTGCAATGGGCTGAACAAGATTGGACGCCATCTCCAATTGTGAAGTTTTGGCAATTCTAAACCGCAATGGGCTGAACAAGATTGGACGCCAGCTCCAATTGTGCAGTTCTGGCAATTCTAAACTGCAATGGGCTGAACAAGATTGGACGCCAGCTCCAATTGTGAAGTTCTGGCAATTCTAAACCGCAATGGGCTGAACAAGATTGGACGCCAGCTCCAATTGTGCAGTTCTGGCAATTCTAAACCGCAATGGGCTGAACAAGATTGGACGCCAGCTCCAATTGTGCAGTTCTGGCAATTCTAAACCGCAATGGGCTGAACAAGATTTAGACGCCAGCTCCAATTGTGCAGTTCTGGCAATTCTAAACCGCAATGGGCTGAACAAGATTTGGACGCCAGCTCCAATTGTGCAGTTCTGGCAATTCTAAACCGCAATGGGCTGAACAAGATTTGGACGCCAGCTCCAATTGTGCAGTTCTGGCAATTCTAAACCGCAATGGGCTGAACAAGATTTGGACGCCAGCTCCAATTGTGCAGTGTTGTATAAATCGCGAGAAACACGATGTCCTGTTTTTTAATCCTTTTGATCTTTATTCTGTAGATTATTGAATTGAGATGCAAGTCGATATCTCTGTGTCTATGAATTTCTATTTGTCCCTCTTTTCCTGTGACCTTTCTCTCTCTCTCTCTCTCTCTCTCTCTCTCTCTCTCTCTCTCTCTCTCTCTCTCTCTCTCTCTCTCTCTCTCTCTCTCTCTCTCTCTCTCTCTCTCTCTCTCTCTCTCTCTCTCTTTCTCTCTCTCTCTCTCTCTCTCTCTCTCTCTCTCTCTCTCTCTCTCTCTCTCTCTCTCTCTCTCTCTCTCTCTCTCTCTCTCTCTCTCTCTCTCTCTCTCTCTCTCTCTCTCTCTCTCTCTCTCTTTCTCTCTCTCTCTATCTCTCTCTCTCTACCTATATCTTTATTTTGCCATCTATCTATACATCCAAATGTTAATCTACCTTTTATCTGTGAAGTACATTAAAAGACAGTCTGAGCGGCCTAGGTCTGGTGAATGAGCTGAGTGGAGTGGATTTTTTCAGAGTTAAGCACACATACTTTCAATTCTTTACATAACCACTGCGCAGAGTTACACATTTTGCCACCTCTTTTTGTCCTTCCAAAATCTTCGAAAGAAAAAAAAGGACCGAGACTTGGGCTCGAATTAGTCTTCAAGAGCTTATATTATGATTTCTTCGTCGTCTTGGAAACGGAGTCCTTTGAGTAAATTTTTGCAGAGTGAAGTAAATTAAAAAAAAGTCTGAGAGGCCTAGGTCTGGTGAATGAGGTGAGTGGAGTGGGTTTTTTCAGAGTGAAGTACATTAAAAAACAGTCTGAGCGGCCTAGGTCTGGTGAGTGAGCTGAGTGGAGTGGATTTTTTCAGAGTGAAGTACATTAAAAGACAGTCTGAGCGGCGTAGGTCTGGTGAGTGAGCTGAGTGGAGTGGATTTTTTCAGAGTGAAGTACATTAAAAGACAGTCTGAGCGGCCTAGGTCTGGTGAGTGAGCTGAGTGGAGTGGGTTTTTTCAGAGTGAAGTACATTAAAAGACAGTCTGGACGGCCTAGGTCTGGTGAATGAGCTGAGTGGAGTGGATTTTTTCAGAGTGAAGTACATTAAAAGACAGTCTGAGCGGCGTAGGTCTGGTGAATGAGCTGAGTGGAGTGGGTTTTTTCAGAGTGAAGTACATTAAAATAAAGTCTGAACGGCGTAGGTCTGGTGAATGAGCTGAGTGGAGTGGGTTTTTTCAGAGTGAAGTACATTAAAATAAAGTCTGAACGGCCTAGGTCTGGTGGATGAGCTGAGTGGAGGGGGGTCCCAAAGCGGCGCTGTTCTGCTGTCTGAACTGCTTGCTGTGCCATGTGCACAGGAACATTGCTGTGCAGGTGGAGGGACCCCTTCACGGAGTTTTCCACGCGTTTTTCAAACCAATTCGGACCGCAATCTTTTTCAGCGCACCCGAGAGGTAGTTTTCTGAGATGGTTTGTTCACTTAGAAGGTAGTCAGGTATAACTTTACCTTAAAAATCCAAGAAACACATCGATATGACTTTTCCACTTGATCGTGTCATCTTTGTCCTCTTGGTGAAGGAGGGAAAGGGCTTGTGCATTACATGGGGGTCATTTTTTTATCGGGATCATAGAAATTAATCCATGTTTCATCCATAGTCATCAAGTATTTTTTGAGAAATATGTGTCATTGCTCTCCTTCCGAAGGGGAGTTTTGCAGAACTCAACCCGTTGCCTTTGCTCACTAGTCAAAAGGTGGCACACCCTCCTTGCAGAATCCTTACGCATGTTGAGATAGACATGGAGAATCATTTCAACTGATCCTGCACCGATTCCACTTTCATTTGAGAACTGTTTGACAGTTATCCATTGATCTATTTTGTAGAACCAGTTTCTCCACTATGGTGACATTATCTTCATTTACCACAAATCTGAATTTTCTTTCTCAGTATGTCAAAGTATTATATAGAGGGCATCAAATTGTCACCATAAGTTTGAACACTTTCCTGAAAAACATTAGAGGAGGGTTTTCTGTGCAAGTGTGAAAACTTGATAATCAAGTGATATTCGCAGTTTTACCAAAAAAAAAGCAAGGTATTTGCTACTTTGGTTTCATTAAAGGCGTCAACAAGTGCCAAATTACCATAGGATTTTCTCGCAAATTTGCATCTTGCATTCCAAACAATTGAATCAAAAGCTGCCACAATTGCAATACTCTACCGAGATTCTTCCCTACTCATGTTAAAGGCTTCTTGAACCTACCTCCTATATTATACCTGTCGTGGGTGAGTCCTACATCTCTAATTCTCGCAGCAATAAACTTTGATCAATGTATACACAATTTGAACATGCTTGTTGAAACACTATTAACTCGGTATCTTCTTTATTTTCTATTTCAGGATTACAACGCTTTGCGACTCCATCTTCCACACAGCATCAGTCAGCAAGACATCGCCCTGCCGCACTGCTCCCGCTTGATGTGTAGATACAAAGAACGAGAACTTATACTACATGAGCAAAACTGAGAAAAAGAACCAGAAATTATTACTCACCTGAGCAAAGCTGAGAAAAAGAACCAGAAATTATTACTCACCTGAGCAAAGCTGAGAAAAAGAACCAGAAATTATTACTCACCTGAGCAAAGCTGAGAAAAAGAACCAGAAATTATTACTCACCTGAGCAAAGCTGAGAAAAAGAACCAGAAATTATTACTCATCTGAGCAAAGCTGGGAAAAAGAACCAGAAATTATTACTCACCTGAGCAAAGCTGATTAAAAGAACCAGAAATTATTACTCACCTGAGCAAAGCTGAGAAAAAGAACCAGAAATTATTACTCACCTGAGCAAAGCTGAGAAAAAGAACCAGAAATTATTACTCACCTGAGCAAAGCTGGGAAAAAGAATCAGAAATTATTACTCACCTGAGCAAAACTGAGAAAAAGAACCAGAAATTATTACTCACCTGAGCAAAGCTGAGAAAAAGAATCAGAAATTATTACTCACCTGAGCAAAGCTGAGAAAAAGAATCAGAAATTATTACTCACCTGAGCAAAGCTGAGAAAAAGAGAGAGAACTTATTTCCACATGAGGAAAACTGAGACAAAGAGCGACAACTTATTTCTCACATGAGCGCATGAGCAAAGCTACGCATATATATATAGATAGAACAGGTCATCTTAGAATACCCAACACTGCAGGAATAAACTCATATCTTCATCTTCAATATACAAATAAAAAATACATTCATGTCTGGAGCTTTTTTTTTATTTGTATGAAATGAACTCGCTAAGCAGACTGCAGATAAAGCAAAATCCATCAGTTGCACTAAAGACTGTGTTGTCTAGACATGACTTAAGTTACCTTAATTATTTAAGCAATGAAAAAAAATCATTGTGAGTCCTGTGTGGAGTTCGGTAGACTAGCATCATGCCCTAAACTTGCAGTATTGTAACTCTCGCTGCACTGTTTCTTCACCTACCTGGCATGATGGTGGAGGCATCACAGAAAATATCGGAAGAAGGTAAACCCAAAGGACGCTGACATTCGTGGAGTTAGGCAAGAACGAGACAGGTTTAATTAATCATAAAATGATCTCCTATCTCTCGTGAACCACATTTTCTGAGATTAAAAGACTCTATTCCAGCCATCGTTTAGGACGAGCAGGTCCTCGGTTCATTTCACGTACACTGTCTTATTTTTTTCCATTTTTAGTCTCATAAGCAGCAATTCGAGTGTAAAAAAAACTGGACCAACATCTTCACCCATAGCAAAGGAGGAACAAAATCTCAGAACTGTTTTTGGAGAGAAACAAAGGAGCTGCTTGAACCCAATCTCGTAGACTCTCTTTGCTGACGAGACGAGATTTAGCCAAGACTCCTGAGGCCAGCACCAAGATGTACGGGCTGCTGCTCCAATCGGCCGCCCTGTATCTGAAGAACAAGTACGGGCCTGATATCTACACTCAGATCTGTAAGGAGGTGAATATTTCCCCCGCAGGGTTCAGCACTCACAACATGTACAGCGAGAAAATCATGACGGAGATGGGCCAGGCTGCAGCCAAGGTGAGTCTCTGCTCTTGGCGGTTGCCAGTTTGCTAGAGTTTTGCTCTGCGTCGTCATGTGACACGTTTACGGTGAAGCTATTGGTTAAAATTGCAGTATCTCTCAGTATTATATATATATATATATAGCGCCCAAGGAGCAACTTGCAGACTTCACCAGTTTAACTAGCATAATCAAAACAACAGACATCAACCGAGAGCTGGTTTATTTATAATATTTTACCTTCTTTAGTTTTATTTTAATTTAGTTTTTGTATGTTTAATAAATTAAATTAATTTTCTTTTTTTTAATCATTTTTAATAAATATTCCTTGTAATTTAAATGCTGATCAAAGTCTGATGATGCCATTGCTACACAATCCTGGTTAAATGTACATACTTATCGTAATCTTTCCTTTTTATACCTTTTTTGTTCACTACTATCATCAGTTCATCATTTCTGTATCTTATTCAATATAATTATCATATTGTTTACGCTCCTACAACAACAATGGAATGAAATTCCTCTTCAACCGTCCTCATCTTCATCGTCACCATCATCTTCATAATCGTCATCATCATCGTCTTCGTCTTTTTCATCATCATCATCATCATCCTTATCCTCCTCCTCATCATCATCATCATCATCATCATTATTATCATTATCATCATCCTCATCATCGTCTTCTTTGTCTTTTTCATGATCATCATCATCATCATCATCGTAATCATCATCATCACTATCACCTTCATCATTTTCATCATCATCATCATCAACATCATCATCATC
This sequence comes from Elysia crispata, assembly GCA_033675545.1. NCBI lineage: Eukaryota > Metazoa > Mollusca > Gastropoda > Plakobranchidae > Elysia > Elysia crispata. The sequence continues at coordinate 110,594 of JAWDGP010006150.1, forward strand.
TTCATCATCATCATCATCATCATCACCATCATCAATATCATCGATGTAATCTCATCATCATCATCATCATCATCATCATCATCATCATTTTCATCATTAACAGCATCGTAATCATCATCATCACTATCACCATCATCATCATCATCATCATCATCATTTTCATCATTAACAGCATCGTAATCATCATCATCACTATCACCATCATCATGATCATCAGCATTATTTTCATAATTATCAGCATCGCAATCATCATCATTACTATAACTACCATCCTCAGTATCATCATTGTTATCCTTGTTAAGTTTTTTAAACCCTTCATCGATTCCATCCATCTCATGTCTTAAACATTTTCTTGTGAATTTATCTCATTTCATCTACTTTCTCACAAACAATGCTAGCACCTTGTTGCCCCTTAGAGAAAAAACCGAAACAAAAATTTAAACTTTGTACCTGGTTAGGCTAAACACTGAGGATTCCAACACAAAAGGAGGAAAAGAAAAACATTCGAAAAATAGACGAAAGTGAAGTTTCATTTTCAAATTAAAAATTTTAAAATCCACTGAATCATAAATTGATTATATGGTGACTTGGGCATGAAGATAAAAGTCAGCTACTCGCTTCAGCTGCTATCTGCCCCGTTATTTTATTTGTTTCAACCGAAACAAAAGCGGCTTTGACAGGTGAATAGCATGGAGACAAGCTTGCCTAATCATATAAACTGGAGAGATAAGAAGCTGACGCGAAGATTGGCCGTCAGTTCTGGGGTTTGGGATAAAGCTAACCTGCCAAGTGCAGAAGCTTAGCAAAAAGTTTGAAAGGCTGAAGGGATAAACTTGTTTTTTTTTTTTTTCTTAATCTTGTTATGCGAGAGATTAATTCTAAGCTCTTTGTTGTTCCGTTCCATTGGTTCAGAAACGATAATTAAAATACTGAATTAGCAAGTCATCAGTTATTTGATTAGATGGATAGCGAAATTGATAGAAAGAACATATATCCTTCATCGTTTAAATGAACGTAACAAAAACTAGCTTGTCACAAAGACTGATGTGTAGATGGATACATATTGAGATAAAGAAATATTAAAATAGATATATATATATGGATAGATACTTAAGGGTGTATTTATATAAATGAAATGTTCTATAGAAAACTAGTTTGAATTTTTATATCTACAAATAGATAGAAAGACAGATTGGGCAGACAGGTGGATCATTATATAGATAGATAAATAGATAGATAGATAGATAGATAGATAGATAGATAGATAGATAGATAGATAGATAGATAGATAGATAGATAGATAGATAGATAGATAGATAGATAGATATATAGAGTAGGTGAATAAATAGATTGAAGAAAAGAAAGATAGCTTGGAACAAAAATTGATGCATTAACAGATGCAAAAGAAGATGATAGACAGGTCGAACATCAAATAGGTGAAAGGATAGATAGATAGATAGATAGATAGAAAGAAAGAAAAACAGCAAGTTAGAAAGATAGAGAATATCGTAAATACTAAAAGCAAATAAGTGAAAGGTGGAGATTGGAGTGTATCGACTTATTTGAGAGAGACAAAGCTACAGAGCTAGATCAACTGAATGAAACAATTAAACTTGCTGGGCTTGACAGATGGCAGTGAAAATATTCCAAGTAATTTTATTGGGAGAATCCGGGGGCACATTTAGATGTAGACAGAATCAATACCAGGCTGTGAGAGGGATAGATAGGGCAAGCACTGCCCACCTCTCTGGAACCCAAGAACATAAAGACCTGGTAAAATCTTGTTTTTAATCTTTCACAGGTCGCTGCAGAAAGGAAGACCGAAACTTGAGTTCCATCCTTTTTTAGCACTGCAAAGAGATTAGCGACAAAATAACCTCCAATTATCCTATTAGGGAGAAAAACTTGATTGATGATGTCACTTCCTCTAAAATGCCTACGTTATTGTTTCTAAGCAACCATCTTTCAGTACCCATGAGCACGAAACGGTTTCAAATCTAGGCAGTGCCTGAGCTTAGTTTTTATTTTAGTGGTTGCGACGCATAGAGTATTCTTTCGTCAGGGCCCAGCCGGCATAAGGGAAATTTAAACAACACATTGATTTTTTTTAGCATGAGTTTGATGCCCCATGACTTTCTACACGAACATTTAAAGGGAGGTTAACATAGCTTTGGCGTGACTAAGAGAGCAAACCTTCAAATTTAAAATAATGGTTTTGATGCTTGGCGAGTAAAAACATACAAAATGGCATGATAAACGCCTATGCACTTATTCAACATGGCATAAGATGCTATAACTAGGTATCCACGATGGAAAGAAGGGTTGCGGTAATCTAGCAGTTATTGTGGAGCTACGCACTTCCACATTCTAATTTCATAATAAATTCGGTAAAAGACTTAAAGATCTGATTCTTTTATAACGGAAAAAAGACATTATACTAAAATGACATTTTTTGTAAGGATACACATCTTAAGTTTAATTTTTAAGGTTATTTTGCTGCGAAATCCAGAATCAAGATCTAGATCTAAGTTTGAGTTCTAGGTATGAATGTCTTCATGGCCAAGAGTCTTGTTACCGGCAGGTATGAAGAGAATGGGACAGAAAAATATTATTGATTGAAGTTAAGAGGTTGGATAGCTCAATTGTATGTATGTACTTAAGTGCAGTTCATTTCTTTGGAAAAAAAAATAATTTCAGACGATTTTAATCCATTCTTTATCGCTATCGAATGTCTTCAAACGAGAGCTTCTTTTCTTCAATAGAAGTTGTAGAGTAGATTTTAATCAGGCATTTAGTATAAATACAGACATGCTTTAGTCAGGTAGTTTGCCAGAGAAACAAAGTTTGAATAAAGTTCAAAATTAGGCTTGAAACATCAGAAAGCATCAGACCGAGACAGATCCAGGTCCAGATTCTGGACCTAAACTTTTCCACCGAGCCTTGACAAGATCTTTACTTTAAATCTAGCTCTATATTAGTGGAGAAAGATTTCAGAACGTACCTCTGGGTTGGATTTTGTTACCCAATTGAACAAATAAAGATTAAGCTCTGCTGGTGGGTGAGAATAATAATATTACTATATCCGGGCAAATCTGGAATCGAATCAGCGGCCGATTGAAAAACAAGCCTAGATCTACATCTTTGCGATATAGCTTTGGTACGCCACTTTCTGTTAAAGCTTTTTTTCACATTTCATAATTTTCCTTTTTTTTAATTAGAATTTTGAATATTTCCTAAATTATTTGTTCTGAGAACTGCGTGATAACTTAAGCCTCTAATTGCTTTAAAGGCAGAAGTGATATTAATACACTGTAGATTCTGCGCACTCTACCCACTTTAGTCAATAAGGGTTCACCATATTCCCTAGTTTTGTGTCTACGATACACCAGCTGGGACTCGCAAAATTTGAGCCACACGACTATCGCCCAAGTGTGTCGGAACGTTTCATTAGCTGCGCTAAAGACACCTAGGAAAACTTCAAAAAATTGGTTGGTCTGTGATAAGATCGGCTCGGAGCAAACTTTCTTTCTTAACCTCTGACTCTTTCCTTGTATTTTCCAGATATTCGGCAGTTCCAATCTTTCTTTCCTTATCTCTGACCCTAATTTCACATTTCCCACATATCCGACAAGTTTCAGCCTTTATTTCCTTGAGGATATCTATATACCCGACAAGTTTCAGCCTTTATTTCCTTGAGGATATCTATATACCCGACAAGTTTCAGCCTTTATTTCCTTGAGGATATCTATATACCCGACAAGTGCCAACCTTTCTTTCCGTGAATTTTTCCCAGACATCCGGCAACAAGTTCCAACCTCTCTTTCATTCACGTTTCCCAGACACCCGACAAGTTCCAACCTTTTTTACCTTGACGTTTCCCAGACATCCGACAAGTGCCAACCTTTTTTACCTTGACGTTTCCCAGACACCCGACAAGTTCCAACCTTTCTTTCTTTGACGTTTCCCAGACACCCGACAAGTTCCAACCTTTTTTACCTTGACGTTTCCCAGACACCCGACAAGTGCCAACCTTTTTTACCTTGACGTTTCCCAGACACACGACAAGTTCCAACCTTTCTTTCTTTGACGTTTCCCAGACACCCGACAAGTTCCAACCTTTCTTTCTTTGACGTTTCCCAGACACACAAGTTCCAACCTTTCTTTCTTTGACGTTTCCCAGACACCCGACAAGTTCCAACCTTTTTTTTTTTTATGTTTCCGAGACATCCGACAAGTGCCAACCTTTCTTTCTTTGACGTTTCCCAGACACCCGACAAGTGCCAACCTTTCTTTCTTTGACGTTTCCCAGACACCCGACAAGTTCCAACCTTTCTTTCTTTGACGTTTCCCAGACACACGACAAGTTCCAACCTTTCTTTCTTTGACGTTTCCCAGATACACGACAAGTTCTAAACTTTCTTTCTTTGACGTTTCCCAGATACACGACAAGTTCTAAACTTTCTTTCTTTGACGTTTCCCAGATACACGACAAGTTCTAAACTTTCTTTCTTTGACGTTTCCCAGATACACGACAAGTTCTAAACTTTCTTTCTTTGACGTTTCCCAGACACACGACAAGTTCCAACCTTTCTTTCTTTGACGTTTCCCAGACACACGACAAGTTCTAAACTTTCTTTCTTTGACGTTTCCCAGACACACGACAAGTTCCAACCTTTCTTTCTTTGACGTTTCCCAGACACACGACAAGTTCCAACCTTTCTTTCTTTGACGTTTCCCAGACACACGACAAGTTCCAACCTTTCTTTCTTTGACGTTTCCCAGACACACGACAAGTTCCAACCTTTCTTTCTTTGACGTTTCCCAGACACACGACAAGTTCCAACCTTTCTTTCCTTCACGTCTCCCAGATATCCGGCAATCTCCAAACTTTCTTTCCTCACCTATGATCATTCCTTGACCTTTCCCAGATATCCGGCGAGTCACTGGACAGTATCATGGACAGTTTCGGTGTGGCGTTTGTCGATTTCGTGGGCCAGTTTGGCTATGACCGCATCCTGAAGGTTCTGGGCCGACACATGAGGGACTTCCTGAACGGGCTGGACAACCTTCACGAGTATCTCCGCTTCAGTTATCCGAAGCTGAAGCCGCCATCTTTCTTTGTGAATGACGAGACAAAGAACGGGCTCACTCTCATCTACAGGTACTAGCAATATTTGCTCAACTCGCTTGGTTTGGAATAAAGTATGTCCGGTTAAAGCGCCGTACGTGGCATAATTATTTAACTATTGAGTTACGGTGAAAGCAGTTACTGTTTTTGCTCTGCTTTTTTTATTAATTGTACATAATGTCATGTCCATTTCATGATAACTTTTGTATTGACTATCAACGTTTTCAGTAAACTACAAACAAAAGCGTAGCAAACTAATTTTATACCTTGACATAAAAACGAAATATTGCGAAATGTTAACAAAACGACGTGTTGCCATACAGACGATCAAATTCTCGTTCACATGACAAATGGAAACCTAAAATAAAAGTATCTTGTAGAGTATTGTGGTATACTTTAGTTTATTCTAGCATATTTTAGCATTTTCTAGTATATTGAAGATAGCCATTGGTAAAATAAATACTAACAAATCGATCCAGTATTTCATTCCTTCATTGTTTTATGTTATAAAAATGACCTAGGTTGGCATATGTTATTAGATCTGCAGTAAATTATTATAAACTATTTTTGTTAACAAATGGAAGGCGAAATTATAAAATTAAGTTAATCTCATTTTTGACCTTTCGGTGCCACAACTAAGAGGTCATACGTCCACCATATTTTATCAACTTCTACTAACTTTGACTTTCGTCCCATGCATTCAATATGCATCCTAAATCTCACACTTCTTTAGAAAATAAATCTTTTTTGATTGTTTGATTGTGTATGGGACATTCCCCAGTGCATTCATGAAACGATAAACGGGCCTTCTTTCTAACAGATCCAGACGCAAAGGCTTCCTGCACTACGTGAAGGGCCAGATCAGACAGGTAGGCAAGGTTTTTTACAAGACGCGAGTAGATATCTTTGTGGTGGCCAACGATTATAACCCGGAAACAGGCACCACCCACGTCAAGTTCCGGCTGCTGTTCGACAACAAGGCATTTCGGGACGTGGCCGCTCAAGCTGTGGACGACATAGTGGACAGCATACCGCTCCGCCCAGAGCTGCTGTTTGACCTGTTCCCCTTCCACATCGTGTTCAGCCGCAAGATGGACGTGCGCAGTCTGGGCCCAGGCCTGAAAGCTGTGCTGCCGTCTGCTATAGGGCAGAACCTGGGCAATATCTTCTCCCTGGAGCGACCCTTGACCAACTTCACCTGGGAAGATGTGAGTACCTAATACAAGGACGCGCACGTTTTAGGCTTGGTTTATTTTAAAGCGATAGTTATCAGCGGTTAACTTTTTTTTATTCGAGAAACCCCAATATATTTGCTGTTGACAAATTAAAATCTTGTGCCGTATTTTTATCAATGGCTTTTCATGAAAGATTAGGAGTAGTCTTATCTATTCCATTATCCGTCGGAAGACAGACAAGGTTCATCGGAAATAACAAAATAGGATCTTGCTGAGGCAGAGAAAGATGCTAGCATCCCTTACCTCAAAGTAAAATAGATGTTTGGTAATCGCCCACGGTTAAAAAAGACACAACGCGTGAATTGGTGAAACAGAGAGAAAAAGTAAAACAGACAGAAAGGCTGGAGTGACAACGTTACTGTTGACGAAGGTAACAAAAGTTAGCCACATGAAAGGTGGTAAGATAGATACAAAAAGGAGAGAAAAGGAAATAAGAGAGAGAAAGAGAGAGAGGTAGAGTGCGAAAGAGACAGTGAGAGCGAGAAAGAGAGAGAGAGAGAGAGAGAGAGAGAGAGAGAGAGAGAGAGAGAGAGAGAGAAAGAGCGAGAAAGAGACAGAGAGAGAGAAACAGAGAGACAGAGAAGGAAAGAGAGATAGGAAAAATAAACAGAAAAGGACACTTATGGAAAGAGACATCGGTTAAAAAAGAAGCAGTTGAGGAAGTCACTAGGTACTATAAAGAGCTCACTACGTTAAAAGCTATACCAATCTGCCACGGTCAAGGACATCTCTGAGATTTACAGCGGTCCACTAAAGCATTCTGTTTTATAAGAGACGTGGTGAGCTTTCTAAATTCGGCGTTGACAAAACTGAAAAATTGAAGAAGTTAATACAATATGTGTGGAAAGGGCCCATAGCTAAAACGTAGACCTGATCTAAGGGAATTGCCGCGGGTGTTGAACTATAGCCCTGTGATAGATTAACGGACCTTGTGAGCGACAGACCTTTTCAAGGAAGTTAAAGTCTTCTAGGTCAGAAAATCCCCTGCCCGGCCAGTAATTACGTCATCTGTTCTCGATTGCAAAGCATGTAGGATCTAATATGAATACCCTTATTATTATTATTATTATTATTATTATTATTATTATTATTATTATTATTATTATTATTATTATTATTATTATTATTATTATTATTATTATTATTATTATTATTATTATTATTATTATTATTATTATTATTATTATTATTATTATTATTATTATTATCATTATCATTATTATTATTATTATTATTATTATTATTATTATTAATATTAAAATTACTCTCAAAACCCCCAAAATCACTAAGTGCTTGTAATCATTTCCAACCCCGAGTCTTAAGCCTCCCACCATATCGGCAAATTCCAACCAATGACGATCCAGTCTGCCGCACTCTTTTATCACCGGCGACAGAATCGGTCAAACCGGACTTCCGGCCCGGGTCCTTGCGTGAGGGGGGATCATCAGAGATGGAGACCGCGCGGGAGATGGGGACAATGTCTTAACTAACCTGCTGGAGATGAGGACTCGCGTGGAAAGACTCGACCTGCATGTCATTGGAGTGATAGAGTTGACTGAAACATGCTCGTTACCCCGACTGGGTGGATCACCAAGTCTCAACTCAGAGAGCTGAAGTAAAGCCAGGCTGACTTTAATGTGTCCTGTACGATAGACTTGGCGGGGGTAGCTCTATATCTCGTGCGGTCGGATAAGTTCACCGTACGCGGGCTTGCGGTACAGATCCTTGGGGATTTGGAAGAAGGTCTAGGTTTGGATTTGAACTTTTATTTTCAAGGACATGTTGAGCTGTTCTTGTCAGAGGGAACGCTGTAAGAAAGTTTTACTACTTGGGAAATTCTGTGACTTGAAGTCTATAGTAAAATGGGTGTCGATTTCAAAACTTCTGTGCTTTTGTTCTATTTTATGCTCATTAAAGCTCAACGTTTCTCATTGATTAATTGGTTGAAGAGAAGATCTGTAAATGGCCAGTTTACTGGAGGTGATCTCACTGCTACTTTTTCTCATTGATAATGGTAGAGCTAAAAATTGAGTTTCTAAAAGAACATTTCGTTAACTTGACGAGGATCGATCGACGTGAAACAGACGAACCACAAGAGGTAGAGATCTCGAGCTGTCAGTAAGAATCAAACCACAAGAGGTAGAGATCTCGAGCTGTCAGTAAGAATCGAAACACTGGAGGTAAAGATCTCGAGCTGTCAGTAAGAATCGAACCACAAGAGGTAAAGATCTCGAGCTGTCAGTAAGAATCGAACCACAAGAGGTAGAGATCTCGAGCTGTCAGTAAGAATCGAACCTCAGGAGGTAGAGATCTCGAGCTGTCAGTAAGAATCAAACCACAAGAGGTAGAGATCTCGAGCTGTCAGTAAGAATCAAACCACAAGAGGTAGAGATCTCGAGCTGTCAGTAAGAATCGAAACACTGGAGGTAAAGATCTCGAGCTGTCAGTAAGAATCGAACCTCAGGAGGAAGAGATCTCAAGCTGTCAGTAAGAATCGAACCTCAGGAGGAAGAGATCTCGAGCTGTCAGTAAGAATCGAACCTCAGGAGGAAGAGATCTCGAGCTGTCAGTAAGAATCAAACCACAAGAGGTAGAGATCTCGAGCTGTCAGTAGGAATGGAACCACAGGAGGTAGAGATCTCGAGCTGTCAGTAAGAATCGAACCACAGGAGGTAGAGATCTCGAGCTGTCAGTAAGAATCGAACCACAGGAGGTAGAGATCTCGAGCTGTCAGTAAGAATCGAACCACAGGAGGTAGAGATCTCGAGCTGTCAGTAAGAATCGAATTTCAGGAGGTAGAGATCTGAGCTGTCAGTAAGAATCGAACCATAAGAGGTAGAGATCTCGAGCTGTCAGTAAGAATCGAACCACAAGAGGTAGAGATCTCGAGCTGTCAGTAAGAATCGAACCTCAGGAGGTAGAGATCTCGAGCTGTCAGTAAGAATCGAACCTCAGGAGGTAGAGATCTCGAGCTGTCAGTAAGAATCGAACCACAGGAGGTAGAGATCTCGAGCTGTCAGTAAGAATCGAACCACAGGAGGTAGAGATCTCGAGCTGTCAGTAAGAATCGAACCTCAGGAGTTGCACCGAATGTCGGTACACGGGACAGTTGGCTGCTCTATGGCCGGAAGTAAATGGTCACTAGCTGGTTTACTGGACGTTACTCTCCTGGTCAAACAAATCTTTCAGGTTATTGGTGTCCTCAGTCTAGACTATTATAAATTTCTGTCTTTATGTGTGTGTTTCTCTCTTTCTCTATCAGAACCTCTCTCTCTCTCTCTCTCTCTCTCTCTCTCTCTCTCTCTCTCTCTCTCTCTCTCTCTCTCTCTCTCTCTCTCTCTCTCTCTCTCTCTCTCTCTCTCTCTTTCTCTCTCTCTCTCTATTTCCTTCTCACATTTTCTACCGTTTCCTCTATTGTCGTTCTCACTCTCTCTTATCATTTACTCCCAATTTTTTGCTCGACTCAAAAAAGTTTCTATCGTATTTTTTTATAAAGCGATCCAAAAAAGACAGGTCCTCTATCCTTGCTGCCAACTTAAAGACCCTGGTTCTAAGATCAGCCTGTCTTTACAAACACTCTTTATCGTCTCGCTAATTCCACTTTCACTCTACGACTTAACAGTAACGATTCTATGGTAATGTCCAGACTTCGCTAAGGAATATCGCGTGTGAAACTCTTACAAGAAAAGTTCTTTTTTATCGAGAACTTAAAATTTCAAAAGAGAAAAACAGAATTGATCTGTTAAGTCCAAGTCTGAGATATTCTCTAATATTCCTGTACCCTGAAGAACCTGCTAGACAGAAGTGTCTAAACACGCACAACGTCGAAGTATAAAACGATGGTCCTCACGATTTTGTCACGATTTCTCGTCAATGGTTTTCGTCATAGACTCGCGGACATACAAAACAGATAGGATGAGGGAAACATGGAAGCCCCATGTCTCTTTGCCAATAAAGCTCCAGCGTTACTAAGCAACGGTGATAAATAAACACAAGTTATAAATGTTTCTTCACTATGTTAACTTCTCTTGTTTTCGCTGTTCCCCCTTTGTTCTCGTACGCTGCAGTTTGTCTGATACTGAAATAAGATGCGTCCACAACCCTCTTCTGTCCATCCGATGCTGAGCCAACTCAGGGGTTGGCGCCACCATTATCATCTCGCCATTACACAACACCATGGTATCATTATCACGTCATAACACCAATACACCATAGTATCATTATCACGCCATAACACCAATACACCAAAGTATCATTATCAGGCCAAAGCATCATTACACCATATTATCATCATCACGCCATAACACCATAACGCCATGAATTTGTTCTCAATTTTACTATTGCGTCTTTTTTTTTATTTTGGTTTTTCTTTCATTTTGTGTTTTCCGCTACTCCGACCTGAGCGGTCTGGCCATCTGTTTAGGAGGTTAGAAACTTGATTAGCAACTGAGTCCATTGTTAAACCTGAACTGACGTGAAATTTGGCATGATAAAGCTAGTTCCTATTCATAGCTTTTAAGGAAGCTTTTAACTGTAATATTTTCGTTTTTGTTTTCATTTGCTTCCTTAATTAAGATAAACATTTAGTTCGTAAAGAAAAAAGGTGTATTCATGAAAACTAGAAGTTTAAAGGCAATGCAAAGAAAACAATACTTAAACACTGGAAGGGAAAGAGGAAGTGGGAGGAGGAGAGAGAGACACACACAGAGAGTGACAGAGACAGAGACAGAGAGAGAGACAGAGACAGAGACAGAGAGAGAGAGTCAGAGACAGAGACAGAGACAGAGACAGAGACAGAGACAGAGACAGAGACAGAGACAGAGACAGACAGAGAGAGAGAGAGAGAGAGACAGAGAGAGAGAGAGAGAGAGACAGAGACAGAGACAGAGACAGAGAGAGAGAGAGAGAGAGAGAGAGAGAGAGAGAGAGAGAGAGAGAGAGAGAAAGGGAGAAGAGAGAAGAGACTTTGCTTTTCCGTCAGATGATTTTGCCACAACCGGTGGTCCGATATCTCATATCTAACAATGATTTTTTTTTTTGGTTTCAATCAAACCGGGTACTGAGTCGAGTGAAATTACCAGCAGAATATCAAAACAGAATCGATTTTTTTTTAAAACAATAATCGACATCGTTGGCTGAACTAAGAGTAATCGAGACATTAGAGAGATGGTTCTGTGAAAAGCTGAGGCGATGCGAACGATCCCATCAATATTAATATTGTATAAGAGTGACGGGGAAAATAGCAGCGATATTGTGTGTCCGTTGTCAGAGTGACCAACAGACAGGAGTGGAGGAGACGTTCTTTCAAGTTATGACGTATTGCCGGTATCGGAACATGAGCTGAGCTTTTGTCTAGCTGCCATATTATAGCTGGGCTGGAAAAGACTGGCTCAAGGAGAGAGGGAGGGAGAGAGAGAGAGAGAGAGAGAGAGAGAGGAGAGGGTGGGAGAAAGAGAGAGAGAAGGAGAGAGAAAGAGAGAGAGAGAAAGACAGAGAGAGAAGGAGAGTGAGAGAAAGAGAGAAAGAAGAAAAGAGAGAGGGAGAAAGAAAGAGGGGGAGAGAGAGGAGAAGGAGGGAGAGAGGGAGAGGGAAAAGAGAGAGTGGGGTGAGAGACATGGAGACAGACAGAATGGATGACTGAGGAGAGAAAGATTTTTTTGGAAGAAGACAGCAGCAATCGTTAATGCGCAGTAAAAAAACATGAAGGAAGGCAAGTAGTCTCCACGACAATAGTATAATGGGAGCAAAAAAAAACAGGCGTGACAGAAAGTTAGAATAAAGAGAGAGGAAAGAGAGGAAGAAAGAGAAAGATAGAAAGAAATTAAGAGAGATAGATAGTTAGAGAGAGAGAGAGAGAGAATGATTGAGATATAGATACAGATGGACTGGTAATTATAGCTTAAGGGAAAAGAAGAGATCGGGAGAAAAAGGGTGATACAAATAAAGAGAGAGGCGTGATCGAAGCCATAACATGTCAGCATCATATCGAATTGTTGCCTCTGTACCATCATTGGCAACTTTCGTCGTTGACCCAGGCGATCTGACCTTTGGCCTTTGACCTAGACTATGCTTTTATGAACTTTTGCTCCCGCTTTTAATTCCATTATACTCTTAAGAAGGGCAGGCTCATACCTAGTGATTAGAATGAAATATTCATGTAAAATGAGCTTTTGAAGGCAGCCTGCTTTGGCTATTTTTTTGCATCGATCCAGTTTTCTCTCCTTTGAATTTTTTTTTTTTTGTTATACGCTTATTTATTAGAGCATTATTCTGGTTCTATGTAATGTTGTGTTTATTGACAATAAATGTCTAGAGATAGAGTTATAGATCTATTATTACGGCTGAGGTGAAGATTGACCCTGTGCTGGTCAGGAGTTTAAAAGAACAAAGGTCAAGGATGACAGTTTTCTGCAATAAGGATAACATACAGAAGGAACCTTTAAAGCCTACTTATCAAGATGAAATAAGACATGAACGAAAGATAAAGAATGGACTCAGGATACACTCTAAATGAAATTAACATGTTCAAATCGAACGTATGCTTTATTTAATAATGATAATATTGATGGTGAAGATGATAGTAGTAGTAGTAGTAGTAGTAGTAGTAGTAGTAGTAGTAGTAGTAGTAGTAGTAGTAGTAGTAGTAGTAGTAGTAGTAGTAGTAGTAGTAGTAGTAGTAGTAGTAGTAGTAGTAGTAATAACAAGAAGAAGAAGAAGAAGAAGAAGAAGAAGAAGAAGAAGAAGAAGAAGAAGAAGAAGAAGAAGAAGAAGAAGAAGAAGAAGAAGAAGAAGAAGAAGAAGAAGAAGAAGAAGAAGGAGGAGGAGGAGGAGGAGGAGGAGGAGGAGGAGGAGGAGGAGGAAGAAGAAGAAGAAGAAGAAGAAGAAGAAGAAGAAGAAGAAGAAGAAGAAGAAGAAGAAGAAGAAGAAGAAGAAGAAGAAGAAGAAGAAGAAGAAGAAGAAGAAGAAGAAGAAGAAGAAGAGGAAGAAGAAGAAGAAGAAGAAGAAGAAGAAGAGGAAGAAGAAGAAGAAGAGGAAGAAGAAGAAGAAGAGGAAGAAGAAGAATACTATCTCATTCACGCCCGGGGGAGGAGAGGAGAGACGGTGCCCATGATCATTAAACCGGACATGACATTAGAGATCTGTACAGTGTCTAAGAAAGAAAAATCCCCAAAGAACTGAAAAAGCGTCACTTAAGACATGAACTTCCACTGTTGTCAAATTTCATTCTCTACTGGTAGCGATCAGTTAATCCAGATCACAGACATCAAGCACCGCCCAATACACTTTGTTGTTTTTTTTATCCATCGGTCACGCACCGTTAAACGTTAATTGAGATTTGCGGGTTGTTTTTTTAATATTCATAATGCTGTCCAATAGGTAAAAATAATATACCCTGGTCAATTTCTTTGCGAAATTATCTTGCATTTTTAGGTGCCGGTGACGCAGCATCCATGTCAATTTTTTTTCTAAATGGTACAAATATTAAGAGCTAAGCTGTGTTTTCAGTTTTATCACTCTCTCTCTATATTTCCTCCTTTGTCTCTCTTCTCTCTATATTTCCTCCTTTGTCTCTCTTCTCTCTCTCTCTCTCTCTCTCTCTCTCTCTCTCTCTCTCTCTCTCTCTTCCTTATCTCTCTCACGCTCTGTCTATCTATGCTTTCATATCAATCATTAGAGAAATGTTTGCCTCAATACATACTCATCTTACTTCTTGTATGGATACTGAGAAAAGCAATCTCCTCGTCCTCATTGTCGTGTTATATTGACTTCAAACGTTTGGAAAATCAGCTTATTCTTTACTTTACAAATCTAGTTTTAAATCTTTTTAACCCCGCACTAGAGAGCTCGCAAACCCTACAAGGTGGGCTGCGTTGCGGATATTTATAGCTGCCCTTTTATTAAAACCTTCGTGATGTTGAGTGTTTGAAAGGATCTAAAAAGATATGGATTTTACAAAATTAGTTTACTACTTTTATTAATGAAGACTTACAGATGTTTTTAGGGAATGTAACACGTAATAAAACCCATATCTCATCGCAACACTATCGACCACCAAGCAATTCATAAAAGTTGAAATCCGATAGAAGGCAAGTCTATGTTTTATAGATCTAAATAGCTAGAAAAATCATTGCCAATAATGCAGAATCATCGAACATTTGATAAAAATGTGAAAATAAATAATTTTAGTTGCCATTATCCTTTTTATTACAAAGCTTTGAGAGTAGGTGACAAATCCACACGTTTAGTTTATCCTTCCAAGGTTCACACTTTCGTTTACGCATTAAAAATTATTTGATAACGCCTTGTTGAAGAAGACTTTTCCCACTCTGACAAAATATTATTTAGTTCTCCAATACATAAAAATATGGTAAATAATTAAAAGTGTCCTATTACTGAAAACTGCTAAGATTCTAAACGCTATACTTCAGGTTGCGGCCCGGTGCCTGATAGCTCCCAACGTTCTGAAGTGCCTCTTGCCCTTCTAGCGCTTGGCCCTAATCACTTAATGCGCACTCGTAAAGACACCGAATCCCACCGCTAATTTGTCCTCAGCGTCTTAACGTTAATCCTCTGGGTGTTTTTAAACCCATCAGCGACCATAAATAATTGAGAAACCGAGAAGATATAATCGGTGATATTGAGGGGAGATAAGAAACTGACGGGTTGGGCTAATGGGTAAATGGGTGTCATCCGAGTGATTAGAGGGGAGAGATCGATTCTCGTAAACCGGAAGCAGTTGCTATCTCAGAGCGACAGCCGCCAGATTTGAGAGGGCCTGGAATGTGACGCATACATAAAACATGATGCATGGGGCTGTGGGAAGGCTCATGTGATTGTTTGCTTGTCTCCTCAAACCTTCATGTTCTGTATATTCTATGCAGTATAGATGATCTACATACTTATGATTTTATCTACTCTGGTCACATCTCAATGCCTTCAAACATGGACAAGTTTCTACGACAGGAAAAACCAGTGTGCAGTTCACTTAGGCTGAGGATAAACAGCTGCCAGTGAGTAGGAAGACAAGGAGAGATTCTCAAAAAATTATATTCTTTTAAGCAGACTTTCACCTCGATATATTATTGCATTATACTTTTAAGGAACATGTCCATATTACAGACTAATAATCATCTAACATTGAGAAGTAAAGGTAATTAAAAAGAATAAATAGGCATTCACGCTATGACCTAAAAGACAGATTTTGGTCAAAATTAAAAATCCTTTATATGTCACAGTACCTTGGCACTAGATCAAAGGTGAAAGATGAGCTGTCAATAGTAATTTTCTTTGGACAAAGATAGTTTTAATTTTGGTTCTTTGCGTTCAATAAGTGTGACTAACAATGTGTATTGCATTTGCCAATCTTCGCAAACAATGGAAAACTCAGAAAATTATCAAAACACCTTGAAGTAAAGGTGACCAACGATTACTGTACAGGACCTAACATAAACAATTCTTGCTTGTAGAGAGGTAAATACCGGTCTTGATTTCAATAGTCCACTATCTCTCTTGACTCTTTGACTTAAACATCCTGCAAGTTGCACAAAACAAGGGTAAAAATGTCGCTGCGAATAAGAACATTTGGCACATCTAGCTAATATTTAGATACATACATATTCGTGTAAGTAATAAGGCAGTTATAGCTCAAACATGCTCAAAAGAAAATCAAATTAATATTGCGAGGAAATGTAGGGTGCACCTCTAATTCTGAATTCTGAAAGCTTCTTTTCCCCCAAAACCGTCTTCCTGTTATGATGATTTCAATGTTTGTTGATGTCCCAAAGGACACAGTCGTGCTGTCAATAACTATATGTCATTCAGAGGAGCCATGATCTTCAGGAATAAGCCTTTACACGAAGAATCGTGGAAAAAAAAAATAATAATAATAATAATAATAATAATAATAATAATAATAATAATAATAATAATAATAATAATAATAATAATAATAATAATAATAATAATGAGAAGAAGAAGAAGAAGAAGAAGAAGAAGAAGAAGAAGAAGAAGAAGAAGAAGAAGAAGAAGAAGAAGAAGAAGAAGAAGAAGAAGAAGAAATGAAAACAAAAACAAGAAGCACGAACAGGAAGGATAAAACTTAAACAAACAAGAAGAATCCGATACAGTTAATCACAAGTTAACCGTAAAACCTCATGAACAAACATTTTTATTTCTCAGTCCGAGCCTGTCATGTCTTCTGCTTGACTGACTGAGTGTTTGTCAGTGCGTGCCGTTAGCCTGACCTGGGGTTCCGTAGCTCTGTAGGACTATGGTCCAAGTTAAGCTCTTGAAAATGC
>JAWDGP010006151.1:0-35000 GCA_033675545.1 Elysia crispata
ATCTCTATAATTAGCATAAATTCAATATGGCCGCCGGTTAATTTTATCTTGGTAATCTCTATAATTAACATAATTCCAATATGGCCGCCAGTGTATTCCATTTTGGCTATCTTTATAATAAGCATAATTTAAATATGGCCGTTGGTTATTTCTATTTTGGCTGTCTCTATATTAAGAAAAAATCCAATATGGCCGTCGGTGTATTCTATTTTGGTTATCTCTAAATTTACCGTAAATCCAATATGGCAATCGGCTAATTCTATTTTGGCCATCTCTATAATTACCATAATTCCAATTTCATTCTGGTAATTCTATTTTGGCCATCTCTATAATTAGCATAAATCCAATATTGCCGGCGGTTAATATTTTCTTGGCCATCTCTATAAATAGCATAATTCCAATATGGCCGCCGGTAAATTCTATTTAGGCAATGTGTATATTTAATATAATCCAATATGGCCGCCAGTTAATTTCAATTTTGAAGTCTCCTTAATTAGCATATTTCCAATGGGGCCGCCGGTTAATTCCAATTTGGTAATCTCTATAATTAGCATAATTCCAATTTTACTCCGGTCTGAAATTCGATTACATTTTGATAATATGGTATTATTTTGATACGGGCGCCAGTTAATTCTATTTAGGCAATCTCTATATTAAGTATAATCCAATATGGCCGTGGTTAATTCCGATTTGGAAGTCTCTTTAATTAGCATATTTCTAATATGGCCGCCGGTTAATTCCAATTTGGTAATCTCTATAATTAGCATAATTCCAATTTTACTCCGGTCTGAAATTCGATTACATTTTGATAATATGGTATTATTTTGATGATTTATAGGGATCATTTTGATTCTACAGCATGTCTATTGTATTAGTATAGAGAAAGAAAAAATGGAAATCTTTCTACCGTTTTGAATTTTTTTTTTTAATTTCGAGGTCTATTCTTTTGTAATAATATTTAATCATGCTTGATTTGTAGAGATAGAAATAAAGAGGATTTTGTCACCCCTATTTAATTATTCAATATTGATTCACCATCTTTGTGGCAGTTGGCTATTCCATGTTATGTTCCCAACACATACCACCCACGCATTATCAATTCGGCAATAAGGGTTTATGTTTCTATTACTGTAAAATGGAGTTCAATATTTCTTTTGTATAAAAATGACGGATCTTAAACTCTGTGCAAATTGCAATGAATTGAAATCACTTGATGAATACCATAAACACATACGAAAACCTATTAAAAACAAGACATTTATCAAAAAACAACAAAGACAGATAAAAAAAAAGAGTGTTATCTGAGTTTATTCAGAGAAATCCAAATTATAAAAATATAAAAAGAAATCATTATAATACACATTGTTTTTTAAAATAATTAAAAAGACACATACCAGTCTTTTAAAAATAACGTCAGTGAAACTTATGTATATAACATAAACGAATATGACATTTTCATTAAAAGAGATAATACATATAAGGGCATTGCCTGTTAAATGAACTTTAATTTGTTTGACTTTCAGCTCACATTGCATTACAATAAAAGACAATTAATAATTCACATAAAATTTTTTCAAAAACATTAATTAGGTTTTTACTCCAGTCAACATAGTTTCCATGTTCTCTTTAAATGCGTTATCCGGATAAATAGTAACTGGATGATAAGAAAGCTTTGAGGATTCAAACAAGGTCCCACGTTTTACTTCTGAAAAGGAATCACAAAAAAAGAAAGATTAATATGGCGGGTGAAACCTTAGCCAAATAAAGACTAGGAAAAAAAGACGAGGCAACAAATGTTTGTGTCTTTTGTTAATCCAAAACTAGGTCGACCGTTTCCACAAGAACCACCACCTTGACATTCACAATGTAAAAAAACATGTCCTCTCTATGTTTTGAGAACGATGTTGTTTTGACTGTGAAGGAGTTGCTCTAGATAGCTATTAACAAATGTCATCGTAACAGTGTGCTGATTAACCAGCCGATCGGGTGAGCAATATTCAACTGAAAAGGCTTGTATTATAGGCGTCTCGACTAAAATCGACAATGTATACTGAAACTTGAGTTTCTTTAGAAATGTTTATAAGTTTTGTAACATTTAAAACTAGAGGCTTATATAAAAAAATATTTAAAACAAAAATAACTTAAATTTTAATATATATATTGTCATTGTATGCTTATGCTGTCTGTCTGTCTATCTCTCTCTCTCTCTCTCTCTCTCTCTCTCTCTCTCTCTCTCTCTCTCTCTCTCTCTCTCTCTCTCTCTCTCTCTCTCTCTCTCTCTCTCTCTCTCTCTCCCCCTTTCTCTCTATTTCTCTTTCTCGTTCTAACCCTCTTTGAAATTTGAAGTAAAAATAAAGCCAGAAAATACATCGCTACATGGCGACTTACATAAAGATACATGAGCTTAAATAAAGATAGCACTGTACAAAGTTTTTTAACTAAAAATATAGGAAGAGAAGTTCACAAATAAATTCTTTCATATAATGCTATTTTTATCACTGTCAGTCAATCCCACAAGTGCCTCGAATTAACCTGGATTAGAAATATTGTTACTACCCCGAGGTCCTCCTTTCAAAAATCGGCTAGTTGCACCCTTGGGTCCACATATCCCTCACATAAAAGCCTCAAGAGTTGGGAGAAAAAGAAAAAAAAGGTTTGACTCTGGTTAGCCAGCTCTAATAAGAGTTTAGAGCTAATGTCTTAATATGAAGTGAAAAACAGAAATGAAGATTTAATATGGGAAAAAATGATATAGGACAAGGGAAAAGGAGAAAATCCTCATAGTCTAAGCCCAGAATAAGACAGAACGACAAAAATGGGAGAGAAAAGAAAGAGTGAGAATGGAGGCGAGGTTTAGACAATTACATCATACAGTGTTGAGCTGAAGATCATATTCTTATAGCTCAATATTAAAATGGCTTCACTGAAGAGCAAAAAGAATGGCTACAGCAAGCAGTGTAAAAATTAAATGTATGTTTATAAAAAGTGTAAATCTTAGAATGCTTTAAGATTAACTCAAATTTATAATATTTGCTCAAATTAGAGGTAAAAAAGCATGACTTATATTGGGCGGCAGCTCAGAGCCAACTCTGAGAAAGAGGAATGAGGGTATCTTTCCCTCTGCTAGTCTGTGAGAGGTCCATGGGCAAGACCAATTAAAAATAAAACATGAAATGATATGAGACAGCAACAATGTGAGTTGATGGGTAAATCAGCTCATTAAAACAAACAAAAAAAAAAAAGTGCGGTGTCTGACAAGGATGTGTGCTTGCTCCAGACCTTTTCTCTCTCTACAGTGAAATGATTTGAGAAGCATAGAAGGATACCCAGGAATTAAAATAGGAGGGCACAAAGTAAGCAACATGAGATACGCTGATGACGCTGTATTAATTGCAGAAAATAAAGAAGACTTGCCACAATTATTAGACATCACTGAAAAAGAAAGCAGAAGGAAAGGATATGGATTAAAGAGCAAAAATACAGAAGTAATGGTCGTCAATCGAAACAATGAGTGTGCACAGATCAATTCTTTAGTAGCCAAAGATAATTCGTTCAGGAATCAATGCAAATACTTGGGCACTTGAATGTGAAGAGATGGACACAACAACTGTGAAATCGCATCAAAAAAGGCACTGGAGTGTTTTACTGAACCCATCCTTATGTATGGATGTTAGGCTTGGACAATTTAAAAAACAACTACAAAATTAACTGGAGGAAACAGAAATGTGGTTCCTAAAGAGAATGCTATGAATCTTATTTATGGACTTCAAAGAAATCAAACTAAAGTGTGGTACGAGGAGCTGGCATATATATTCTCATAAATACCATATTTAATCTACAGGCAGTATTTTTTGGCCATGTGATGAGAAAAAAGAAACTGAAACATCTTTGAGAACTGGGTTGATTTTAAAGGAAAAGGCAGCAGGGGAAAGAAGCGAGAGAAGATGTAGCATTGATGAAAAAAGTGGCTAAATGTAAAATGAGTGACAGATGCACTAACACAACAGCATCAAGGGATAGAGATGCGCAAATGGTCATGATTGCCAAATCTAAAGAGCAGGGCACCTAATTCATTGATATACTGGGTATTTTCCATGAATCATCTAAGGATTTGTGTCTAGCTACAAAAAAAAAAACAATAAAAAAAGATGTATCTAATAAACGTAGTTGTAAGCAATATAAACATATATTGTCTCTGTTGTTTGAACGTAGATGAATACCACATATGTTGAGCGCTGTTCTACATAAAATTATGTATAGACAACCACTGCCATAAGTACAGCAAAGATTGCAAATATAACATCTCACTCCAGTTCTATAACATTTTCAAAGCTGGAAAGTTCAAAGGACTCAAATCACACATAGTGAAAAAAAAACATAATACGAAGGAATGTATTCCCAGACAACACCTTGCAGACATGAAATTTGCTTGAAAAGAAAGACATGAATATTAGAAGGTAAACATGTAAGTCTCACTTGTACATAAGGTGTAAGCTGACTACCTTTGATTGGTCTACAAACGTAGCCCAAAATTTGTCTTGACCTGCAAAGACTTAAAGAAGGAACAAATGATTTTTTCCCTCTCTTTATTTTTTTGAGAAAATCAAAAAAGAAAGAAAAAAAAATGATTATTGTGAAAGATGAAGTTTGTTTTAAGCTGAGAGGATAAGAAAAGAGATGACATGAAAGATTGAAAAACCTGTCTGTCCTACTGGAGAAAACGAAGAAAAACACACACAAAAAAATAATAATAATGCAATGATATCACAAAGCTGCTTGAATATATATATATATATATATATATATATATATATATATATATATATGTATATATATATATATATATATTCTCTCTCTCTCTCTTGTTCTAATGCTCTTTGAAATTTGAAGTAAAAAAAAAAACAGAAAATACATCACTACATGGCGACTTACATAAAGATACATGTAAGTAAATAAAGATAATACTGTACTCACAGACAACACTTTGCAGACATGAAATTTGGTTGAAAAGAAAGACATGAATTTAAGAAGGTAAACATGTTAGTCTCACTTGTACATGGGGTGTTAGCTGACTACCTTTGATTGATCTACAAACGTAGCCCAAAATTTGTCTTGACCTTCAAAGACTTAAAGCAAGAAGAAATGATTTTTTCCCTCTCTTAATATTTTGAGAAAATCCAAAAGAAAAATGATTTTTGTGAAAGATGAAGTTTGTTTTAAGCTGAGAGGATAAGAAAAGAGATGACATGAAAGATTAAAAAACCTGTCTGTCCTACTGGAGAAAACGAAGAAAAACACACACAAAAAAAATAATAATAATGCCTTGATGTCACAAGGCTGCTTGAATTGAACCAACAGAAGGTCTCAGCACTTTTTCTATGACATCAAAAGCAGTGATCACATGAATTTAAAGTAGTTTAAAATTCTTGAGAAAAGAAGATCAACTTACACATCAAGGGCAAAACTAGGTGTTGCGTCACTCTTCAAAACTCAGTAGATGGTAAGGATTCTCTCTCAAAAGCACATTGTCTCAAGTTGCTTGGTCTGTGGCTGCTGATCTTCTCAAAATGAAGAAGAGGTTGAAGATCTCTGTCAGATTATCACTGAAGATGTTGAGAGGAACATATAATTATGAATAGAAAGGAACGAGTTACACAGAGAAGGGATAGGGAAGAAAAGATGGGGATATATATATATATATATATATATATATATATATATATATATATATATATATATATATACAGAGAGAGAGAGAGAGAGAGAGAGAGAGAGAGAGAGAGAGAGAGAGAGAGAGAGAGAGAGAGAGAGAGAGAGAGAGAGAGAGAATTATATACTTTTGTAATAGTTTTAAAGTGGCTTTATAAACTGAGAATTTTCTTTTCTAATGCTGAAACTGGTTTTAATGAAGCAAGTTTTTCTCGGTGTAATGACAAGTTATAAATTTGTATATTAGAAGAGAGAGAGATAGGAGAGAGAGAGAGAGAGAGAGAGAGAGAGAGAGAGAGAGAGAGAGAGAATTTATGTACTTTTGTAATAGTTTTAAAGTGGCTTTATAAACTGAGGATTTTCTTTTCTAATGCTGAAGCTGGTTTTAATGAAGCAAGTTTTTCTCGTTGTAATGACAAGTTATAAATTTGTATATTAGAAGAGAGAGAGAGAGAGAGAGAGAGAGAGAGAGAGAGAGAGAGAGTAGATATGGTATCCTGACAAAAAAAACGAAACACCTAGCTGTACTCACTATTATCATATGAAGAAATAAGAATGATCTTTCGTTGGAAATAACGGTGAGCTGTGGGTGTAAAGATCGAGAGAAGAAAATTTTTTTATACACATGAATGATAAAATAAACACCAATATCATGGATAGTTTGAAGTACAATACAAATCTCAATATTGGAATTGAAATGTATAAAAATTTATATTAATAATAATGGAAAAATATCGTACTCAGCGTAGAATTATATTTTTACCATTTCTTTTGCACGTCCAACCTTCAACAAAAGTTTGTCTGTCCAAGGACAGAATTGTGGGGGATCACATGAATGTATAATGTATACAGAATTCCCTAAATTTACGGACAATTCTCTTTCCTGTACAGTGGAACCCATGTTTAACACCTCGAATAGCGAAAACCATTGCTATAACGACAGAGCTAAATAACACCTATTTTTCCTATATTCAATTTATTTCTGCAAAATTGACACTGCTTCCCAACCTGTAAAAACTGGAAAGAAAGCACCAAAACTTTTAATAGAAAAAAATCCTTAGCATTTTGCCCTGCCTGCATTGTAACAGTACAAGCGAACAAGCAATGCAGGCTTTCCTGTCTTTTCTCCACAGCCCGCATGTATATGAAAATATGTATTTCCATAAGAGGCAGAATAGAAAAAAACAAAGGAAAGTGTAATTACTTCTTGGGTGAGGCCATGCCCCTGATGGTTCAAATACTGCACTGTGATGGCCAGGAAGGGCGGAGACTGGTCTTTCGGCCTCTGGATCTTCAACCGAATCTTGGCTTGACAATCTAGTTTGAGGGACCTGTGAAAGTGATGAAGAGTATGTAGTTATGTATCTATAGATAGAGTTGAATGCTACAAAGTTCATTTAGTGTATAGCATTAAGCCACATGGTAGGCAGTGGCCAACATCTAAAGAAAAATAACTTTGGCTTATAAAATCTGAAACCTCAAAATAAATGATTGATTGGCAAATCTAGATCTAGAGTAAATTAAAATATTTGTCCTATGAACTGCAAAATGTTTCAGATCAGTACTCTGACAATGCCTTTCAATAAGGCTTTTGGTGCCCTCATGCCAAATTTTCCATTCTGTTATAGATCTAGATCTCTAGATCTACTCCAAGAGGCAGGGAAGGATTTAAAAATCTAGGCTTAGGATAACTCACCCCTTATCTTTAACCAACCACTAAAATCTAAAATCAGATCGTCTAGATCTGGATATAAGACCTATCTATATTTAACTCTAGATCTCATTAGCACAATTGATGGGACTTACCTTTAGCATGAGCGCTAACCCGTCGAGGAGCTGGTGTGTTTGGACGGGGGTGCTTGCACACAAAGAGAATGATTTTATATTTTAGGTACTTCAGTATTAGTTCTTTCACTGACTCACTCGATCTTTTCACAAATAGACTGTGAGTGCCACTGAAAATGATTTAAGGGCTGCCTCAAACTCTTCATACGTTTTGAACACACGTCCTTTCTCCATTTTGAATATTGGTGGAAAGGAAGTGAAATCTGAGTCAAACACGAATTTTGTGACGTCACATGTACAACTGTGTCCGTTCAGACACTAATTATCTAGGAGGCCTGTTCATAGGTTATGTAATATTATTCAGATAGGCCGGTCTGCGGGGTGCTAGCAATGTGCTCTCTCTCTCTCTCTCTCTCTCTCTCTCTCTCTCTCTCTCTCTCTCTCTCTCTCTCTCTCTCTCTCTCTCTCTCTCTCTCTCTCTCTCTCTCTCTCTCTCTCTCTCTCTCTCTCTCTCTCTCTCTCTCTCTCTCTCTCTCTCTCTCTCATCTTTAGCTTAATCCGACTCTTAACTCTCGTCTCTCTCTCTCTCTCTCTCTCTCTCTCTCTCTCTCTCTCTCTCTCTCTCTCTCTCTCTCTCTCTCTCTCTCTCTCCCTCCCTCCCTCTTCATCATAACTTCTAAGTACATGTAGGCTATACATTCAAATACTTAGAAACTCAAATGCACATGTACACCTTTTCGAGATTTGATAAAACAGTGGTACGGTACATCAAATACCGGCACTGGAGTGACACACTAAGAACACGTACATCAGATAATGAGGAGAGTTTTTAATTGTATCAAGTCAGAAGAAGCAAATGGAGAGAGAGAGAGAAAGAGGGAGAGAGAGAGAGAGAGAGAGAGAGAGAGAGAGAGAGAGAGGGGACAGATATTATAATTTTGTAAAATTCGACCAAGGAACAAAAACAAACATAGTAGGTACGTAGAATCTTAGAGCAAGAGATAAAATAATGAATGAGAGAGAGAGAGAGAGAGAGAGAGAGAGAGAGAGAGAGAGAATGGGTGAAAGAGATACAGACTGCCAGAGGTCTATTTGTGTGGAAAAGGGGGGTGCTAGATATGGTAATAGGTGCTAGCCATGTGCGCTTTATATCTGGCCTTCTCTCTTTCTTTCATCTCTTTAGCTCAATCCGACTCTTAACCCTTCCGGGCCTCTCTCTCTCTCTCTCTCTCTCTCTCTCTCTCTCTCTCTCTCTCTCTCTCTCTCTCTCTCTCTCTCACGCACACACTCTCCCTTCTCATCATAATTTCTATTACATTCAAATATTTACACTTTGAAACTCAGATCCACATGTACACCTTTTCGAGACTTGATAACACAGTGTTACAGTAGGCTACATTAAATAGAGGCACTGGAGTGACATGTCAAGAGCAAAACAAGGAATGACAGAATGTGAAAGACAAAAAAAGATATGGTGATATTTAGAGTGAAAGAGATACAGACAGAAGTCTATGTGTATGTGGGAGGGGGGGGTCAGAATAATGGGCAGTACTAACCTGTTCCAGTGTAAAAATGAAGGACAACTTCTAGCTGATCCCATTGATTCACAGTTTTACAGGGGAAATTTGGGTGTGTTATCAATTTAAAACCGTTGTAGTCTTCAAATTGAATTACAGTCACTCCTGCATCTGCATCTCTAAGTCTAATATGGAAGTATATAACATATTCATGCATACAATCACCGCGACTGAAGCTGGCAAGTGCTTGTTCTGTTCTATCTGCATTACAAGCACTGAGTCCATAGAGGAGCAAACTTTCTTGAAGGGCTTCCTTAACAGTGTCACAGTTAAAGTTATTTTTTACTATGAATGTATCCAGTTCGTCAATTTCTCTGACTTTGTTTTCACTGACAGCTTTTTTTTTGGTAGGGCGAGGAGTTTTTGGATGAGCATGTGATATGGATGGTGAAGGTATCTCACCAAAGTTAATAGGAGGGTGCATAGAGATTATAAATATTATCTTCCTCTTCGAATGTGAGGAGTATCAGAGAGCCAGTGTCGACTACATACTCCAATATGTTCAGTCACTTTCTCAACTTTGTTTGGGAGACTCGAAACCCGTTTATGACATTCAGTTGGGTCCTTCGAAAAACCATAATTATAAAATAACCGTTTCACTTTCTTTCCCCTTCTGACTGGCATAGCCGCTCTTACAGTTTGTAACAGTGCACTTTCTTCCCTTAAACAATAAACAGTTAAGGAAATTGATAATGACACCGATACACCATATAATGAAATATGAAACTTAAGGTTAAAGTATTGAGGGCACTTTGAGTATCAGAGATTTTAGTTAAAAGGCTTTTAAAAAACTTTGGCTCCCACTTCAGCACACCTTCTCTCTATAAAGTGATATCGCAGAGACCATAAAGGGAAAAGCTAATTAAACTTAAAGCATATTTAGATGAACTTAACATGTATAATTGTTTATCAGTCTCTCTCTCTCTCTCTCTCTCTCTCTCTCTCTATATATATATATATATATATATATATATATATATATATATATATATATATATATATTACATTGTATGATGTTTGGTGCCACGGGTCATACTCTATCAGTGTGCACACATTTAGAGGAAAATCTACACCAAATCACAAGAAAGCATTCTTGGAATGTTCCACATTGAAAGCATCTGTTAGAACAAGGTGCAATCCAAGGGCGAATAGCAGAGAATAAGATAAGAAATATAATCCAAGAAAGAAAGAATGAATGTAATCCAATAACAAAATGGCAGGAGAGTCCAGTGAAAACACAGTGTGTACTGCTAAGCATGCTATAATCAACTGTTCAAACCTCGCGCAGGTGGCTGATAGCTAGCCAGATAATGGCCCATCTGAATAATGTTACGTAACCTTGTGAACAGGCCTCCTAGACAGATGGTACTGCTATAGACACATTGTTTGTATATTTTGAACCACGTGATGGACAATAATAGCACAGCCTCCATGATTTCTTAAAACCACGTGATAGCTATAAAAAGATTTTGCGGGTGCCTATTAGTCGTTTTCTCTTTGTCAGGCTGTGTTTACACTTACAAGTAATAGTTCGTACATTAACTGTTTCTTTTTTTTTTCTTGAGGGGGGTGTGATAAATCTCTTTGCATTCCTGAAGCGAGAACTTGCTTACAGCAGGATTTTTCTCCTGAAACTAAAATTCCCGTTATAGTCATGTTTTATTTATTTTGAGCACATCACTAGAGTGGTCTCGCTTATTGAATCTGTATAGCTTATCACACTGTCTGCCTCTGGCCTTACACTTCGTTTCCTTCTGTTTTGTCTCCTCTTCTCTGATGTTGGCAATTAATGTCTAGTGGTCAGTCAGCCCCAATTGCAACTTGATAATTACTAAACCCTAAAACCATTTTGGCTGGTTTTAATAGAAAGGAGGGAACACAGACGCGGGCTAATTCTTCTTCACAGAACAAGACAGTAGGTATGTTATGTAAGCACACATCGATAATTATAAAGTACAGTGTATTTTTGGTGCACTATATTGGTGTGTGCTCAAGGAAAGTTCTGGACGAGCGATTTTTTGGTGTGAACGCAGGATTACCGGGGGTGGGGGCAGGACAGAGCCACACTATTCGCTATTCGATTCAGACTGCCTTTACCTCTAATCTAAGGAGGCAAATTATACTCAGGGGAAGCTGATGCCATAGTGCTGTGCTTACCTCTCTCTCTCTCTCTCTCTCTCTCTCTCTCTCTCTCTCTCTCTCTCTCTCTCTCTCTCTCTCTCTCTCTCTCTCTCTCTCTCTCTCTCTCTCTCTCTCTCTCTCTCTCTCTCTCTCTCTCTCTCTCTTTCCTTTTCTGTTTCTCTTTCTCGCTTCCTAGCTTCCAATGGATTCAGAGATACACAGAGTGAAATGGGCAAATTTCTTTCTTCTGTTGTTAAAGTCAGGCTCATTTTTATCTTTGAAGTAGTGAAACATGATAAAACAAAAAATATTATCGGCGATACAGTGTTAATAATGCCCATGCTTGTGAAGACAGTTTTTTCATCATCATCATCATCATCTTCATCATCCTAATCATCATCATTATCATCATCACATCATCACCATTATCACCATCATCATCATTATCATCACCATAATCAATGTAATGATCGTCTTCATCCTCAAAATCAGTATCTTTTTCGTCGTTCTCTCCACTCCTGGCCCTTTCTTTACTTCCATAGACTTTACACTGGAGTCTGGATAAATACCTCAGGACCAAAAAAGTTAGTTGACTGTAGGCAAAAGTTGGCTTTAAATATTGCAATTTAATTTGTATAGAAATATAAAAATAGTGCTGGCAAACAAAGTTGACTTGAAGCAAAAGTTTCCCTTCGGTGTTGAATGTATATGGACTCCTCTGTACTTTTAGTAATACTTTCTCGTTAGCCAGGCTTTCCTCTTTTTATTCAACTGATTTTCATCTTTGAATCATTTTCTCACTCCTGTAACTCCATTGCGCCCCTATGGTTCCAAGTAAAAAAAAAGCAGTTGGAATTCTTTTGTAATAAGTTAAAATTATGAATGCGGTTTTGTGTCAAGGTGGTTTGTGCACCACAAAAGCTGGGCTTGATCAGTTATATAAAAATGGAAAAGCAGAAAATCTTAAGGATCAGATTCGATATAGAAAATTAGTGATGGGGCAAGAGGACTTAAGACTGACAGGTACTGCTGCAAATCTTTACCAGACTTTGCTTGGAAAGATTTATGCAATGAACCCCCCTCTAAAAGAGGGGGGTTCATTAGGCAAAAGACAATCATTCAAAATTAAAGTTCTGATGATGATTATTAAATACAATGCTGTTACGGTGAAAATAAATTTGACAGAAACTGTTGCTTGATGTTGTTGTTGGGTTCAAGGTTTATTTAGTAAAACAAACAGAAAACGCTGCAAGGTACAAACAGTATAGATACTTTCATTAGCGAAGTGTACAGGTAGGTTGTCAACAAAAAAGTGACACTGATACAGGTACATAGTATGTCTCGCAAAAGAGGTAGTGAGACCGAGAGGTAAGCAGAGTGGGAAAAACCATAGGTGCAGCTTAAAAAAACATATACACGGAACAGAAACCTTCACAATTTAAAAGAAACGAAAATTTCTGTTTATACTTTATAATATTTTTAAAGTTGCAGGCTCAAATTGTTTTCATTTAACAAAAAATTGATATTTTCAGGCTTGCTAATTCCTTTACATAAATTGGTTCTCAATTTATATTTTGAAAACTGTAATGTATTTTGTCTCTTATGTAATACTTTCTTTTACAGTCATTCAGTTTCAGCTTTAATGTAAGCGTGTATTGAACCTCAGTTTATCATGGGAGTTTTCTACAACTATCAAAATCATAATGCTTTATCATGTATACATTTGAAAATATATGTTCAATCATAATTCATCTGTGACTATTAATCTTTTACTTCTATCATTGACTTACAATGCAGTTTTGAAATAGAAACAGTGGTCAAATTATCAAATAGATAGCATAATCAGGTTCAGCATCTAAAAAACCATAAACTCCGAAAGTTTCATTACTCTAGTACGAAAACTGTGTTTTTTATGATAAATTTCTACAATATTATTCGCTTTTTTACCAATTTTCTTCCAAGGCGCAAAATTTGGCGCTATGCCAATTTTGGTTTTCTTTATCTTTTCAAAATAGCTTTCTAGGTTGCTAACAAAAGTTGAGTCAACTAAATACAACATTGTGTATTAGCAAACTAAGTATTGAAACAATCTGAGGAATATGTGTTTTTTTACGATGGTCCAAAAGTGCCTCATCTAGAGTATTTGCTTGTAATTTTGATATGCCACAAGTGTTTTTGGCCATATTTCATGACCAATAAATTCTTTTGTTTACTTTCTATCTCCGTGAAATTTCGTATGTGTATAGTCATTGTCTTGGACTTTATAAATATGTCCTTTTTTGTTTCATAAGATTTAACAAATGACTTTTATATGTCTTTAAAAACAACCCGATGCACGCAATTTGTTTTGTGTCGTTATGCGCAAAATTGAAACAGCTGTAAAACTTTTATTTACCAACGGATTTTGATGAAATTTGTTGGAAATTTCATATTTTAACAAGATCTTTACAGTACAATTGCGTATATTCAAATTAGCTGGGGTAGAAAAATCACTTTGTGGTACCTACTATTATTGAAAAGGGAACATTTACACCACCTCTTAGAACATGAGAAAAAATGTTTTGACGCAATGATGGTTTCCTCATTTTCAATTGTGATATATAATAATGCTAAGTAGATCTTGCTGAAAACAAAATGGGTCAGTTTTAAAGAAGGCTAGGTGCATTGTGGGTCGACAGATCAAGGCCAGACTCAGCCAAATGTTATTTGCCGACAGGTAGCTCCAAAGTTTTAGAGCAGCACTTAATCTTTCGGTTCGGCAGAAAGCCGAACGGATCACTGTCAGGAAATGTGGCGAAATCGGAAGTGCTGGGCCGCCAGTGTTGGCACATAGCAAATCTTGCGCGCTCCAGGGACGGGTTGGAGACAGCAAATCTAGCGCTCTCCGATGACGGGTTGGAGACATAGCAAATCTTGCGCGCACCGGGGACGGATTGGAGACAGCAAATCTTGTGTGCTCCGGTGACGGCTTGGAGATATAGCAAATCTAACGCACCCGGTGACGGTTTGGAGACATAGCAAATCAAGCGCGCTCCGGGAACGGATTGGAGACGTAGCAAATCTAGCGCGCTCCGGGAACGGGTTGGAGACATAGCAAATCTAGCGCGCTCCGGTCACGGGTTGGAGACATAGCAAATCTAGCGCGCTCCAGGGACGGGTTGGAGACATAGCAAATCTTGCGCGCTCCGGTGACGGGTTGGAGACATAGCAAATATTGCGCGCTCCGGTGACGGGTTGGAGACATAGCAAATATTGCGCGCTCCGGGGACGGGTTGGAGACATAGCAAATCTAGCGCGCTCCGGTGACAGGTTGGAGACATAGCAAATCTAGCGCGCTCCGGTGACGGCTTGGAGATATAGCAAATCTAGCGCGCTCCGGGGACGGGTTGGAGATATAGCAAATCTAGCGCGCTCCGGTGACAGGTTGGAGACATAGCAAATCTAACGCACCCGGGGACGGGTTGGAGACATAGCAAATCTTGCGCGCTCCGGTGACGGGTTGGAGACATAGCAAATCTAACGCACCCGGGGACGGGTTGGAGACATAGCAAATCTTGCGCGCTCCGGTGACGGGTTGGAGACATAGCAAATCTAACGCACCCGGGGACGGGTTGGAGACATAGCAAATCTTGCGCGCTCCGGTGACGGGTTGGAGACATAGCAAATCTTGCGCACTCCGGTGACGGGTTGGAGACATAGCAAATCTAGAGCGCTCCGGTGACAGGTTGGAGACATAGCAAATCTAGAGCGCTCCTGCGACGGGTTGGAGACATAGCAAATCTAGAGCGCTCCAGGGACGGGTTGGAGACATAGCAAATCTAGCGCGATCCGGTGACGGGTTGGAGACATAGCAAATCTAGCGCGCTCCAGGGACTGGTTGAAGACAGCAAATCTAGCGCGCTCCGGGGACGGGTTGGAGACATAGCAAATCTAGCGCGCTCCGGTGACAGGTTGGAGACATAGCAAATCAAGCGCGCTCCGGTAACGGGTTGGAGACATAGCAAATCTAGCGCGCTCCAGGGACTGGTTGAAGACAGCAAATCTAGCGCGCTCCGGGGACGGGTTGGAGACATAGCAAATCTAGCGCGCTCCGGTGACAGGTTGGAGACATAGCAAATCTTGCGCGCTCCGGGGACGGGTTGGAGACATAGCAAATCTAGCGCGCTCCGGTGACGGGTTGGAGACATAGCAAATCTAGCGCGCTCCGGTGACGGGTTGGAGACATAGCAAATCTAGCGCGCTCCGGTGACAGGTTGGAGACATAGCAAATCTTGCGCGCTCCGGGGACGGGTTGGAGACATAGCAAATCTTGCGCGCTCCGGGGACGGGTTGGAGACATAGCAAATCTAGCGCGCTCCGGGGACGGGTTGGAGATATAGCAAATCTAGCGCGCTCCGGTGACGGGTTGGAGACATAGCAAATCTAACGCACCCGGGGATGGGTTGGAGACATAGCAAATCTAACGCACTCGGGGACGGGTTGGAGACATAGCAAATCTAGCGCGCTCCGGTGACGGGTTGGAGACATAGCAAATCTAGCGCGCTCCGGTGACGGGTTGGAGACATAGCAAATCTAGCGCGCTCCGGTGACGGGTTGGAGACATAGCAAATCTAGCGCGCTCCGGTGACGGGTTGGAGACATAGCAAATCTAGAGCGCTCCGGTGACGGGTTGGAGACATAGCAAATCTAGAGCGCTCCGGTGACGGGTTGGAGACATAGCAAATCTAGAGCGCTCCGGGGACAGGTTGGAGACATAGCAAATCTAGCGCGCTCCAGGGACTGGTTGAAGACAGCAAATCTAGCGCGCTCCGGGGACGGGTTGGAGACATAGCAAATCTAGCGCGCTCCGGGGACAGGTTGGAGACATAGCAAATCTAGCGCGCTCCAGGGACTGGTTGAAGACAGCAAATCTAGCGCGCTCCGGGGACGGGTTGGAGACATAGCAAATCTAGCGCGCTCCAGGGACTGGTTGAAGACAGCAAACCTAGCGCGCTCCGGGGACGGGTTGGAGACATAGCAAATCTAGCGCGCTCCAGGGACTGGTTGAAGACAGCAAATCTAGCGCGCTCCGGGGACGGGTTGGAGACATAGCAAATCTTGCGCGCTCCGGGGACGGGTTGGAGACAGCAAATCTAGAGCGCTCCGGTGACGGGTTGGAGACAGCAAATCTAGAGCGCTCCGGGGACTGGTTGAAGACATAGCAAATCTAGAGCGTTCCGGTGACGGGTTGGAGACATAGTAAATCTAGAGCGCTCCGGGGACGGGTTGGAGACATAGCAAATCTAACGCACCCGGCGACGGGTTGGAGACATAGCAAATCTAACGCACCCGGGGACGGGTTGGAGACAGCAAATCTAGAGCGCTCCGGTGACGGGTTGGAGATATAGCAAATCTAGAGCGCTCCGGGGACGGGTTGGAGACAGCAAATCTAGAGCGCTCCGGTGACGGGTTGGAGACATAGCAAATCTAGAGCGCTCCGGGGACGGGTTGGAGACATAGCAAATCTAGAGCGCTCCGGGGACGGGTTGGAGACATAGCAAATCTAACGCACCCGGGGACGGGTTGGAGACAGCAAATCTAGAGCGCTCCGGTGACGGGTTGGAGACAGCAAATCTAGAGCGCTCCGGTGACGGGTTGGAGACATAGCAAATCTAGAGCGCTCCGGTGACGGGTTGGAGACATAGCAAATCTAGAGCGCTCCGGTGACGGGTTGGAGACATAGCAAATCTAGAGCGCTCCGGGGACGGGTTGGAGACATAGCAAATCTAGAGCGCTCCGGGGACGGGTTGGAGACATAGCAAATCTTGAGCGCTCCGGGGACGTTTTGGAGACATAGCAAATCTTGCGCGTTCCGGTGACGGGTTGGAGACATGGCAAATATTGCGCGCTCCGGGGACGGGTTGGAGACAGCAAATCTAGAGCGCTCCGGTGACGGGTTGGAGACAGCAAATCTAGAGCGCTCCGGTGACGGGTTGGAGACATAGCAAATCTAGAGCGCTCCGGGGACGGGTTGGAGACATAGCAAATCTAGAGCGCTCCGGGGACGGGTTGGAAACATAGCAAATCTAGAACGCTCCGGGGACAGGTTGGAGACAGCAAATCTAGCGCGTTCCGTGGACAGGTTGGAGACATAGCAAATCATAGAGTTTGTAAACACTCTTAGAACAAAAGGAAGCGAGGCTCGATAACCACTGAAGTGCCTCAGTCGATACCACAAGAAGTTTGTTTCGCTGTGCTGTATTCAGTGCAGAATATCCATGGACCATTATTGCTAACAATGTTCTTAA
The DNA here is from genome assembly GCA_033675545.1 of Elysia crispata. Lineage (NCBI taxonomy): Eukaryota > Metazoa > Mollusca > Gastropoda > Plakobranchidae > Elysia > Elysia crispata. The sequence goes on from JAWDGP010006151.1 coordinate 17,480, forward strand.
AACATTTTTCTATCCATGACGATGAAACTTGAACCAGTAGTTAAGCATTGTTAAGGAGAACAGACATTTTTATGACTTTTATGCTTGTGCATCTTTCATCTAACTCTTCTGGTCAAAGACAATACAACCTCACAATTTTCTAACTGACAAAAAGCTCGAGAATGTCTACTAGAAAAATAGCTGATCAAAAAATGTTGAGCAGGGATTTATGACAGTTTCTACGACCATGTCAAGATGTTGGCCAGGGATCATTGACAGTTCTTTTTAAATAATGGCAGGGTGTTAGGCAGGGGTAAATGATAAATTTTAAGAACATGTTATGGCTTTGAGCATATAGCAATGATAGTTTCTAAGATCATGTCAGAGTGTTAGGCAAGGATTAATGACTGTTTCTGAGACCATGTCTAAGTGTTAGGCAGGGGTTAATGACAATTTCTCAGACCATATCAGGGTGTTAGGCGGGGGTTAATGACAGTTTCTCAGACCATGTCCGGGCGTTAGGCAGGGGTTAATGACAGTTTCTCAGACCATGTCAGGGTGTTAGGCAGGGGTTAATGACAGTTTCTGAGACCATGTCCGGGCGTTAGGCAGGGGTTAATGACAGTTTCTCAGACCATGTCAGGGTGTTAGGCAGGGGTTAATGACAGTTTCTGAGACCATGTCCGGGTGTTAGATAGTGGTTAATGACAGTTTCTGAGACCATGTCAGGGTGTTAGGCAGGGGTTAATGACAGTTTCTCGGACCATGTTAGTGTGTTAGGAAGGGGTTAATGACAGTTTCTGAGACCCTGTTAGTGTGTTAGGCAGGGATTAATGACAATTTCTCAGGCCATGTTAGGGTGTTAGGCATGGGTTTATGACAGTTTCTCAGACCATGTCAGGGTGTTAGGCAGTGGTTTATGACAGTTTCTCAGACCATGTCCGGGTGTTAGGCAGGGGTTAATGACAGTTTCTGAGACCATGTCTGGGTGTTAGGCAGGGGGTTATGACAGTTTCTCAGATCATGTTAGGGTGTTCGGCAGGGGTTTATGACAGTTTCTCAGATCATGTCAGGGTATTAGGCAGGGGTTAATGACAGTTTCTCAGACCATGTCCGGGTGTTCGGCAGGGGTTAATGACAGTTTCTCAGACCATGTCAGGGCTTTGAGCAAAGAGTTATGAGAGGATCTAAGTAACTGTCAAGGTGTTAAATAAAGGTTTATGGCAGTGTCTAAGCGTGCTGTATTGGTCTTATTATGAATATTAATAAGTAAATTTAAAGGAGTGTTAAACATTAAGTCACACCTTTTGTGTGACGATTTTTCGTAACGATCCTAATGACAATCAGCTATTTTGAGGATGCAAAGTTTAAATCCTAGTAGCCCAACATTATACTCATCGTGCTAAGCAATGGTCTTATTACCTCTGTTTTACTGTCAGGATGTTAAACAAGGATTCTAGTAGCAGCCCTGTTTTATTCTCAGGCTGTAAGCATCGGTCCTATTATCACTTTTTTATTCTCAGGGTATTAAGCGAGGACTCTAGTAGTTCAGCGTTACACTTAGAGTGTTAGGCAATGGTCTATTAGCTCTAATTTACTGTCAGGATGTTCAATAAGGATTCTAGGGTGCTAAGGTAAAGATTCTTTATAGCCCTGCATTACTTCAGTTTCAGAATATTACGTAGGAACACAGGATCGGTGGTATGACGACCAGGCTTCCCTTTGAGGATGCGATTTTCATATTGTTTTAAGAAATACCAAGGATAAGATTAATACAAGACTTATGTTTAATCGAAAGTCAGTTTTCGAGAGCTTCGCAAGCTATTTTATCTCACAGGGTGTTTTATACGAGCCGTAATGTCTTGAGTCTCTATATGCTGTACACAACAGCTCTAGCAAAGACTTGCGTCAAGATGCGGTACACAACAGCTCTAAAAAAGACTTGTGTCAAGATGCGGTACACAAAGCTCTAAAAAAGACTTGCGTCAAGATGCGGTACACAACAGCTCTAAAAAAGACTTGCGTCAAGATGCGGTACACAACAGCTCTAAAAAAGACTTGTGTCAAGATGCGGTACTCAATAGCTCTAGCAAAGACTTGTGTCAAGATGCGGAACTCAATAGCTCTAGCAAAGAATGGTGTTAAGATGCAATACACAACAGCTCTAGCAAAGACTTGCGTCAAGATGCGGTACTCAAGAGCTCTAGAAAAGACTTGTGTCAAGATGCGGTACACAACAGCTCTAGCAAAGACTTGTGTCAAGATGCGGTACACAACAGCTCTAGCAAAGACTTGTGTCAAGATGCGGTACTCATCAGCTCTAACAAAGACTTGCGTTAAGATGTGGTACTCAACAGCTCTAGCAAAGACTTGTGCCAAGATTCTGTACACAACAGCTCTAGCAAAGACTTATGTCAAGATGTTGTACACAACAGCTTTAGCAAACACTTGTGTCAAGATGTTGTACACAACAGCTCTAGCAAAGACTTGTGTCAAGATGTTGTACACAACAGCTCTAGCAAAGACTTGTGTCAATATGTTGTACACAACAGCTCTAGCAAAGACTTGTGTCAAGATGTTGTACACAACAGCTCTAGCAAAGACTTGTGTCAAGATGTTGTACACAACAGTTCTAACAAAGACTTGCGTCAAGATGCGGTGCACAACAGTCCTAGCATGGATTTTTTCATCATGCGGTTCTTGCCCCCTCTTATATACTAGCAAAGGAGCTCGCTGATTTTTTTCCCCAAGCTGTCAGTGGTGTAACGCAGCCTGAGGCTGAACTATTACAAGCCAGGCACTCAGCAGAGGCTGATAGGCGGGAGAATGTACCGCAATACGAGCACTAACTCGCTCTCTAGTTGATATCTTTTTTTATCTTTCAATTTTAATCTTTTTCTCTCGTGACTTGTGCGTCATAAAAATCGGCCCTCAATGAAGATGCTATTCCTCTGAATGAGGCAAATAATTATAATAATTGCTGTTCTATTTTGTTTTGTTTGGTTTGGTTATTGTTCAGCTCCCATCAACAAATTTGTGAACAGAATGTTTCAGATGGTAGTAACAATACATCAGACTATGAAAATCTCGCTTCTCACCTGGGCTGTTCCCGTGACACAAAGAAAGTAAAACCAGACACTTTTATTATTTAACTAGCAGTGAAACAACACTTTTTTCAGGCTCTTAAGAAAAGTCTAAAAAATTCTGCCTCTATTTAATCCAGATTTGGCCGAGACAACTCGACAATAACTATAGAACTTGTTAGTCTAAAATGCGATACTTCCGGTATCTACTTAAAATACAATCCTACTTCAAACATCATTATTTATTTTTCATGTTTCAAAATCTGAAGTTTGTTTTGCCCATTTGTAAGAAATAAAGGAATTAATATTCTAATAGTCTTTTTTTTTCGTAACTTACTCAAACCCACTGGAGCTTGGAGGACCTCTGTGCTTTTCGACAATCCGAGACTTGAGAATGTGGTGTGGCAGCCAGCTAACACGTGAGCTCAGTCGGGTGAGATCAGACTGGCCAGGTGGGAGATGCAGGCTACAATCTCTGGCTGGGTTGATCTGTTGGCGCGGTTGAATACCATTAAACAAGCCCTATCCTTGTCTCGCTGGTAAACCGTTGTTTTCCTGTACTGCAATATTCTTTTTACGACTCAGGTGACGCCAAACTGCCATGTGCAGCCTTGCCAGTGTAAACTGTGTGAACTTTGTAACCCATCGTTGCTTGTGAAATACAAGCAGATATTATTACAACGATTATCTCTCAAATGGGACATCGATCGCATAGTTACGTCCACAATTAATTTTGAAAAAGTCCCAAGAACTGTATGACTTTTTCTGTCCACCATATTTCCTTGCAAGTCGATTAGAAAACTGTAAGTTTATAGCTGTTCCAAAGTCATTTCTGTCGATGCATCTAAATGTGTCAACTGCTCTGTGCAGCTTTTATTTGTCCACCCTGTATCCACTGGTAAACCTTTGCTTGTCTTGCCCATGATGAAAAAACTTGTCCTAACTATCGGTAAAGAAATCAAAAGCGACAGGAAGAACTAGTTTTGAACATTGTTTTTATATGATTCTATCTTTAGATTACTGGAAAAAAAATTAAGAATCTCTAGAAAATATCAAAACTAGTTTTCAACTGTGTTTTTACACGACTCTACTCTAATATCTGTGGAAACACTCTTGAAGAAACGTCAAATTGACAACGATTGCTTTCCAAAGATAACTATAGATTCAAACTGGCTTTATTCAAAATAAAAATTGAAAAATTGCGATTCAACAACACAAAGATTTTATCTAAATAATGAATCTTGTGACGACATATTGAAATATTTATGTTGAAGTTATATTGATAGAATCAATAAAGTGAGTAAAGAGATCGAACACATGAGAGAGCACTTTATTCAGATTGAGAACTCCGACATTTATACTAAGTTCTGAAGGATTTGTCAACTGGGAGGCGTGATTTGAACTGTGTCCAGGAGTCCAGAAATGTTCTGAAGGATTTGTCAACTGGGACGCGTGATTTGAACTGTGTCCAGGAGTCCAGAAATGTTCTGAAGGATTTGTCAACTGGGACGCGTGATTTGAACTGTGTCCAGGAGTCCAGAAATGTTCTGAAGAACTTCTTTTACCCCCACACGCAGAAGGCAATACAAAGTTAAACTCAACCCCTTTGTCAAAGCATACTATTTATAGAGATTAATTGAATGAACTGCGGGTCGCGAGAATCATTTTGAAGAACCAATATTAGTTCATGATTTAAATGAAAAAAAAATATTACTATCAAGTTCAGAAAATATGGAAAGAAATGCGAAATCCTAGCATACAACCACTTGTAATGGTAGCTCTGATTTCTAATAGTTTTTATGGGACACGATTAATCAAATTAATTATCCTTGTAGAAGAACATTTCAGATACAGTTATTTTTTTCCCTTCCAAACAGTTTTGTGTGTGAGTGTACGTGTTTTCACTCAGCGGCTCTTCGTAATATTTTGAAATAGGCAGCTGGTGCAGGTGATGATGGTTTTGAGGATATTAAAACCACACAGTTCCAGTGGCAAGAAAAAATCTAAGGGTAAGAAAGGAACCAGCTTCAATAAGAGATGATTGTTAGCATATCTTAGCATGAATTTGTATATCTACAAGCTTTGTATTACAGCTTTGATTGATCAGCATTGGGAAATTTCAGAAGACTGCTGACATTATTTTGTTTATTTCGTCTGATAAAAAGGAACTGAGCAAGACGCATGTTACGAACAGAAACGCATGAACCAATTTAACTTGTACAAAATTTCCTCAAGTTTTTTTAATTACAGCAAGGCACAGGCTATGAGCAGAAACCCATGAACCAATTTAACTTGTACAAAGTTTCCTCAAGTTTTTTTAATTACAGCAAGGCACAGGCTATGAGCAGAAACCCATGAACCAATTTAACTTGTACAAAGTTTCCTCAAGTTTTTTAATTACAGCAAGGCACAGGCTATGAGCAGAAACCCATGAACCAATTTAACTTGTACAAAGTTTCCTCAAGTTTCTAATCAGTCCGCCGCTTTACCGGCAAGCCATGGCTGGGTCTGGATGTATGAGATGCGAACCCCTACCAGGATGTCTCAATCAGGGATCAAACCTAGAACCTTCTCGTTGTCAGCTCAACGTTCAATATACCCGGCTTTCTCCCGCCCCTCCAGGTTTCTGGTGTACCAGAACGACTCCGCAGAGCAAAGCACAAAAAAAACATAAAAACCTAGACTGGAAACATAGACACGGGGTGGTAAACTAAATCTATCGACCCTTCTTCTGTCTTCCCATGTACTTCCTCGACGTTGAAAGAAAAAAATCAGTTCAGAGATTAAAACGTTTGTGTGATTTTTATTACATTTCATTGTGGTTCGGGCTATTAGTGTATCTTGGAAATCTAAAGAGATTTATCAGACCCAGAGTATCTTCAAGTTTGTATTGATTAGTGATTAACTGCGTCGAATAATAGCTCTCTTATGACATGGTTAATATCCTATATCTAGCACAAGTGCTGTTTTGTTGGGGTGTTTTAACTGCATGATTGTTGATGCTAATGATGAAGAAGTGGTTTTAATTGCTGCTGCTGCTGTTTACGATCAGGCAGGATGAACACTGGCGCTAGCAGCGAAGCTAAACTGAGTAGCAGATCTCCGTACCAGTGTGAGCACAGGCCAGGATTTTTCCCTCAGCAGGTCGATAGCGTGAGCAAGTATCAGGTGTCAAATTAGCGACAAATCTCCATATGATTCGCCCGTAAAAAGATGATATCCAATGACTTCATTATTGCACAACCCGTTATTTTTGTCTGAGATATTTTTGTCCGTGGTTCAAGTTTGGAAATTTCTTCAAGTCTCTATCGGAGTCTTACACGGATACAATAGGGATCAGAAGATATGGTTCATTCCTTACTTACACGGGTCCAATAGGGATTAGAAGATATGGTTCATTCCACACTTACACGGGTCCAATAGGGATCAGAAGATATGGTTCATTCCACACTTACACGGGTCCAATAGGGATCAGAAGATATGGTTCATTCCTTACTTACACGGGTCCAATAGGGATTAGAAGATATGGTTCATTCCACACTTACACGGGTCCAATAGGGATCAGAAGATATGGTTCATTCCACACTTAAACGGGTCCAATAGGGATCAGAAGATATGGTTCATTCCACACTTACACGGGTCCAATAGGGATCAGAAGATATGGTTCATTCCACACTTACACGGGTCCAATAGGGATCAGAAGATATGGTTCATTCCACACTTACACGGGTCCAATAGGGATCAGAAGATATGGTTCATTCCACACTTACACAGGTTCAATAGAGATCAGAAGATATGGTTCATTCCACACTTACACGGGTTCAATAGGGATCAGAAGATATGGTTCATTCCACACTTACACGGGTCCAGTAGGGATCAGAAGATATGGTTCATTCCAAACTTACACGGGTTCAATAGGGACCAAAAGACGTGGTTCATTCCAAACTTACACGGGTTCAATAGGGATCAAAAGGTATGGTTCATTCCACAACTGATCTCAAATGTTACGAAAAGCAAATTAACAATATGAGAGCACCTTAGAACTCTACACAGTGTACATGCAGTAATCTGTTCTTGCCTCTGTTGTAGTTATTGTCAATAAGCACTCGAGAAGTGGTACTGACTGATACTGTCCTGGACCTAAGGGATTTCAGCTTCTAGCTCAAACGACTACCAACTGTGAAGAATCTCTTGTGTCAGGGAGAAGAGCAGGCTCCTTACATCATCCTCTCTATCGTATACAGAATTTTCCAACAACTGGAGATTTTTTCCCTCTGCGGTCTTCAGATCACTTTAAGGCGTAATTTCTCTTTCTGCCATGCTTAAATGGACAGTAGCTTGTATATATCTCCGGGGAACCAGCCCACATTTTCCAGTTTGTACAACAATTCCGATTTTTTGGTTGCAGCTTGTGTAAAAAACCTTACCTGAGCCATAGCCTTCCTCCAAACAGGATCAAAATTAGCCGAGCTCATCTGGTTCCGACTTGGATTGGAGGCTGGTTATATCAAGAATAGGTCTAGACTATAGCCATACCCAATGCCTCAATATTCAATCATTAGAACTGAAACTGTTTCAAGATTCAGTTATAGATACGGTAATAGCTCATGTTTCTTTGGGGATTTTTTTTTTTTGCGGGAAAACTAAAGGTAGATTACTCTCATTAAATACCTAGAGGTCATTTTTGTTTTGGATGCATAAGGTTTCAATTTATGTAATTTAACTAAACATCACGATTTAGGAGCTTTTCGGAACATAAAAAAAGATGTCTAACGAGCATTTTGCTATTTTAATGAAAACTAAACTTGGTCCAGATAGTTTTCTTTCCCCGGTGGTATGATTCATTCGGTCAGATCAGATACCTGAGAGCGAGAATTTCCCTGTTGATTAATCACAAAGAAAATAATAAATGTGCGACTCTCCTCATATAGCGGTGTGGATTTCAATTTCCAGAAATATTTTCCTCACGACTGACACTAACTCGCCCTCTGCTCTATCACGTTTGTGTCTCACCATGTAACACAGTGATTTGGGAGAAAATGGTGAGGAAAATTACTTTCTCACACATTGGGACCTGCCTGCCTGTAAGTCTAATGATGTACATGTATTTGTGTGTCTGTCATCTCAATGTTTCTCTTTATCGCTGACGGCCTCTTTCTTTCGTCTCCTCTGATACTTTTCTCTCTATATATCAATCAATTTATCAACACACTTTTGCTATCTGCCTCTCTGTATGCGCTCTCTCTTTATTTGTCCATGTTTATATCGTTTTCTTTCAAGCTTTCCCTTTTTTTTCTTCATCTATACTTCTATCTATCTGTCGATTTACTTTTGCCTTCTCTTCTGGAGGTCTCAATGTTGCCTTTTTTTTTTTTTTGTCTCTCTTTTTGTTGTCTCTCTCTGTCTCTCCCTAATAGCTTCTTTCTTTCTGTCTCTGTTTTTCTCCATCTCTGTCTACCTAACTACCCCTAAATCTCTCTACCTTTCTCTAAAAGGAAATAGCCACACAACTTTATAATTACAGGACAAAAAAGATATATCAAACCTATTATTAATTCAACATTTAAAGGTTTCACTTTGTAAGCTTCGTCAGTATTATTACAAACGCGTGCTTTAACATTTAACCGCAGGAGAATTGATAATAGTCTTGTTATATCTCTTTCGTTACGTAATTATAAAGTTGTGTGCCTATTTCCTTTTAGACCTTGTATTATACTATTTATAGACAAGCCATTTGGATCCTTTATAATCACCATGTTAGCGATCCTCAAAGTGTGGTGTTTTTGCTTTCTATTTAGATTTTTTACCTCCCTCTCTCTCACACACACAACTCTGTCTATCTATCTTTTTCTCTCTGTGTATGTATGTCTGTATATATCTATCTATTTGTCAATATATCTATCTAGTTCTATCTCTTTTTCTCTCTTTCTCTCTTTATTTGCCTCCTCCATCTTCTTACTCTACATTTTCTCCCAGTCTTTCTTTTTATCTACCTTCTCTTTTCTTATACCAACTTACCATCTTTCTTCCTCTGCCTCTCTTCCTTATTCTCCACTCTCTCTCTCTCTCTCTCTCTCTCTCTCTCTCTCTCTCTCTCTCTCTCTCTCTCTCTCTCTCTCTCTCTTTCTCTCTCTCTCTCTCTTTCTCTTTCTCTCTCTTACTCTCTCTCTCGCTCGCTGTGTCTCTCTCTTTCTTTCTTTCTCTTTCTCTCTCTTTCTCTCTCCCTCTCGCTCGCTGTGTCTCTCTCTCTCTCTTTCTCTCTCTCTCTTTCTCTCTCTCTTTCTCTTTCTCTTTCTCTCTCTCTCTCTCTCGCTCGCTGTGTCTTCTCTCTCTCTCTCTTTCTCTCTCTTTCTCTTTCTCTCTCTCTTTCTCTTTCTCTTTCTCTCTCTCTTTCTCTCTCTCTCTTTCTCTTTCTCTCTCTCTCTCTCTCGCTCACTGTGTCTCTCTCTCTTTCTCTCTAATAACCTTTCCAACGCGCTCTTTGTCTCTATGCTGTTTTTTTTGCCTTTTCCACACACGACTTTCTTGCACAAGTAATTAAGTTTAGGTTTGAAATGTGATACCAGATATGAGCGTCATGTTGCTATGGCCACCAGCCTCATCGGTTGGCCTGGGTGTGGCAAGACACGTTCCAGACCTGCTCACTTCTCCGAGCTCCTGGACTGACGCGCGGTCACGACTGATTCACTCTAGTGTGCAGTCCACACTTCTTAGAACTTGCTCAAAGGTTGGCTCAGATCAAACAAGGTTTACCATTATATAATCTAGTGCTACTTCGTGTTGCCTTTTTATTGTAACAAGCCCGAAGAATTTCTCACGTTTTATGCGCCCGAGAAAAATAGATTTGTGTATGAGAGTGTTTCATAACTGTTGTGTGGCACTACAATTGTCATCCGCAGAAAACGTTTTGTTAATTTATGCCAAATTGTGCTAAGAGAAGAATATTTTCATAAAATTATTTTTTTTTTCTTTTTAATCAAGCGTTAGCTCTGTTTGTCGACAGCGTGTAGATTTCCACACTGTGTGCAGCAATGTACACTCGACTTGGTCTCATAGCACCGATGCTATAGTCCTTTTAAATAGTTCATTTCTTTGAGGTGATGTCAGCTATGTATAGATCAAGGCAGGTCTCTGATTAAGGTAGGAGCAAAAAAATTTTTTTTATTTTTTTTGAGGGGGAGGGGTTCATTACCTCTGAGATGTTTCCCAATTCTTTTAAAGCTGATGAAGGAAGTCTTTGATTTGATTTGTCATTCCTTGATAGATTGTAACAAAATGGACATCAATGACTATGACCAAAATTTTCATAATTGGCTCCTCGTTTGTTTGTCTGTGAGACCTGAATTGAACCATAACAGCAGGGGGTTTAGGAAGATTTCTCAAACCGTTATTTCGAACATTTCAAATGCAGGCTAACAGTTGCATTAGTTTTTTAAGAGTAGTCGGTACTGAAAGTTCTAAAGTTATATTTCATTTTTTTACGATCAATTGATTTTAAGTCAGCATGTTAAATTTTCTTCAGAGCAACTTTAAATAGGATTTTGCATCATTCAGCTTTACCTTCCTAGCGTTAAGGAGATAGGGATAATTGAATGTAGGTAGGCTTGTAATCTACATACCAAATGCCTGAAAACATTTCAGTTTTGGCTTCAAAGTATGGATTATTATATAAAAACAGTAATTTCTAAAGAAGACTCTTAGTTAAAATAGAAATAGTTAGATTGGTATGATATCGTCGTTTACCATATGTATCTTTGCAGCTTATAACTGCGTCCATGCAAGTAATATGGCGCGCCCGTTCCCTAATGACCGATTAAATTGATTTTGATTACATAATAAGCTTTTGAAAGTGTTTCAATATGATTCTACATAAGCTTATGTCACTCTCCTGAAATGTGATTCCAGGCACTGTCCTGCAAATCTTAAGCAGTAAGGAGTCAGATGTGACGTATTTGTTCTAATTATATTTAGCGGATTTTGTTTTATCGATCAAAAATGATTTATAACACACATGGCTTTCTATGTTAAAATAACGTGAAGTTAATTGTTAAAGTGTTCTTCTCGCAAGATTGATACATGGCTTTCATTACAGAAATAACGTGAAGTAGATTGGTAAAGTGTTCCTCTCGCAAGATTAAAACATGGCTTTCAATGTTAGAATAACGTGAAGTAGATTGGTAAAGTGTTCCTCTCGCAAGATTGAAACATGGCTTTCAATGTTAAAATAACGTGAAGTAGATTGGTAAAGTGTTCCTCTCGCAAGATTGATACATGGCTTTCAAAACAGAATTAACGTGAATTAGATTGGTGAAGTGTTCCTCTCGCAAGATTGATATATGGCTTTCAAAACAGAATTAACGTGAATTAGATTGGTGAAGTGTTCCTCTCGCAAGATTGATACATGGCTTTCAAAACAGAATTAACGTGAATTAGATTGGTGAAGTGTTCCTCTCGCAAGATTGATACATGGCTTTCAATACAGAAATAACGTGAAACGCATTGGTTAACTTCTCCTTTCACAAGATTGTTACATAGCTTTCAATATTAAGATAAGGTGAAGAAGGATGGCTAAGTTTTCCTCTCGCAAGATTGATACATGGCTTTCAATATTGAAATAACATGAAGTAGATTGGTTAAGTTTTCTTCTTGCTGATTGTCACAAGTTTTTCAATATCAAAATAGTAGGTTAAAGTAGGTTGGTTAAGTTTTCCTCTATCAAGATAAATATCAATACACGTTTTTCAATATCAAAAATATATAGTAGTTTGCAATAGGTTGGTTACGTTTTGCTCTTGCAAGATTGGTACTTGTTTTTTAATTATAAAATAGTAGGTTGAAATAGATTGGTTGAGTTTTCCCACATCAAATAATATCGAATTTATTTAACAATTTGCAGAAGTAAATCTAGCAAGATTGATACACGTCATAAATTTGAAATAAATTTGAAATAGTAGGTTTAAGTCGGTTGATTGAATATTCCTCTCGCAAGATTGATACAAGAAGTTCAACACTACGATAACTTGAAGTAAGATCCGCCTGTGGAGCTCCATTGGACTTGTAGAGCAACTAAGGTCAGCTCAGTTGGAAGTGGAGGAATCTCTTCATTCAAAGAACACTGTAACTACGTTAAACTTGTCCGTCCGGCGCATCCTGCAAATGATCAGTGAGGGGGTCGCTTTACATCGAAATATTTCAGACTGGTCCGTAAAATGCTGAAGTGTTTCCTGCTGCTGTTTGGGCTGCTGCTGCTGATGCTGATGGCGTTCTGCCTGCCCGGCGCTGGAGGTCAGGTGATGACACCTGCGACACAGCCGGCCCACGTTTCACCAGGTAGGTTTGTTAACTGCCTAACTTCTCTGATCAGAAAGTTTATGACCATCATCCAGAAAGCTTACTTCCAACAAATTATTTCAATTTTTAGTTTTTGACGTTTCCTTCTCGAAAACATACGGTTATTTGAGCTAACATATAGCATGTATTCTTCAAGATATTCGTACCTTACAATTTGAGACGTGATTTCTTCAGAACAGAGGCATACATTCATACCATCCATAAATTTCGAGAACATACACTCATATCTATCTCTATCAACTTTGATCCTAAACTTTCCCGGAGCAGACACAAACATAATTTTATATATATATATATATATATATATATATATATATATATATATATATATATATCGTTCAATTTTGAACATTAATTTTCATTATCATTCGTATAAGTTGTTCATTATCCTTTCAAACATCATCAATCCTAACTATTCAGGAATTTTGCCTACACGTATAGTCTGTCTAGCTGGATCAATAAAATTCCTAGCGAATCCACAGTTATATCTTTCAAATGTCATCATCAATACAGCCGTTTACTTTTTATAGAAATTATTTATTTTCATCAAAATGTACATATCGATAATTATAACTTTTGTATTCTTTTATGTAAATCTTCCACTGTATCGAACGTGATGAATCAAACCAAGCCTTATTACCCATCCCCAAAATAATTATGTTTATTCCAACCAACATAACTTGATTTTTATTTACAAAGATTACTTTATGCTCCTAATTTTGCGTTCCTTCTGATCTGTTAAATTTTCTTAATAACGCTGTTTCATTTTGTAAAATTAGTTTTCTAGTTGTGATAATTTGTTTTTGGTTGTTTTGTTGTTGTTATTGTTGTTGTTTGTGTTTGTTTTATTTTGTTTTTGTTTTATGCCTTGTTTTGTTTTGTTTTTTGTAATAGATACAAAGTGAATGTTTACTTCTTTCTGTTTATTTTACTATTATGATTGTTATTGTCGTCAACTTTGTTTTTTCCTGTCTGGTTTTTTTTATGACAAATGACTTTTCTTAACTTTTACTACAGAAAGAGATTGTAAAAAAAAAATTAAACAACTAAATTCGTATCTTTCACGATACATCAAAATCTGGAATTAAAAAAAAATATTCATAAACATTGAGTTAATTATTAAATTCACTAAATTTCTATCAGAAAAGTAATATCAGTGCATTTCAATAATCTAATAGAGGCAATAATTTTATTAATTATAAACGTCTTGATAATTTATTAGGATTTTTTTTCGTTTCTTTATTGTTTTCCTGTCTTCCTTTTTTTCGCGCGGAAAAAAAAGATAAAAAAGGAGTTATGATAAATCAATAAAAAGGAGACGAAAAATTGTCTGCGTGAGTTACAAAAACAAGTGCTCCTCGACTGAAGCAAAGATGGAAAAGGCTGAAAGAAGGACGAAAATGTATAAGAGAGGAATTCACAGATATATGGAGAGACTTGTACCTTTTTATGTTAATCATGATATACTCATGAATAAATATGTGTAAGAATTACAATACAATTGATATCACAGTATATTTTAAAGAGACAATCATTTATAGTTGAGTATTTTTAGAAGATAACACAGTGTGTTTAGAAGAGGCATTCACTGTCAACACATTATGTTTAGAGGAAACATTGATAGACAATACAGTGACGTTCATAGAAAATACAGTATGTTTACAAGACACATTCATATATAAAACAGTATATTTAGAAGAAACATTGATAGACAATACAGTGACTTTCATAGAAAATACAGTATGTTTACAAGACACATTCATATATATAAAACAGTATGATTAGAAGAGAAATTCAAAGATAACACAGTATGTTTAGAAGAGGCATTCATAGATATAACAATGTGTTTAGTAGAGGCATTCATAGACAACAAAGCATGTATGGAAGAGGCATTCATAGATTAAACTGTATGTTTAGGAGAGGCATTCATAGATAATGCTGTATGTTTAGAAGAGGCATTCATAGATAACACAGTATGTTTAGAAGAGTTGTGAAGCACCGTAAAAAACAAAAATAGGTAGAGTGCAGCTCCAAAAGGTGCAAAACAAAACAAGAAGAGGCATGCATAGAAAATACAGCATGTATAGAAGAGGCATTAATAGATAACACATTTTTAAGAGAGGCATTTATAGGTTACACAGTATATTTAGAACAGGCATAACACAGTATGTACAGAAGAGGCATTCACAGTTAATACAGTATTTTTAGAATAGGCATTCATAGATAACGCAATATTTTGAAAAGAGACATTCATACATAACCCAGCATGTATAGAAAAGTCATTGATAACACAGTATGTTTAGAAAAGGCATTTATAGATAATACAGTATGTATAGAAGAGGCATTCATAGCTTACACAGTATGTTTAGAAAAGGCGTTCATAGATAATACACCATGTTAAGGAGAATCATTCATAGATAACACAGTATGTTTAGAAGAATCATACATAGATAGCACAGTATGTTTAAAAGAGGCATTCTTGGATAATACAGTATATTTAGAAGAGGAATTCATTTGTCAGACATTATGTCTTCGAAACCTTGTTCAGATGAGACAGTATTTCTAAATTAGGAATCCATAGATTAGACAGTATGTCTTGGACGATATTTGCAGTTACCATAGAAACGGAATTCATAGATAAGACATAAGCTCTTGTAGGGTCTTTATAGCTGAGACAGCATGTCTAGAAAAGGACACAGATTATGCAGTATGTTTTGGAAAACATTTGTAAATGAGACAGGAAAAGGAAATCATAGTGCAGATAGTATGTCCTGAAAGGCATATATAGATGAGATAATATTCTTAGAAGAGATTCGCGTAGATATTTCAGTCTATGGCAGACTAGTAATTACGATAGGTGATAGATAATCATAAAGATTTATATATATATATATATATATATATATATATATATATATATATATATATATATATATATATATATATATATATATATATATATATATATATATGAGATTGCGAGTTAATTATTTTTTTCAAATAAAGACACTGATAGACAACAATGTCAAGTACAGGCTCATCGAAATAAATACGTGTAAAAGAGGCACTGAAAGAGATGCTCATTGAGAATAATGGCTCTAAAGTGAATGGAAATAAGAGCGAAAGGACTACAAGTTAGAGAAGAGTATGGAACACTTTATCAAAGGAAAGAGACGGAAGAATAATAAGCATAGAAGAATAAATATGTATAGGAATTTGAAGCGAATGACGATATGACAAAATGACATGCTTACATGAATTTGGTAATATCTACCTTTGTGAAGCGATTTTATTCGTGATGATCAGATTTTCATACAGTTACTCTGCTCAGTGTGTTCTAGACAAATTCTGCCTGGTTTTACAATAATTGAACTGTTTCCATTAAAACCGGGCAGATACTCCTCTCGCAAACGTCTCAGCCTCCAGCTCGATCGATATCAGGGGCCGCTCGCCACTTCTGGGGGGAGGTCCTGACCGCGTCACGCTCGTCTCAGATTTGGGTGGAATCTGCTCGGCACAGATCTACAGTTGTAGGACAAGGTGTGGGGACCAGCCCAGGCCAGCCTGTTCCTGTCATCACACATGCCAGGTAGGTCCTCTGTTCCTGTCATCACACATGCCAGGTAAGCCCCATGTTCCTGTCATCACGCATGCTAGGTAGGTCCTCTGTTCCTGTCATCACACATGCCAGGTAAGCCCCATGTTCCTGTCATCACGCATGCCAGGTAGGTCCTCTGTTTCTGTCATCACACATGCCAGATAAGCTCCATGTTCCTTTCATCACGCTTGCCAGGTAATTTCAATGCTCCTATCATCACACACTCATGCCAGGTAAGCCCCATGTTCCTGTCATCACGCATGCCAGGTAGGTCCTCTGTTCCTGTCATCACACATGCCAGGTAAGCCCCATGTTCCTGTCATCACACATGCCAGGTAGGTCCTCTGTTCCTGTCATCACACATGCTAGGTAGGTCCTCTGTTTCTGTCAGCACACATGCCAGGTAAGTCCTCTGTTCCTATCATCACGCTTGCCAGGTAATTTCAATGCTCCTATCATCACAATGCCAGGTAAGTCCTCTGTTTCTGTCAGCACACATGCCAGGTAAGTCATCTGCTCCTATCATCACACATGCCAGGTAAGTCCTCTGTTTCTGTCATCACAGATGCCAGGTAAGTCCTCTGTTTCTGTCATCACAGATGCCAGGTAAGTCCTCTGTTTCTGTCATCACACATGCCAGGTAAGCCCCATGTTCCTGTCATCACGCTTGCCAGGTAATTTCAATGCTCCTATCATCACACAATCATGCCAGGTAAGTCCTCTGTTTCTGTCATCACACATGCCAGGTAAGTCCTTTGTTCCTGTCATCACACATGCCAGGTAAGCCTCATGTTCCTGTCATCACGCATGCCAGTTAATTGTCCTCCTCCTATCATCACACAATCATGCCAGGTAAGTCCTCTGTTTCCGTCATCACAGATGCCAGGTAAGTCCTCAGAATTAGGACACCCCGCCTGAGTCCTGGCGTGGACATTGCACGGTTTAGAAATGCGAGCCTAGTCCTCACATTAGTTCTCAGCTCGATGATAGCTTGGAAGAGATGCGAGAAATTGGACGAATATCTGCGCAGTGAGGTACTACGTTTTGTTTGGTTCTGTAATTGTTCCAGTTATGTTTGTCTGAAAATCTTAAATTTTGTAGGCTTGTTTCTATGAACATGTCATTAACGTTGGTCTTTTGTAACAGTTGACTCCGTCACTATTGCCGCAATGCTAGATTGTTAAGTTTGTTACGATCAACTTGATTGCGCTAGCAGCGTCTAGATTCAAGCTATGTCTTTACATCTATCTACATGATTAACCTCTAATGTGCTTGAGTTTTATTTTTTCCGTTTCCATCGCTACTGATTTTTTCTGTCCCCTTTGTGCGATGTCAGCCCCTTAGTTTCGGTCGTTTCTATATTTCTATTTGCATATTATATATGCACTTAATCACTTTAAGAGTGGTGTCCTGCTCTGAGTAAATCTGAATTTGTCTTTGTTTAACCAATGCCATGGTCTTGTTACGTCTGATATTGTCACTCTAGTTGAGATAGTAGAACATGATAGCC
>JAWDGP010006151.1:40000-45579 GCA_033675545.1 Elysia crispata
GCAACTACAGGGAGTCAGCAGAGAGTTACACAAGGTTCGTGTCGGACACGATGACCAGTCCGGTCTCGCCGCGATTCTTCTGTGAAGCGATCTTTACCGAGGTACACACAAGTCAACTCTTCCTGAGCTGGACTCTATAGTTTTTTTTCTCTTTTTTTCCTGCAAGCAACTGTGTTTTTCTGTAGAAATACAATCTCTCTCTCTCTCTCTCTCTCTCTCTCTCTCTCTCTCTCTCTCTCTCTCTCTCTCTCTCTCTCTCTCTCTCTCTCTCTCTCTCTCTCTCTCTCTCTCTCTTTATCTCTCTCTCTCTCTATCTATCTATCTATCTACCTATGTCTCTCTCTCACTTTCTCCCTCTTTTTTTATTTTCAGCTCTCTTTCTCTTCTCATAAATATTCTTCTCTCCACCTCTCTACCTCTCTTTCCCGCACTTATTTTCCCACACTCAGATTTCTTTCTTTCTGCTCCTCACTCCGTCTTTCCCTCTTTCTCTCCTTCATTCTCTTTCTCTCTCTCCTTCTCTCTCTCTTTCTCTTTATATATATATATATATATATATATATATATATATATGTGTGTGTGTGTGTGTTATTACTCGCTAAATAGGTCTATAATATAAAAAATGATTGTATGGTTGTAGCTTTTGATATTTAATAGATCTATTCCTTGTACTTTTATTTTTTTGTATTATTTTTATTATACGGCAATGAGTTTTTGAAACATGCTTTATCTACATATATACCCTTTCTCTGAATACTTTCCAGCACTTATTGTAAAATCTATACGCACCCGACAAGTTATTGATAAAACAGCACTGTCCAGTTAAAAATTGCAATTCCCGTGCCTCATATAAAACCTCATTCGCAGAAATTAATCATATAAATCTTTTGGAGCAGAAGGCTTAAAGGCAGCTAAAAAATAGCTTTTTAGGCTGAGCTTTATGAAAAATGGACCAGTCTAGCACATATCGCATTTTTTAGTTCAATTCTTTTTTTGTTTAGATTTTTGCAGATAAAGATCTTCGAAAAATTTGATAGTTCTAGCACGGAACCATTGTCTTGTTTTATTCAAAAATATAATGGCTATTTCTGAACATCGGATAACAAAATAACCTGTGGGTATTTTTAGTAAATTAAATTACATGTATATAGGTTAACCATTCAAAATTTCATTGAATCTCTGCGGTTATGGACAAGCTTTAAACCATTTAACAAAAATCTTATTTAGGTTTACATGTACTCGATACTAAAAGTGATCCAAAACCCAAAAGCGTTTTGGTATTTTTTTCAACACTTAAAATTAGGAATAAAAAGAACAAAAGTTTAATGATAACAATAACAACAACAACAACAACGACAACAATAATAATAATAATAATAATAATAATAATAATAATAATAATAATAATAATAATAATAATAATAATAATAATAATAATAATAATAATGATAATAATAATAATAAAGAAGTACTACTACTGCTGCTGCTGCTGCTGCTGCTGCTGCTACTACTACTACTACTACTACTATTGTTGCCGCTGCTGATGTTGCTGCTACTACAACTACTACTCCAATTAATATTTTTAAACTAGTAGTATTAATACTGCTGCTACTGCTAACACTACTATTACCTCTACTACTACGACAATACTCCTTCAACTATTATTACCACTACGACTACTTCTATAACAACAACTATTGCTACTGCTGCTGCTGCTGCCACTATTACAACTACTACAATCTCTAAAATTACAGCCACCATTTGTTCTACTTCACCCACCAATACAATACCATTTACAATGCTAATAAGCTTATTGCTTCTGCTGGTAATACTGCTGCTGTTGTTATTTTAACTGCAACTACTTTCCTACATAGTACAACTAGTAAAGCTGCATGTTTTGGTATCCTGGTTCCAGACTAACGAGGTGTCTGGGCGGCAACATGAGGGCGAGGTCCAGCTGCGCTGTGTGGAGATCTCACTGCCGGGCGTGGTCAGTAACGTCACAAGTCACTCCAACCTAACTGGGGAACTGCAAGAGCCAGATCAAACACCCCAGACGGTCAATGGTCAACCAGTGAGTGACCGCAGGGTGCGCAGCTATCTGGACTTTGCTACAGATGGTTTCCATGTCATTCATGCCGGAACTGACGTAATGAAACTCCCGGGCACGGTGGAGATCCGCCTGTGTCTCACAGATATGGTGAGGGCATACTACTAGTGCCGTTTATGTTAAAAGATTGTTTGAAAGGGATCTAAACTGTTTCTGATGCCCTGAGTCCTTCTCAGACTCCACTAAGGGCATATGTTTGCAGCTTAGGTAAACCGTGTATGTCTACTTAAGATTGAGCTCCTCTAGCATTTACTGCCGTGCATCATTTGTGCTGTAGTGGTGAGGCTGCTGGCTTGTTTGTTAATTTAAAAGTCTGAAAGTGTAATGTGAGATTTAACTTTTCTGACCGACATGCTGAGAGTTTCCTGTTACTGAGGCTTGTGTTTGTGTATGAACTAACATGTGCTACCACTGGACACCTTCTCAACGTGAAGATAGCAAAGTTTCTAGAGCTCTTACCTCCCAAGTTTATACGTTTGCAGTATTTGAAGGCACATTAATGTATTGTGCTTGTCTAGGTGTTCTGGTGAGTAAAAAAGGAATGTGTGAAGGTTATGGTGTGAATGTAATCATCGCTTCATGAAATGGGAAGATGATTTAAAATAGTGCAGCTCGACACGTCAAAATTTGCTAAAATATTTTTTATCGATGATTGTCCAAGTTCAAGAAAAAACTTGCATATTGTCTTAGAGGTGGATTTAGCTATTAATATTCTTATTTTCGTGCCTATCACAGTTCCTCTGAAGGAGAGTGTCGGCACTAGTATGTTATAAACAAAAGCAGGACGGCACAATTTAATGTGTGCCCAAATATCTGGACAGAGCAGCGAAAAAAGGCGGGTCTTACACTTTTCAGTTAAGATATAGCTTAACAATTCAGATGCTTCTCTATGTTTTATTATTAAGTTCCGATAATAATTTGCAGATCCAACCTAATAAGACAATTCACTCAATTCTGAAAATGTTCATTCTATTTAAGGACCTGTTTGAAACGCTTATTATCACGTCGGTAGGAATAAGTGGGTTGTTCTGAATTTCATAAAGGCAGTGTGCCTCGAGGTATTTTTGTTTGTACCTGAGGAGACCTATAAATAGATTTAAACCATCGGGGATTTACGTATGAAAGTGACGCACTAATCCAATCTAAAAATAGCCAGCTCCTAGTGCGCTAAATTAACAATCGTGCAGAATTGCCTGTTGACATACCAGATTTTTGTGCACCCTCTACAGTGTGCTAGATGTAGAAAAAGATACACGTTACCGGATGACAGAACCTACCGATACACGGTTATGATTTCTTATGAAAAGACAAACTGCGGTAGGGTCAGGTGAAATGATTAAGAAATGACAAAACGCAAGAGATAAGTGAGAATAAGAAAGGGAGCAGCCCGTTACAGCTTTGGTACTACTGGGTTTTAGAAACCTTACTCGGTTACCGGACCAAATCTTTTAGGAAAGTGAGATAAGCTTTATTGTCACTGATTCGGAGATACCAGGCATATTAGCGACAAGATAATCAAGTGTAATAGCTTTAAAAGAGCTGTAGCCGTTTCTCACAAGGTTTTGTGCATGGCTATTCTGAGATTGTTTGATTAGCTGCGTGTCCTCAATCAGTCTTATGATACACAAAGTGTTTGGCTCTCAAGCCAAGTGTTGAGAGGAGCTGTTGAGATCCTATCCCAACCTCGTACAATGTAGCCATGAATCGAACTTGGAATCTCTTTGCTGTCAGATCAGCGCTCTAGCGATTACTTTATCTTACGCCCTTAGTTATCCTATGGCGACACATCATTTGGCAGTCTCGTCTTATCTCCAAATATAATGCTCATTTACTAAAAGAAAATCCCTCTTGTTTCCTTCAAACTCCATCCCACGTCGAAAACTTCCAGCTTCGGGCTGAAACTGTCCTAGTGAGCCATCAGTTCCATGACTACTGCGCCAGCTACAAGCTGCGGTGGCACGCCCAGGCTAACATTGACGGTGTGGTGGGCGAAATCTCCCTCGAGGGTATCATCACCATCATCTGCTGCATCCTGTCTGACATAGGACTGCTGGTGAGGCTGGCGCTGCAACAGGTGGTACCCTTCTACAATACTTATCCTGCTAAGGTAGGTTTCAGTTCTTTGACAAAAGGCTGGAAGATCTTATGGCCTTTATCTATCTATCTATCTATCTATCTATCTATCTATCTATCTATCTACCTATCTATCTGTCTATCTATCTATCTGTCTATCTATCTATCTATCTATCTATCTATTCATCTATCTATCTCTCTCTCTCTATCTATCTCTCTCTCTCTATCTATCTCTCTCTCTCTATCTATCGATCTATCTATCTATCTACAATATTCTACCTACTGTGAACACTTCGTGGTTTCTTGCTATACAGTAGATGGGATCTGTAGGGAACATCTTACATATTTGCATCACATTCTGGAATATACGTGTTACATCCTTTCACTAATTTTCTAAAATCATTCCGTGATGGGCTTGCTAAGCAAGAGATCCACAGATTCCATGTTAGGTCACCTTTGAAGCTTAAGGCTGTAGGAGAATAGCTTAGTATTAGATATACAGATAACATCTTAGAGCAAGATTTCATTGTACATGTATTAATTTTTAGCAAAATAAGAATAGGATCTACGGATACAATTTACGACTTGTGCTTTGAAATAACCTCTATTTTGTAAAAGTTAACCATGGGAATGACTGCAGATTCATTTTTTTAGAGCATCTCACAATTTGACCATGTTGAAGAATAGCCAGCTATTTGATCTACAACCTGTCTGTTTGTGTGTTGACCTCTGTGACTGTCAGATCCAGTTTAGCCTGTGCCTCACGCTGCTACTGGCTTATTCGCTGTTTTTGATTGGTGGCATGGTTGACGAGGGATCCAGAGCTTGTCGCATCATCTCCACCATGACACATCTTGCCTTCCTGTCTGCCCTCTTCTGGATGAACGTCACAGCCTTCGAAATCTGGCGGACGTTCCGCCACTGGAGGAATCAGGTGCGTCTGAAAGCTGTCAGCTTGGCGGTTAGTCTTACACTCACAGCCTCGTTTTGATCTTAAACTTCGGGCCCATCCGCTCTTCTCTTGGCAACACTTGGGAGCACGGAGCAAGTAGAGGAGACAAAGGGAATGAATAGATAAAAATGGAAAGTGAATCAGAATGAGAAACAGAGACAGGCAGATAGACAGAGAGGCAGCAGGACTGACTGACAGAAGGAGAAAAATGAAAGTATGTCGTGAATGTGAGAGAAAGAGTCAGAGACAGAGAGACAGAGACAGAGAAATATAGAGATAGAGAGATGAACATTCTCATTATTATTCATCAGTTTGTTTCTGTGAGCCTTCATGCCTGAAACAATGACAAATTAAAGAAAGAAATGACAAAGAGGAAGACAAAAAGCAGGATAAATTATCATAAGAAAGTGTAAGATAGAGGATACAAAATGACGGGTGTCAGAT
>JAWDGP010006152.1:0-2500 GCA_033675545.1 Elysia crispata
ATATAAATAATAGGGGGGGGGGAGAGAGAGAGAGAGAGAGAGAGAGAGAGAGAGAGAGAGAGAGAGAGAGAGAGAGAGAGAGAGAGAGAGAGAGAGAGAGAGAGAGAGAGAGATGACGGCGCCCAAATAGGCAAACTAGTAGGTTCCTACAAAACCCATCAAGGGGCGTGGAGGGTTTCAGCCGGCATATACTCTCAGGATCGGTTTATTTATTTTTTTTT
Organism: Elysia crispata; assembly: GCA_033675545.1. Taxonomy (NCBI): domain Eukaryota; kingdom Metazoa; phylum Mollusca; class Gastropoda; family Plakobranchidae; genus Elysia; species Elysia crispata. The sequence goes on from JAWDGP010006152.1 coordinate 222, forward strand.
AATAACAAAATAGTATGCAGGAGTAGGGTATATAACAATAAAACAAAAAAAAATAAAATAAATCCGGACTTCTTAAAAATCAGGACTTACAAAAAAGGGTTTCAGCCCTTAACCCCCGCCACACAGGCATATCAGGAACGTTTTATTTCTTTGTTTCAAGAAACAAGTAGGGTGTATTATAATAACAAAAAGAAAAAAAAAATAATAAAAATAAAAAAAACAAAAAAAGGGAGATTTCAGCCGCGAACCTCCGCAGATCTCTACTTAGATACCGGGAAAAACGAACTTTGATTATCAGCCATTGCCAAAAAACAAAAAGGGGGTGAAGGTTTTCAGCCACGATCCTCCGCCATATAGACACTCTCGGTATCGCCTACTCATCCAACACCACATTGACGAAGTACCCTAGTCGCCGGTACCTCTGAGGAGGTTGTGGTTCTCACACACCCGTCCGACAAAACTTCCCTCCCAGCATCTATTCTCCAATGTATAACGAGTGTATTATGGGAGGAGCCACACCAGACCCAAGGCATACGACTGGCGCGCGCCGTCATAGCGTGTGGACGGACCTTGACCGTTTTACGGGTCTTAACACCGTTAGGGATTAGAGCCAGTTCTTGGTTCGTTACCTAGCCAAGCTTCCAATCTATTAACAATTGGAGGGCTTTATATAGTGACCTATTGGGAAGTCCAATTTAATGCAGTTTAATTAGTGTGCATATTGATCCATTGTACTAATTTATTTAATTAATTAACTTGGTTAGAGCTGTTAAATTTGACAAAATTGGAAAGCCATTTTGTTTATTTCAATTAAAAAAATGGTTTTGTGACATTTACTCATGATTTCTTCATAACAAAAAATTTCACCCTCTTTAACGTTGCTGTCGCCATTGTGTTTACATCAGTGAACTTGTTTACAACATGAACGAACTACTGAGTACAAGTCAGGCAGTCTCCCACCCTCGCCAGGATATTAGCAAGTGAGAAAAGTTGTTTTATTCATCCTTTCCAACGACATATTTATTTCTGTCTGTCTGCAAAGTTTTCACGAGTTAACACAGATTTAAAGAAAGTGTTTGCTCCCTGTTTCAACTTTACGTTGTCATTTTTGGATTCTTTTTCCAACCATTAAATCTTTTATGAAGCCTCAAAAAGACAAGGTTTTTAGTCTGAAGAGAAACTGAAAATTCTTTATTTATCACATGGCCAAGCCCATTTACTCTCTTTTAGTTCTACATCCTCATTAGTGAAAGAGGAGAAGAAGAAAAAGGAAAAAAAAAACTAAAGCTGTTCGAAAAAAAACATTAGTGTAAAGACGACCTATACACATAAGAATAGTAAATCTAGATATGGGACCATCAAGATCACGCTCCCCGCCCCCCCCGCCCCCTTCCCCCATTTTTTTCCCTCTCCCTCCTACGTCCTACATCTGTAACCTCCATGTCTACTCAACTGACAAAATTATTCCTCTCCGCATAGTTCCTTATTCGTCTTTTACTTCATTCCCTCGATCTTTTCAAAATGCTTTTCCTCTTTTTATATCAGAAGCATTTAACAGCATTTTCCTCTGTGCTATTCCTCTTTTTTTCCCCACCTTCTCTCGAAAGCTTTTTCAAATCCCCATTGTCCATCACCATTCTCATTCCACTTTATGAATTCACCTCAATTTTATCTTGTATCTATAATTTATAAATATATATATAATTATACAGAAATATACACACACACACATATATACATATATATATGTGTGTGTGACCAATTATATATATATATATATATATATATATATATATATATATATATATATATATATAATTCGATCGACATACCTGTTTTAAAAACGCTTTAGAGGTCTGCCTATCCATCTGTTTATTTCATCATCCCCTCTCCGTCTTCTTCTCTTTATCTCTCTCTCTCTCTCTCTCTCTCTCTCTCTCTCTCTGTGTGTTTCTGTCTCTAAAAGCAATACCCACCATGAGAATGAGTGTCCCATGCTCTCTACATTTTTTTGCTCTCGGTCAATAATTTTAGGCACAAACGAACATCATGTATAGAAATCCAAGGCCAATTTACAAACTCTACATTGATGGAATGATCCAGGTGAAAATAAGTGGTCAAGTTACCAGGAATCTCGTGTAAACCAATTGCATGTATTAGTAAAACTCCCAGCCACAATCGTAGATTCATGACTGGTTTTCAGAGTTGTTTAGTCCACAGCTTCAAAATATTTTCAGACTCTTAGAGAATGCTATACGAGAACGATTTCAGTTTCGTGT
>JAWDGP010006152.1:5000-22500 GCA_033675545.1 Elysia crispata
GAAAGAAAGAAAGAGAGAGAGAGAGAGAAAAAAAAAGAGAGAGAGACAGAAAGAAATAGAAAGAGAGAGCGTGGAATGCGAATTAATTCGAAAAGAAAAGAGGTAAGGACGTACAGGAATTGAGATAGTTTAAGTTCTATACAGATTAAAAGAGAATAAGAGATAGCTAGCTAGAGAGAAAGAGAGAGAGAGAGAGAGAGAGAGAGAGAGAGAGAGAGAGAGAGAGTAAGAGAGAATGAATTATAGGGACAGATAGGAACATAGATAGAGATAGAGAAAGATAGCTAGATTGAAAGAAGAGAACCAAGAAGAATAGAAAGAAATAGTATCACGATATAAACACTCAGTAAGGGCCTGAACTCTTTTAAATACGTGAAGCAATCTAGATCGGCCTTACGAATAGAGGAAAGTAACTGCTGAAATGCAGTATTAACGACAACTCGTGTATAAAAATTAAAAAAATAAAAACATACAAAATGCGTCTTTTTTTGTATGCCTGTGTCGCAAATTGTATTAAACCAAATAATTGAGGTAATAAACGTACATAAATATTTGAAATCAAATAGAAGAACTAAGAAACAAATTTAATATATTGATCTCAATCATGGTTTTATACAAAGACAATAAACTTTTCGTTTAAAGTCACTCTTATTTTGTATGATAGATGTAGCCATATAGGAGGTGGTTGGGAATAAAGGCTAGAAAATCTTTTTTTTTTTTTTTTTTTGGCTCACTTATACCCATTTATTGGACCCCCAATTCAGCCATTTCTTCGGAACCACCCACATGTTGCTAAGAGAAATTTCAGAGACACAGTCATTAAGACTAAAATACAATATGGAGGCCGAAAAATCAGAAAATAAAAAAAGCGATAATAATACAAATTTAAAGCCGATGATCGAAAGACATACAACACAGTATATTTTGTAATTATATAAGAGATGCGTAGCATGTAAGGTGTCGCGAGAAAAATCGCTTCCAAATAAACCGAAAGAGAGAGAGAGAGAGAGAGAGAGAGAGAGAGAGAGAGAGAGAGAGAGAGAGAGAGAGAGAGAGAGACAGAGAGACAGACAGACAGACAGAGACAGAGACAGAGAGAGAAAGAGAGACAGAGAGACAGAGAGACAGAGAGAGAGAGAGACAGTGAGAGAGAGAGGGAGAGAGAGTTAGAGAATGGATGAAAAGAATAAGCGAGAAAAAGAGGGAAACTGAGGGAGAGATAGTTTGGAACAGGAAGAATCAGGAAGACAAGAAAGAAATAGCGACACACCGTTACGAGAGACAGAAGGAGTAATTAAGTAACGTGGACACATCTTTTAGAATAAAAATTAAAAATGGTTTAAAAATGACATGAGGGAGGCAAAGACAAGAGGGAGAGAGAGAGAGAGAGAGAGAGAGAGAGAGAGAGAGAGAGAGAGAGAGAGAGAGAGACAGAGACAGAGACAGAGACACAGAGAGACAGAGACAGGGAGACAGGGAGACAGAGACAGAGACATAGAGGGAGACAAAGAGAAACAGAAAGAGAGCTAGATTCAAAGAAGCGAACCAAGAGGAATAGAAGGAAATAGTATCACGATTTAAACACTCAGTAAGGGCATGAACTCTTTTAAATACGTGTAGCAATCTAGATCGGTCTTACATATTGAGGAAAGTAACTGCTGAAACGCAAAATTAACGACAACTCATGTATAAAAATCATAAAAAGAAAAAACATACAAAATGCGTCTTTTTTGTATGCCTGTGTCGCAAATTGTATTAAAATAAATAATTTAGGTAAAAAACGTTCATAAATATTTGAAATCAAATAGAAAAACTAAGAAACAAATAGCTAAGAGAAAAATTAGAGACACAGTCAATGAGACTAAAACACAATATGGTGGTCGAAAAATCAGAAAATAAAAGACAAGCGATGATAATACAAATCTAAAGCCGATGATCGAAAGACATACAACACAGTATATTTTGTCACTATATAAGAGATGCATAGCATGTAAGGTGTCGGGAGGAAAAATGGCTTCCAAATTGACCGAAAGAGAGAGAGACAGAGAGACAGAGAGAGAGACAGAGAGACAGAGAGACAGAGAGAGAGAGAGAGAGAGAGAGAGAGAAGGAGAGAGAGACAGAGACAGAGACAGAGAGACAAAGAGAGAGATGAATTCATGAAAATAAATCTAAATTCTGTGTTGTATAGCTTTTCCTAAGTGCATGATTGTATCTCTCACAAAAACCCAGCTTGGATGGTGAGGATGATGCCCCACACCTGGGGGTCAACAGTATCAGCGTTGGGCGGGTGAGGTGATACCTGTCACTAATGTCTTGACACCCGCCCGCTCCCACGGCCAGCAGGCCTGCGCATGACATACGGCCAGTCAGGTGGTTCACAGCCTCATAGGTAAAGGGAAGCAACTGCGGAATGTGCAACCATCATTGTTGAATTATTGTGTCCCTTACTTGGTTATAATTAGCTGCACAAAATGGCCTGGCTTCTAGACATCTGATAATTATAGAACAGATAAGATTTGGCCACACTCTGCAATCTTAGAGACGCTTCGACTTTGAGAAGCAATCGGTGAGAATAAGGAAGTAACACAAAATATCATACTCGAAGAGACGTCGCATGGCGGTAATTGTACAGTTGCTGCAGTTGTTGATAATGACGATTATTGTTTTTTTTTTTAATTTTTGTGTGCTAATTTGTTGCTGATTAAGTTAATGTTGATATCATTGTTATTGTTTCACCGTTGTTTTGATTCTATTTAAATGGTATTTCAGCAACAATTTCGGACCACAAGAACCACAAGGATAGTAAAAGAATACTGGAGATTGTTCTACTTTATTTCCAAGCACTCAAGGCTTGATATTTACACACTCCACCTCCTTGACAGCACAGGTTTTCTCTTACTTTTTTAAACCCACTCTACATCCATGACAGCACACTCTAAGCGAAAAGTCTTTTTTTTCTAACTTCACCCACCCTTTAATAGGCGCGGATGGAAGATAAGATTAATTTTTTTCTGATTGTATGTTTGTTCTTTGTGGGCCTCAGTGGAGAAAAACTTTGCTTGTTTGAAGATAGAAACCAGACACTGAAACAGAATATCAGGATGAGCTTAAGACTACCTAATCTTTACAACTAGGCCAACTCTCTGCGTAGCTGGTCTATGAAAGAGTCAAATATTGAAACAAAGTATTTATCTAAGACATGTGAAGCAACTTATAGAAACAATCGAGCAACTTTTCAGACATTGTTGTATAGATCAAAGTAATGCGGTTTTCAAAATGCCCGTAACATGCATTTAAATTTATGTTAAGTTATCAGGAATTTCCACACCATATCTCGACCTGGAAAAACCCGTGCCAGGAAGATTTGGCTGAACTTAAGGTTTTTTGTTTTTTAATCTTCTTCAATCGGTATTTAAAAATATTAGTTTTTAGATTTGTGACTCTCTTTCACTTAAGTTGTCTCTTTTAGATACATCCGAAAGGTGAAACCAGTAAAACGCTTTAAAACTTTCATACTGGCATTAGCCGATCTGAATGTTATTAGGAAAACCTGAAAAGTTATCATTACGCATCCATTGATATAAAAATTAAATAAATATGGAAGTAAGTACATGTATCTTCTTTTAGAACGGTCTTTATATGACGGAAAGCAGTTCGTCTCAATAAGAAGTGAAGACGGGTTTATTTTAGAGTCTGTAACTCAAAATCTAGAGCAACGCTCTGACAGAGGCACTCTTCGTTTGTTTAAGTTATTACAGAATCTTAAGACGATGCTGAAACTGAAAATAAGAGGCAACTCTAAGTTAAAGCTGCAGAATGATGCGAAGTATAATTTTAGAATCACGTTCTCAACCAAGCTAATAGCCTAATAGTAATAATCCTCGGTAAATGAGATTTTTTAATGCCTGGAGGGTTTAAAACCAGTTTCGATTTGTTGCTAGAGCAAATGACGAGAGACTAATAGACTGCGAGCTACAGATATTTACAAGAAACCAATAAGACCATAATTATTCTTTTCGAATTTTATGGACAGAAATACAATATCTTTGACATCGCTTAAGTTATCAAGCGTTCATGTAGGTCCACGGTCAGCTGAGCAACTGACCACCTTAGACTAGTCGAGTGAAGGTATAAATCTCCTTGAATTCTCATGCTGAGGTTTTGTTCAGCCCTAGTTTCTTCCCATGCAAGACCGCCGAAATAAAAGTAAAAAAAAAAAAAAAAAAAAAACCCGGCAGCTTTTTTCGCAGCTCCGCCTTATTATGGTGCAAAATGGACTGAAATCCTCCAAGTAAGATTTTTTAAATTTCAAAAACAATTTCTGATCAGACCGATTATCAGTTGCCAAGAATCTGTCTATAAAATAAGAGCCACCAAACAGAGGTGTCGTTTTGTAAAGGATCCTATTTGATGTGTCCAACTGTTTGAACAACAGTTCTGTTTCTTCAGTCAGGCGTGTAAAATTTCCGACATTTGTCGGAAATCCAATTTTGATACTGAGAAAAATAAAAAGATTAAATTTGTTGGTATATTGAACACAAATACTTGTCCTACTTTTTTGCCAAAAGTTGTTAAAGGTAGTAATAAAAAGGTAGCCTATATATAAGACCTTTTTTTTTTTTTTACTTTTTCAGGAGAGCATGCCTTTAAAAATCCCATTACCTTTGGTCCTATGAAGATTTTAGAGTAATTCTTGGAGGGAAAGATGCGAAAGGGTTATGGGAAGAGAGGGGTGGTGGTGGTGGTGGTGGGGGGGGGGGGCGCTTTATTCCATAGTTTGAACAATGTTACCAATAGATTTAGCCTCTTTTTGGACTCTGAACTATGCGAATTTTATGTTGTTCAACACCTGGGTATTCTGATATTGTTTGTAATTCTCTATGGTCAATATTAGCTACACTGGATATGGAGAGATAGGCGCGAACTGTACAATGAGAACTCGAAGTAAATATTCTGAAGCTTGAAAAAAAAATAGAAAAGAAAAAAATATCCTGTCCAATAACCGATTACCAGTTCTGTAAATATTCAAGCAATCCTATGCTAACTCTCTGTGCTCAAGTCTATGCCAGTTGGTTTCGGTTCTACCAGGGATTTTCCCCACCTGTGAGCTTCAAAGCAACTTAGGCGACACAGACAATTAAACTGCTTGTTATGCCCTTGACACCGCGGCGACTGCTGTTGGTTGAACGCTTTCCCTGTCCGAAGCCACGAGCAAGACCAGCCATTCCCTTGTCGTCTGCTTACAGTTGACAGAGGTAGGGCCTGCGGTTGGGTTGATCCGCGGGTGGAGTTTTATCCTTCCAAGTCCCAGCGATTGGTAAGTTGATAATGATGGAATTAGTTACGATATTATTGTGCTCTTGTTCTGCAGTTCGCTGAAACATAACTGCTTTTTGTTTACCACTCTAGGCGAACCACTGGAAACATTGGATATAATTTGAATTATATTAACGATATCTTTCAGTTTCCGCAATGAGTATTCTACAAGTACGGTGTAAAAACGCTATTATTTCACTCTCTTCTAACAGTTGCAATAACTAAAACTATGAGATAATTAATGAGATATTTCTCACAAAATAATGACTGTGTACATTCTACTTAATAAATATGAGAAGAAGTTTTTAAAAACCGACTTTGTCGAATAACCGGCGCGTGTTAGTATTCATAACTATTGCAAACTTGCCATGAAAGTGGTGATGGCGATGGTGGTGGTGATGATTGTTTTAATATAAATAACAATAATTGTAACTGCAACAGCAGCAGCAGTAGCAGCAACAACAACAACAACAATAATAATAATAATAATAATAATAATAATAATAATAATAATAATAATAATAATAATAATAATAATAATAATAATTTAGAAGAATTATAAGATTGACATTTGTATTCTGTAATTTTTATTTATTTATTTTTTATCTTTGCCCTGTCTCTTTCTTGGCCCTATATACATTTTATTGTTGTGTCGGATCCTAATCAGGTTGGTTGTATGTGTATCTCGCACTCTCACTTCTCTACTTACTACATTCTCACACAGTTACTGGTTAGAACTGAACCCGGAGACTGTGGGAACATAAGAAAAACACTACCGGTCAAGCTAACATCTTGACTTACTCCAACCACTCCTTAGCCCTCTCGCTCCATTCTACAAATATGGAGGGAAAATAAAACCACCGAGCATGCGTTTTGTCCGTTACATCTGTTTTCCTACTTGAACATTTTGGATGTCGCAGTTTTCTGACCTCACCATCTCTTATTTCGAATCGATCTATCTCCCCCTCCCCCCATCCCACCCCCTCTGTTTCCAACATCCTCCCGGATAACCACGGCGACATTGTTCGTGGATTCGAACCTCTTACCGTCGGTGTGAGAATCTTGGCCCTCAGCTGACCAATCCCGCCCTGCCAGACAGGAGCCTAAGACCATCTTGTCGTGGATAGGCTATATGAAACAATTAACCCACTAGTACACTATCTATTCTTTTTTTTTTCCTTCTCTAACTGCATTAGTTTGAACGTTTACTTGGTGTTACCACTGCCCACGTACAAAGTACACTGTGCCAGGTTTCCCCAGCCCGCTCGCTTTGTTCTCAATCTTTTTTTTCGGGGGAATTAAGTAACTCGCTCGGGTGGCAAGCATAATTCTTAGAGCCAGGTTACAGACAATCTAGAGAGGAAAATAAAGCTCAATCTTCTGTGACCTTTTGGTGACGCTATCTAAGGTCTTCGTGGTAACAGCTGTAGAGTGTAGAGCCCACAGTGTGAGAGTCGGGTCTTGCCTGGACTTGCTCCAGTCTGACGGGTCGGGCTGTCAGCTGGGAAACATGCACTGTACCGCAGGCCGTAACTGTAGACCTGCGGGGCTGCCAGCGTGACAGTCTCGGCCTAATCAAAAGCCGTCTCTACCAGGTGGGGGAGGGCACCCGAGCGTGGCCAGTTTTCTTCCGTCTGATCAAAAGCGTTGGGTTTTGATTGATTGATCCGTGTGGAAAGAACAACTTTAGAAAGGCGGCACATTTAGTATAGGCAAAGCTAGAGAGGAAAGACACATTGAGGGAACGTGTGGGGTTTTTTAGGGTGAGACTGCGTGGACATGAATAGCAAAAAAAAAAAGGAAGTTTAGGTTGGAGGAACAGGGAAGTACAATCTTAGCCCAATCATTATTTTATTCTCAACTTGAACAGAGTGTATATATGTGTGTGTGTGTGTGTGTATATATATATATATATATATATATATATATATATATATATATATATATATATGCATGTACCTATTCTATTTACGCATCTATCTAGTAGCTACCTACTTACCTTTTATTTATCTACCTACCAACTACCTATTTCTCTACGTATCTATCTATTACCTATGTACCTATTTATATGATGTGTTTATACAACATCTTTTAGTGTTCAACAAAATAATGTTGCACGAAACTCTTGAGTCATGGCTTCTTTGATCTCGGGTGGTTAACTGTCAATCTACACGACTATCTGTAGATTTGCCGTTCTTTTCATCTATTGATTTATCTACTAACCCAAGAACATGTATAGTAATGTCTCTTTGTGCGCGTATGAAACAACCTGTAAATTTAGCACACGCACATTTGTAGACCAGCAAGTAATCCCAGTAAGACTCCCTCAGCATATTATCCTGCACATAATTATAAGCTACCTTGAATATATTATATTTAATGAAAATAAATAGAACCAGTTCCCTGTGACATAATAGATTCAGAAAGAAAATTAAAAAATAAGTCACGTTTTCATTTTATCTTAAAGTATTGGAATTAATTAGAGCGACATATTCTTCGTCGTTGTCTCTCTCATGCTCTCTCTCTCTCTCTCTCTCTCTCTCTCTCTCTCTCTCTCTCTCTCTCTCTCTCTCTCTCTCTCTCTCTCTCTCTCCAATCCTCCTTCTCTCACTCCCTCTCTCTCTCCCTCCTTCCTACACCGACACTGTTGGAGACCTCAGAGTATGATTACCATGGATTGGAAACCCCTGTCATTGAAGGTGATAAATTTTTGACGTTAACACCATTGATTCATGGTTTGGTCATGTGTTGACTAAAACTTCTTCAATTTCGCCCGTGCAAATTGTCAAATAAGAACACAATTTTGAAACGAAATATCAGGGTGCCTTTTTTTCAGATATTATTAGTTGTGTGTCTGAGCGGAGTGGTCGCAGCGCGTCAGGTCCTGGAGCCAGCTGAGACAATGGCCCACACTGAGTTCAATCCATGCATTCAAATTCTTTATCGATTTATTGCTCTCTCCTGATATTGATTTTACTTCCTTTCCAATAATTCCTAATGATAATCTTTCCATCCCCCCTACCCCAACCCCTCTTTCTTTCACCCATCTTCTCTTCTTTCTCAAACACATTCACACAACTTTCCTCTCTCTCTCTCTCTCTCTGTGTCTCTATCTTCCTTTCTTTTCATGTCAGTTTAACAGCCCTTTTTAGTTCTCTCTCTCTCTCTCTCTCTCTCTCTCTCTCTCTCTCTCTCTCTCTCTCTCTCTCTCTCTCTCTCTCTCTCTCTCTCTCTCTCCATATATCTTTTTACCTGAAAACCTAACATCCTATCCATCTATTTTACTATTTATCACTCTATCTGTCTGTCTACCTACCCACAAATCTACCAAGTCTTTTCATTAATTTATTTATCAATCTTACTGTTTCTTATCCTTTTCTCTACCCCTTGGTGGTTTAATCCCTCATTATCTACCGCCCCCCTTCCCCCTTTTCCCCTTCCCCGACCATTTCTCCTGCTAGGGTTGTAACAAACTGGGCTCGACTGTATTAGCCAGACTTAGTTGCCAAGATGGATGTTATCACTGTTGATTAGTACCTAAACAATGAACAGCACTACATTTTAATGATACAAATACTTTTTAAAGAGAGAAACATCTGAATGGGTAAAAAATTAAACTCTAAATTCATGGATCGTCATCTCAGTGAGTGGGGTTATAATGATGCGAAGCAGTAAGTCTACGAAATACAACATAATACTATAACGTGGACGTTAATTTAAACCTCTTAATTCCAAGCTCAATTCATAGGCTGATTTTTATTATAATGCGCAATTAAAAGAACAAACTAAATGACTTGAAGCATGGTGGAGGCTATGAAGAACGGATCAGATTCCGTGATGTGACACTTAAAGTAGGGTAGAGAGTGTGAAGAACAGACCAAATTCTGTGATGTGACACTTAAAGTAGGATAGAGAGTGTGAAGAACAGACCAGATTCTGTGATGTGACACTTAAAGTAGGGTGGAGGGTGTGAAGAACAGACCAGATTCTGTGATGTGACACTTAAAGTAGGGTAGAGAGTGTGAAGAACAGACCAGATTCTGTGATGTGACACTTAAAGTAGGGTAGAGAGTGTGAAGAACAGACCAAATTCCGTGATGTGACACTTAAAGTAGGGTGGAGGGTGTGAAGAACAGACCAGATTTTGTGATGTGACACTTAAAGTAGGGTGGAGGGTGTGAAGAACAGACCAGATTTTGTGATGTGACACTTAAAGTAGGGTAGAGAGTGTGAAGAACAGACCAGATTCTGTGATGTGACACTAAAAGTAGAGTGGAGGGTGTGAAGAACAGACCAGATTCTGTGATGTGACACTTAAAGTAGGGTAGAGAGTGTGAAGAACAGACCAGATCTTAAAGTAGGGTGGAGGGTGTGAAGAACAGACCAGATTTTGTGATGTGACACTTAAAGTAGAGTGGAGGGTGTGAAGAACAGACCAGATTCTGTGATGTGACACTTAAAGTAGGGTGGAGGGTGTGAAGAACAGACCAGATTTTGTGATGTGACACTTAAAGTAGGGTGGGCAGTATGAAGAATTGATCAGATTCCCTGATGTGACACTTTAGGTAGGGTGGAGAGTGTAAATGCCAACTGATGTTTTCAGTGTTGAACACAGGTTTAAAACCAAGTCTACTCCTAGCAAGTCATGAGGCCTATTTCGTAGACCAAAGCAGCGTTATTAATAACCGAACTAGAGTGGCGTCTCCCTCAGGACTTGGCCCTGTGCTGTCCACGGCTCAGGGCTGGTGATCACAGATGACGTCACCGTCATAGCCCCAAGCCTGCTAAAACATTTATCATTATCGGTGAGGAAAGATCTGATATCTGTCACCATCTGTCTAGCCTACTGTCTGTCACTCCAGGGAAACTCTTGAAGATGGATGATTGAAAAACAACATAAAAAGAGTGGAGGGGGTAGTGCGGGATGTTGATAAGCGGGTTCTCTTCCCTCCATTCGCTCCCCTTAACAAGAGGACAGAACAGAAGCAATAGTTACCTGGCGTCGGAAAGTTTCTTTTCATTTCGTTTCTAAAGAAATCCACGAAGGTAGAGAACGATTGAGATAAAGAGGAAGAGCGAGCGAGCGAGAAAGAGACAGAGAGAGAGGGAGAGAGAGAGAGAGAGAGAGAGAGAGAGACAGAGAGAGACAGAGAGAGAGAGAGAGAGAGAGAGAGAGAGAGAGAGAGAGAGAGAGAGAGAGAGAGAGAGAGAGAGAGAGAGAGAGAGAGAGAGAGAGAGAGAGAGAGAGAGAGAGAGAGAGAGAGAGAGAGAAAGAGACAGAGAGAGAGAGAGAGAGAGAGAGAGAGAGACAGAGAGACAGAGAGAGAGAAAGAGAGAGACAGAGAGAGACAGAGAGAGAGAAAGAGAGAGAGACAGAGAGAGAGAGAGAGAGAGAGAGAGAGAGAGAGAGAGAGAGAGAGAGAGAGAGAGAGAGAGAGAGAGAGAGAGAGAGAGAGAGAGAGAGAGAGAGAGAGAGAGAGAGAGAGAGACAGACAGACAGACAGACAGACAGACAGACAGAGAGAGAGAGAGAGAGAGAGAGAGAGAACGTCAGACAGAAATAGGAAGAGGACGAGTGAGATTGAGTGAGAGGATGAGAAAGGGAGAGAAAAGTAGAGTTGGAGAAGAAAGTGATGGCGAGAAGAAGTCTTGATGTCAGCGCTTAGAACAAGTAACTGGTTCTAAACAATGAATACTGACCGTAGTTTAGCAGCAAGAGTGACCTAAATTTAGCCTAGATGAGTGACTTAGATCACTCTTGCTTTGAATGTGGATTATGAGTTTGGGTGAACACTCTCTACAGAAACAACATTTGTAGCTTAATGAGTTACACTCTTTACAGAAACAACATTTGTAGCTTAATGAGTTACACTCTTTACAGAAACAACATTTGTAGCTTTATGAGTCATACTCTTTACAGAAACAACATTTGTAGCTTTATGAGTCATACTCTTTACAGAAACAACATTTGTAGCATTATGAGTCACAATCTCTACATCAACAACATTTTTAACATTATGAGTTACATCTCTACATCCACAACATTCGCAGCTGTTTGAGTTACATCTCTACACCAACAAGTACACATTTGTACTTGTTTGAGTTACAATCTTTACATACACAAGACTTGTAGCCTGTTTGAGTTACACTCTTTTCATAAACAATACTTGGAAGCCTGTTTGGGTTAAATTCTCTACATAAACAACACTTGTAGCCTGTTTGAATTATACTCTCTACATAAACAACACTTGTAGCCTGTTTGAATTATACTCTCTACATAAACAACACTTGTAGCCTGTTTGAATTATACGCTCTACATAAACAACACTTGTAGCCTGTTTGGGTTATACTCTCTACATAAACAACACTTGTAGCCTGTTTGGGTTACATTCTCTACATAAACAACACTTGTAGCCTGTTTGAATTATACTCTCTACATAAACAACACTTGTAGCCTGTTTGAGTTACACTCTCTATATAAACAACACCTATAGCCTATCTAAAGTGATGAAATCTTGGTTTCAGTTACTTGTTTCTCTAAGAAACCAGTGACATCACTGTTTTTCTTTCCATTGCCATCAAATAAATTCTGTCTCTTGAAGGTCTGGGTTTACAAGCGATACGAAAATACTCACTGCGTGTTCCTAATTTTTTGTTTTGTTTTCATTTTTTTCAGTGAACAGAGACCGGCACATTTGTGTACTCATCAAAACATGTAGTAACGTGTTAGTGGATGTGTATAGAGTGTCGCTTATTATATGGCTTGAGGGAAGTCTAATAATGATACAATAAAAAAAAAAATTGAGGGGTCTTTTCTACTCAAAAGATCACGACAGACCTTATATTAAAAAAAAATCGCTGCAAACAATACGTGGTTTATAAGTTGGGAATCCCACCTTTTCAGAATAATAATATTATTATTATGATGATACTACTACTACTACCACTACTACTACTACTGCCACTACTTCTACTACCACTACTACTACTACTAGTACTAGTACTACTACTACTACTACTACTACTACTACTAGTACTAGTACTACTACTACTACTACTACTACTACTACTACTACTACTACTACTACTACTACTACTACTACTACTAATAATAATAATAATAATAATAATAATAATAATAATAATAATAATAAGAAGAAGAAGAAGAAGAAGAAGAAGAAGAAGAAGAAGAAGAAGAAGAAGAAGAAGAAGAAGAAGAAGAAGAAGAAGAAGAAGAAGAAGAAGAAGAAGAAGAAGAAAGTAAAGAAAAAGGGGAAGAAGGAGAAGAAGAGTTATCAGTCGCTTTTTAAACGGTGACACCGATTTCTAAGTTTAGATTCAAACTGAGATGTGGCGCAACAGAACTAGACCCAGATCTATAATAAAAGGAAAGGATCACGAGCTAGTTGTGGGCCCAGGTTGGACCGGTGAGGACTGGGGCAAGACTTCAACTGCAAGATAATGCTTGAGTAAAATTAGCTGGTCAAATCTTACCCCTTGATAGCAGGTTTCTACCTTTTCTGAAAGTTTAACTTTTAAATACATTGTCTGTCTTGTGAGTTATGGTGAGTTTCCTATTGAAAGGTTTCATCGTGTTTCTCCTTTCGAACTCATACAATTGAAACATTATTCTCTCTCTCTCTCTCTCTCTCTCTCTCTCTCTCTCTCTCTCTCTCTCTCTCTCTCTCTCTCTCTCTCTCTCTCTCTCTCTCTCTCTCTCCACCCCAGAAATGAGACGTATCTGAATAGAGCTTGAAAACGACAATTGATTATTTTCAAAGCAACTACAGTCAGTGTACGATGGAAAGGCCATTGTGTTGAAAGTTTTGTTCTACCTCGACACGATCACATGCACATGCCCACCACGCGGGGCTCCTTTAGCGGATCTGTCTATAAATCGATCTAATCGTTAACAATAAATTGGCCAAGGAAGTGATGTAAAAAGGCAAGAGCAATAATAATAATAATAATAATAACAATAATAATAATAATAATAATAATAATAATAATAATAATAATAATAATAATAATAATAATAATAATAATAATAATAATAATAATATAACGCTAAAAGTGAGTAAGAGATAAATACGAGAGAAGAACAGATAAAAAGAGAAGAGAGAAAAGAGTCTTTTCTCTAACTTCAACTGAAATCAAAGTCGACCTTTTGAACATCTGGAATCGCATGAATACACTAGAGAGATTGGCCAAACCACTTGTTGCCTCTTGTTTCAACTATTTTGAGGTGAAGTTTGTTATTTTGGAATCAGTTCTACCAGAGTGGGCCCTGTGGTGTGCCACTTGGCGGCCTGAGTCATCATATGACAGCGAGGTAAACATTCTAAGATCGGTTATCCAACGGAGATTATAAAGAGGATGTTTAAATAATATCATCCACAAATATAATTTCGTTTCCACCGGTCCATTAAGTATCGAAGAGGCGGGGTTGGAGGGGAATGAGGACAAAAGGAAACACGACTTAATTGTGCAGGAGGTTGGGGAAGGAGTAGGAGTTCTTGGAAGAGGGTGGGTAGTAGAGGAACAGGGAAGAGAAAACGAGGAGATGGAGAACATTAAAAGAAAGAGTAAGAAAGACATGGAGAAATAAAAGGATAAAGTATTGTGTATGATGTTATGATTTGATCATCACTACAGGGAAAAGGAGAAAAGGAAGGGTACAGCTAAGAGTAAACGAAGACGAAAGAGGAGGAGCAAGATTACGGGGGGAAGGGAAGTATGAGGATAAAAAGGAACAGGAGAGGGGTCGAGAAGAAGAAAAGAGGAAGAAGGGAAAGGAAGAAGCATTAGGAGATGAAGGAAAATAAAGAAAAGGAGAAGAAGGGGAAAAAGAAGAAGAAAAAAGAATGAGGAAAAGAAGAAGATGGTGGAGGAAGATGAGGAGGAAGAGGGGAGTGGAAATAAAGACTTTTTAACCCTGTTCTTTTGGCAGTGTGAATAATCCTTCACATGATTTACCACTCATCTCCCCCATGTAAATAAATTTTGTAACAAATAGTTTCAGTTGAATCGAGTGATCGAGAAAACTATACACAATTGATCAGACAGCCGTGAAGCTCTTGTATGCAAACAATCCCCTATGATTGTCCATAAATACACAGCCATAGAGAGAGAGAGGCGCCACATGGTCTTATTGATCTAGCTCACTTGAGATATGGGACCGTTCTTGTCTCAAACATCCATCGCGAGACATCGTAACCCAGCTTTTATTGGTTGTAAATCAATAATTAATGAAATTATCGATCATCAAAGTTCGAGTGGTTCAGTAGTTGCCGTGTGACTAAACAGACCCAGGTATTATGTTAGCTTTTAAGTATTCCACATCGTCCTGTTTGCCTTGATTCCATGCCTTGCAAATGTCTTCTTCAAACCTATTAGATGGATCTAGATTGAGGACTAGAAAGATAAAAGCAATTGTTTTACCCATTGGTATAATGTATTCATATACTTGTGATCAGGTTTTTGTCCATTGTACGCAGATATAACCGAGACATCTAACATTCTTAAAATTAACTTTAATGCATATTTCTTCAAGATCGCGGACAGGGCCAAACCGCAAATTTCCTAAAAACAAGATAATATTGTGCCTATAGACCTGCAAGTGAAAGGGCCTTACAAACTTCTCTCCCTCCCTCTCTCTCTTT
Source organism: Elysia crispata (assembly GCA_033675545.1). Classification (NCBI taxonomy): domain Eukaryota; kingdom Metazoa; phylum Mollusca; class Gastropoda; family Plakobranchidae; genus Elysia; species Elysia crispata. The sequence continues at coordinate 19,982 of JAWDGP010006152.1, forward strand.
CTCTCTCCCTCTCTCCCCTCCTCTCTCTCTCTCTCTCTCTCTCTCTCTCTCTCTCTCTCTCTCTCTCTCTCTTCTCTCATCCTTCTTTTTGATGGTTTTTGAGACTTCTTTGTCTCTTTAGTTGGTGTTTTTTGATAATCCTTGATAGTTTCAAATTCTGCTGTAGATTTCACTACTTATGGACGATCTATATCGAATGTCCAACCAACAATTAAATTTCACGCGCGGATGTAATCGATAGACCTCAGTGGACCGAATATATCGTTATCTGCATTCACCGATATCGCCCTCATTTACTCTCTTTACAGGTGATCTGCAGGGTGGACGCTTGCCCTCCTCGAGACCAGGGCCTGACGGGGGCCCAGTTGTTCACAGGGCAGGTCAAATAGGACCAAGTGAGGGACAGCAAGTTCAGCATCTTGACCCCATACAGCACCTTCACTAAAACTGTGAGTGTGACTACTGACTTTCTGGTGCGATAGTTGGTGACTTATTGCTCAAAGATTCGTCCAAAGATATCGGCAAGTTTTCAACTGGTCGTGCTGGCCGCAGAAGATCTGGTCATCATCCAGACGACGGAAGTACAAACACATCATCGTCATGGCGACTGAAAACCGCTTCTCGTGTTTTACCGTTCTCTTGTGTTCTGCAGCTGTGTGTGGGCTATTTCAACAGGTCAGTGCTGAAGACAAAGATCTGAGAAATTGGTGATATCTCCAGATCAAATATCCTAACAACAATACAGAACTGAAACAATTCCTGGTTTTTACTCCACTCCTCCTCCTTCATCTATCTTTTTCTCTGTCTGCTGCCAGTTTCTCTCTCTCTCTCTCTCTCTCTCTCTCTCTCTCTCTCTCTCTCTCTCTCTCTCTCTCTCTCTCTCTCTCTCTCTCTCTCTCTCTCTCTCTCTCTCTCTCTCTCTCTCTCTTTCTCTCTCTCTCTCTCCCTCTCTCCCTGCACTCAGCAAGACTGTACAAGTACTTAACTCTACAGTACAAGAGCAAACACAGTATTGTTAAGAAGAGGAAAACAAAACATTGAAGAGCAATATAATCATACAGTAATGACAGTGTGTACAATATTGTAATGGTCGTAACACAGAAAGTTTATGAAGCGATTGACGAAGATAATGATGATGATGATGATGATGACGAGGATGTTTTTGACGAAGAGTAACAGAAAGGAAAGAAGAAAAAGGAAGCAGATGATGAAAGTAACCAGAAAAACGTGTATTCCTTTACCCACATCTTAATCTAGTCTTACAATTCCTTATTGATTCCATAATTAATAAACGTAGAACCTTGTGGTGTGGTGTGGACGCACAGTGTGGGGCAGTCTCAGACCGCGGACAATGGCGGGTGGTGTATTTCCGGGCTAAAGATGGAGATCAATTGATACCGCGCTCACTGATCCGTGAAGCTTGTGTCGGTCTCTCTAACAATAATGCAATAATAATTTATTGCTGTGACGAGTGTTTGGCGCGTGAGTAGAAATCCACTGAGTGACACCGCAAGCATTAGTGTCGCAATTACGCAATGACGCTTCGCTAGCTCTAGAAATACAACCCGTTTCAAAAAAGATGGCACCCTCGAAATTTTCAATAAAACAGTAACTGTTAAACGTGTAGTACAACAATTTAGGCTCAACATAGAACAGTATATGTAGCAACTTGTGTGCAATTTTTGTAAACAAGGAACAAAAGCTCAACCAACAGCAAAGATTAAAAAAAAGTAGTGAAAATGAAATTGAACAGGATTAACGTCAAACTTGAAAAACGTGTTTTGAAACAATATAAATCAGGTGGCCGGTGGGGGCAACTGGAAAAAAAAAACTGTGAAAAGAAAATGCAAAGATAGGCGAGTAAAAGCTGAAGAAATACAGTAAATAGATCTAGTTTTATTGACTCATTTAACAATTATTAATTTTAGAATGGCATATGCTCAAAGTGCGTCCCATTGACGGCCAAGCACCTTTCAAATCTTTTGGCGAAGTTTGCGATGACAGCCTTGCATGTTGCCATCGGAATGCCACGAACAGTTTCCTCAACTGCTTGTTTCAATTCTTCCAGATCAGCCGGCTTGCCACGATAGGAAACTGCTTTCAAATAACCCCACAAGTAAAAATCGCAGGAATTCAGGTCCGGAGAATGAGGAGCCCATTCAACTGTAGCGCGTCTACTGATGATTCGGTCCTGGAACTTTGATCTGAGCCACTGAAGGGTACAGTTCGCAGTGTGGGGAGTAGCCCCATCCTGCATGAACCATTGGGAGTCCACATCGACATGTTTTCTTTTCAGTTTGACGAAGAATTGCTTCAACACGCCCATGTAACGCTCTGCGTTGATTGTCGTTGTTTCGTTCTCGTCGTCGACAAACCAGATGGGGCCAATAATTCCTTGAGTACTGATAGCAGCCCAAGCAGTACATTTCTCCGCGTGAAGGGGCCGTTCGAGAACATACTCAGGTGGAGATCTCCCCCAGTAAAATGCACTTTGTGAGGAAACATGTCCAGACAAATAA
>JAWDGP010006152.1:32500-98985 GCA_033675545.1 Elysia crispata
AGTGTGCCCCAACTTTTTTTTAGGTAGGCTACATCGCCCACAGTAATCTGCGTCTTTTGGTAATATTTCACCAAAGATAAGTGGTCAGAGCATAGCTTACATAAACCCAAAAGCCTGTTGGGTTCAAACCCCTCCCCATTTACGGAACATTTGGGTCTGAAGACTTGTCTGATTACCATAAAAATCTAAGACTACCATATGATGGAATGTTTTTATCCAGGAAAAAGTCAAGTTTCAATCAAAAGAGGAAGGAAGTCATGCTGTGTTACAATTGAAATCTTTTGCACATTTATTTTTATTTAAGGATTTGCGTTATCTATTAGCACCAAATCTCCACACCACTTCAAGAAATGAATAGATAAATTTTAATCAATAACAACACATTGAAGGATATCTGATGCTAAACGCAAACTTTTCAGTGTCAAACGTCGGGCTGTTTATGTTAACAAACGACTTTGAAAGAATTTCAGCAGAGGAACAAAAGTATTTCTTTTCCTAAAACTAATTAAAACTTATTAATCTGCAATTAGATTAGATAATGAATCATCTTTCCAGCCTCCATACCACGTCAAGCACATTAGGTACCAGAATGGGGAAACTTGTAGAATTAAGAGAAAAAAAATCACTGAACTTAGAGCTGAGACACACTCACAAACATTCAAGTCAGAAAAAAATAACGTCAAACGCTCTAAACTGGGAAAAATATCCAGCACCAAATAGGGCCATGCTATTGATATGTCTCTGATTGATTGACATAAATCTTCATGGAATGTCATGTATTAAAGAGTACACTTTCTGAGTATACGGATAAATTATACTGGTATTACTTTCAGCAAGTCCCCTGCAATTATTATAAAAAAATTTATACATTAATGCTAACAGAATTAATAAAAAAAAAAAAAAAATGTTTTTCTCCTAACTTCCATTTAATCATATCCAGAGTTAATCCTGAGATCCGAACATTGCCGTTCACAACGCTAAATGAGTTGTCACGACAGAGCCAGGTTGGCCTCCTGGTGATCGGGAACTCCACAGCTCACAAATACCTCAAGTCTTCCCACAACAAACTCGAGTCCAGGCTTCTGGCCGTTGTCACCGCCAACCAGGACCATCTCATCGTACCCAACTTTGCTGAGGGGATGAAAAAGGTTACCGCAAAAAAGTAGTCTGAATGGGGGCTTCTTAACTGGTTATCTTTCTAATTATTTGTGAACTTTCAAGGAAAAATTCATTTTAGGATAGTTCATTTTGTTTGTTATATGATCATCTTATATCTTTTCTATCTCTTTAAAAAAGCATTATGATCACACAGTCAATGTAGAGCTGAAAGATAAGACAAACCCAATCACTGGTAATCATAGGAAATCTTCACAAATCTTACAGTAAGTGATTTATCTCTTAGGTCACCAATGTATATAACTTATGTCTTGAAAAATCTTTACCAGCCAACCTAGATTTAAAGATAAGCTACCAAAAATATCGTCCTGAATCCACAGTGATGAAATAACATGTTCTGTTGGTTCTTAAGAACGATATATAAATGTCGCAGCATGCCTATTAATAGTATTCTACTCCACAGCCTGCCCTTGATTTCTTATAAAAGCTTTTCACTTAAGGCAACATCCATAAAAGAATTACTGTTTCAATTACTTTGATGCTCAAAGTGAACAATGTAGCACTTGTGTTTTTTAGGGATTATGTGATATTGATTCTTGTTTACAGTTGTTGTTCTTTGTCCTGTTAAGATTGTCACATACTAAGTGAAACCAAATACTCGACCACAAAACCTACTACCGGTACCATGTAATTAAGGAAGGGAAGAAGCTATCAGGGTTGTTCAAGTTTGCAATATGCTCAATATGGTCTCCAGGTGATGGAGGAGGACAACAAGTTTGTCATGTTGATGGATGGTTCAATGGCCCAGTACCTCAGCACCAAAGAGCCGTGCGATAAGATGGTGGTCGGGGAAAAGATTGGAGACTATTCCTTCGCGTTCGCATGTCGTAAGGACTCTGGTGTCTGTGCCAGGATCAGCACAGAGATACTGGCCATGAAAGAGGATAGACGCATGTCTGCGTGAGTTGGTAACAGTGAAGATAGAGTCCTCTTGAGTAGGTTGTCTGATTTTACATCAAGTAGTGGCTGGTAAAGGCACAGTTTTAAATTATTCTCTTAGACCCATAAAGTTATGTGTACATGAAGCAACTTGTATATTGCAACATCATTCTTCAAAAAGCTCTGACTTCATAAGAAGCAATTAATTTTATGACCATTTGTGAAAGGCAGCATAAGCAATTTGTCTGTTTCCTCATACCCAATGTATAATAAGACTTGAGAGGCATGTGAATAGATTGATGTAAGCATAATACATATATGTGAACCATTTCTTGTTCTAGTCATAGTGTGAAAGAATGTATCCAAGAAGTTTCAGTTGTAAGTCCTATTCTGATCAAAATTTTATAAATTTTTGGTCACTCTTCTGTCTTTTCAGCTTTGAAAAGAAATGGTTTCATGAGGGCTGTCTAAAGGACAAGCCCAAAAACTACATGTTTGAGGGCGTGCCCTTCTTCGACACATTCTTAGGAGACCCGGATGTGATCATGCCAATGACTATTACAGTGACACGGTTTTCGGCTGCTTTCATAATGTTTACAGTCGGGTTGCTCATAGCAGGCCTGGTGCTGGCTGGAGAGATCTGGTGGGCTCGAAAGAGAGGCATTGCAGTAAGTAGATCAGTAATCTTCTGTCGTGGAGAGAGGCAGGACATTCTGGGAAGCTATTATTTTATGTGCGACCCTTTTTTAGATGCTGCTTGTATGCCTACATGCTGCCTAGTCCTCGTATGACTTAGAAATGTTGCAGCCCTTTTGGTCTGTTTAACGTTTTGACTGAAGAGACAAGAGAACTCAATTTTAAATTTGACTTGGTAATCTAAGCTGTGCTTATGAGCACCTCTTCGCAGCCACATTACTCCAGTCCCAAGTTTTCAATTTTGATATTCAAGAAACCTTGGCAACATATTTAGGTCATATTACATACATGACTTTACTCTGTTAAGGCACATCACTTGATACTTATATACACATTCGTAGAAAATGATTTACAATAATATCAACATGTCTTGAGCCTTGAAAACCAATAATCATTCATTCCTTTCCAATTTGTTCAGGTACCTCGGAAGTTAGAGCGAGATGGACGAGATGATGACATTCAGAGGATAGACAACGACTTCCATGATGACCCAGGCGCATTCCATACTTAATCTCTACGATGTTGTTTTTCTCACATGGAATGAAGAAAATGGAGAGAAGAGCATGACTGTATGTATGCAAGAACAGATCCATAAACTGATTTCTTACCGTTGGTGTTGCTGACAGTGTTTGGCTCTACCTTTTTGGGAGCCAATAATAGTGTTTGAGTGAGATATCAGATTCGTTAACTTTACACAATTTCATTTCATTGGCAAATTTTTAAACAAACATGGTGTGCATGATAATATCTGATTGGAAACGAACCCACAAATATGTTTTTATTTGTTTTTTTTTCAGTGATGACAATTTTTGTTTAGATCTGAGTTATGTAAACTAGCATGGTTGTTTACATATTGCTTTTGATGTTTTTATTACTTATGCCATTTGATTGAGCTTTACTTTAAATAAAAGTAATGAATATTACAGTTATACCAGTGGTAGAAAAAAATGAAATGAAAGGAAACTCTATGAGGGACAAAAGATCTGGAACATTCATGCACGTTGTTTGATAAAAAGTTCGATTTCATCTTTTTTTTTAAATCTTTTTAGAAATCTAGAATTTCCGTTGTTTGACAAAAAGCTCAATTTCATCTTATTTTTTAAATCTTTTGAGAAATCTAGAATTTCATTTTTTTAAAATAATAACAATATGTCTATCAGTTTGCAAATGTGCCATTTCTCTTCCATGACTTCTACTTTTATTCTTCAGCTGAAAAACAGGGAAAATCAATTATTAAAACTTCTCTTTGCTCATTTGTGTGATCCAAGAAGCATTTGTCTTATTTAAGAATGCAATGCTTAGAAATAAACTGTATAAAACATTGATAGAACTGATCTTCATGCTGGATTATGGGTGCTTCTAGGATCTGTTCACACAAATCTTGTTTGAGAACACCATATGATTGAGAATAAATGGTTGTATTGTAGTACTATTAGTAGCTTTTGTGCGGTAGATTTCCATTTATTAAAAACTGCTGCTTATGCCACATCGCCCGTTTTTCAGACAGCAAATGCTGAATTGACTTACAGTCCATGGAGGATAGTGGTCTTTAAGGAATATGCATTACTTGATAAAATCTTAACCCAACACAAACATCCCTGAGTTGATTTTTGTTTATAGAAAATAATGGTCACTTCTCCCAGATAGTGTCAAGACTTTAAACAGAAAAGACAATTGCCATCGACTTTAAAAAAGTCTGTAACAGAAAATATTATATTTTAGCTACGATTTCTGCAACATATTTCTAAAGTAAAGAGTTTATTTACAATGTAAACACTGAAAATTTCACAATTTGCTTATGCATCAAACATCAAATCCATTTCATTGTAACAACATTCTTATCTGTTTGTGCTGAAGTTATTTGTTGACCTGGAGAATGAGACTAATGATGATGCTTTGCTTCAACTTGTTGCAGAACTATTTAAATTTTATTGCTTTGATGTTAAATGTGTTCATAGTTTGTTTTTAATCGTATGGAGAATTTTTTTTACTTTTGATAATCATAAAGTGTGAAATACAGAGAAAAATGAAGATAACAGGCAGGAAAGGGGAGAGAAGGATGGGGGGAAAGGAAATTCAGTTGTGATGTTTAGTCTCATATATATATCTCAACCTCGCTTTAATGAAAAAAGCAATACAAACATAGCTTTAGAAAATAAATTCTCCATTTTTACTGGAGAGTAAAAAAGAAAAAACTCTTTGACTTGATCCAGCAGATAAAACTAGAAAAAATTTTTGACTGGAGGGTAACATAATCATGGAAAGTTATTGTCAAGAATTTTCCTTTCCTGCTTGTAATCTTCAAATGACAAGGTTAACAATGTTCATTGCAGAACAGCTGCTTTGGAGTAAGCTTATAGAATGTAATAATGATTACTTCTAAATAAACAAGACTTCTATTTCTTTATTTGCTCATTTCATAATCCCAGTATGTGTTTCAATCTTTTTCACATCCTCATTTTCCCCTCCTCCCCCTTGTTTGCGAAACTTTCTTCACCAAGAGAAGAGGACAGGATAAGGAAAGTAACATTCCAGCCATATTTTTGCATTGGCGCATAAAACAATTATTATTTCACTTCTTTTTTTTTATACTGACTTGCATGTACAGGCTGCCCACTTTTTCCGAAATTTGAAAACATAATTATATATTTTGATGCTTTTTTTTCTAATATCATTTGAGTCATTTTTAATAAAATAAGCTGTAATCTACAAATCGTTTTATTTTTTATTTTGATTTCTTAAACTACGGAGTGGGGGGGAAGGGAGAGTGAGTGAGAGTGAGAGAGAGAGAGATTGAGAGAGAGAGAGATTGAGAGAGAGAGAGAGAGAGAGAGAGAGAGAGAGAGAGAGAGAGAGAGAGAGAGAGACAGACAGACAGACAGACAGACAGACAGACAGACAGACAGACAGACAGACAGACAGACAGAGACAGAGAGAGAGGGAGAATTCGTAAAAATGTACATTTATATTTCATACAACTTTGACATGTATGTTATAGCTTATATATTGACATGTAAGTAGTGGCACAGATCTTGTTTTTAGAATACTTGAAAGGCATTGAATATTAAAGAAAGCTGGACATATTCAGATAGTAGGTGGAGGTTAAACTAATATGAAAGGAAAGTTGAAAGATAATGTTAAAAACAAGGGCCCAAAGGTTGCGATAACTTCTTTTTATTGCTTGCAAATATGGGGTATCTAATTCTCAGGCATAGCATGTTACTGGTCAACTTGACCACACATAAACATCTACAAAAACATAAAGGAAAAGCAAAATTTCTATCCATCTGACTATTTTCTCTCTACCAAAAAAGTAACAAATAATTGAAAATAGTGTTTCTAACCAGATATAACGGACAACTGCAGAGCAGCAACTCTATGAATAATCTGCAGTCTAGTGTCTAGATCATCCTAAAAACCGTCATCCATGGTTTTTACAGAATCCAAAATGATATATTCACATTGCATTTCTTGGTCACGCAGGAAATCCCAGTTAAACAGAACCAAGCAAAAACAAACAGCACTGCACCAGCACCATAATAAATTATTGGAGAAAGGAAGCAACCAAAGCAAACAGAAGCTGTAAGAATAGACATACTGTATATTTGATGGAAGTTTACATCTTGCTTTTCAAAATCAGAAAATCTTGTTGTAGATAAAAGTAAAAATATAACAATTACCCTGGTAGTAAGATTGTGCTCTACACCTTACCTGAAAATAATTTTTACAGGTAATTCAAAATAAAGCTATAATTTCAAAGCAAGAGAAAGAGTTCCCCAATTAGAGAACATGTAAGTTCATATAAGGCGGCCATGTATTGCTCAATAATGTAATTTGATCTGAGAAACATGCACATGCCCAAGAAAAGTCATCATTTAAGTCTTCAAAACTGTTATATTTCACAAAAAATTGATAAATATGATCAACCGTCCAGCAGTTTACATAGAAATATATTTCACAGCTTTGACAGCAGATAATGTAAATATAGATAATGATGCACTTTTACATCGTGTTCAGAGATAAAAAATACTAGAAGAGAAGTAAGCGAAGTTTAGTATACATATACTAAATATATATATTTATATTTTTCTCATTGTGCTCATGGGAAAATTTGATGTGCTTGGTCACAGCTTTAACTGATTTTAGAAATAAGAATTTTGTATTTACATAATGCATAAAAACATCCCAAAGCCATACTCAAACTCAACACAAAATTAAAAACAACTGAGTTTACTCTACAACATCCATTCTCCTGAGAAGGTTATAGAAAGACAGAGTAGAGAAGGAAACAAGAATAGTCGTTAAGTACCTCACAATACTTCATTTTCACAGTTTTTGAATTACAATAAAAAAAGATCATTTAAGACCCATTGCAGCAAATGGAAATATAGCCAAAGCAGATATTCTGATTAATTTGTGTTTGTTAAAGAAACCCTTAGTGTATCATTATTATCTTAAAACATAATAATCATCATCATTAACATTATTATGATTATCATTGGTTTGTCTTGAATTTTTTTTTTTTTTTTTTTTTTTTTTTTTTGTTCCCGTTTTAAAAACATTTACCAGTATCCTTTATTTTTAACAATAATAGAATATTGATCTATCATTAACAAAAATTTTATAGAAAGAGAGAATTGAGAACCAAAAACATCTACAGCAACTGGACTTACAAAACTTGGTGAATTACGTAAAATGAACTGATGAGAAAATAAGTATTATTTCTTACAATAACACTCAATCATCAAATATGTATGAAGGGGCTTGACAAATGCAACCTCTAGAATTTTCTAAAATGCTTACTCTCCTGCTTTTTTTTTTTTAAAAGCAAATAAATGGATACAACCTCCATTAAATAACCACATGGTAAGCTTTTTTTTTCAGATGACAGATGACTTCTTGATTGAGTTCATTTATGTTGACAACAAAATAAAACAAGTAAAATATAGGCATAAGAAGGTAAAAGGCGGATTCCAACATTCCTGAGACATATGGAAAACAAAGAAATGAGCAAGCAAACATGACAAATATTTAAAAAATCAAAGAATTCAATGGAAACGCATTTACTTTGTAGCTCTGAATTGGCTATCTTTATCTCATAGAAAAAGCTGCAGAACAGAAAAAAACAAATACATTTATTTTCCAGTTTTGCCATATATTACTTTTAGGCTTAGAACACAGATGTGGAAATCAGTCCTAAGTTTTAATTAGGAGAAACATGCAAAACTATCAACTCTTTCATGATAACATTGGAACTTTTCTACCCCAACACGAAGCAATGGTAATGCATGATCAACTGAAAATCTTTTGGGCTCTCACAATAAATAGTATTCTTTGTCATTCTCAAGGCTAGGAAGACTTGCTAACTTTGTTATCAACATTCAAGATCAAGACAGAATGAAGGAAAATGTTTTGCATACATATTGCGTTTAGATTTAGTAAAAAGAGGCTTACGTAAAATGCCAAAGTCACTGACCTTTGAACAAGAGGTGAGTTGGTAGAGGTCAAAGTAATTACCACAGCAGCAGCAATAAAAACAGAACTAGTAGACATAGCGACATAAGTAGACTAGGAAGTAGTATTAAAGTGGTAGTGGCAGCAGCATCAAAATCTCAGAAATAGTGGAAGTTGTCGGGGAAGTGAGCAGAATTGGAGGGGAGAATATAAAAAGTAGTAATATGTATTGTGGTAGCAGCAATAAGGATAACATCTCTAACAGAAAAACATGATTCATGTATCTCAAAATCACAAATATTTTCATCAACAGCAAATATTGAACAAAGCAGTAAAAAAATAATCAATATTGAATTCAGATTATTTCCAAAAAAATAAAAATAGCATAATTTCTTGAAATTTAATAAAAAAAACACTGCATTCACTCTGTCTTCTTAGGCTTCCCTGACAAATGTTGAACTTGGACAATCGTTTTGCCAAATTTCACGCCAAGCAAACTTAAAGATTGCAATCTGTCAAATCATGAGAAAAACCATTTTATCCCACTTGGAGAGCACCCACATTGTCCCAACTGAATGTGTTATTTTAAGTCTGGTCCAGGATATTTGTTATAGATTGTAGCCAACTTTTTCAATAAAATATGTATCAAGCCCTTACTAAAGTTCTAAGTAAATCTTAATTCAAATGTGCATTTAACAAAGTATCAGTCTTTGAATAGACCTTATGGTTAACAACATCAAATTGATAACCTGAGGAGGCCATGTTATCTGTTTTCAGGGGTGACCAACAATACATTTCCCTGTTTTCACCTTGATAAAGCTAAAATTGAAAGACAATGAATAAGAAGTACTCTGCTGCAGGCTTAGATACCTCACAGGCAGGCAAGCCTAACCACTCTGGTTATTCAGGAATCTTGCAATATTTGAGCAGTTCTGCATCTTTGCTGTGCATGGCTATAGAGGGATAATTCCAAGAGATAAACTGATCATAAAATCATTTTAAAAGCAAAATAAATGGTTAATGGTTGACAAAAAAATATAGAAAATGATTTTTTTTTGTTTAACGTCAGCAAAGGACAGGTTTTATCTTTTCAGCAAAAGTCTAATAAATATTAATAAAGATTGTTAGAACATATTGTATATCTTCATTTTCCATTTTTTTTCACTACCTCATATTTGCACTCACTGGAGTTAACACAGTCAAAAGTTCACTGGCTTTACGTATCTTTAGGTTGAAGAATACCTTGGCCTCAACAGTTTCCATAGACCCAATAGATTATGATAGTGTCATGGTTCTGAACTAGTGTAAGCCCCATGTGCAAGAGATATAAATAAAAGTATGGTGAACATTTAATCAGAGGGCTTCTACCTTTAGGCATAGAAATCATGCCATCTAAATCACAAGCAAAAGTTTGGGGACATGTTTGTTTGAAAATTGGCACTCCGAATCTCAGATGCAGTCTTGAACAGGGATTCTCATTTCACTCTCATCTCCAAATCACTCAACTTCCTCAAACAAGAAAAGAAAAGAATAAAGGCTGTGAAGCCCAAAGATTCTCTTTACTGCTCATTCAGGACATCAACTGGTTGCTATGATCTGGCAAGTGCCTGCAGCAATTCCCGAGCACTAACATATTCATTCTCTGTGTCAAAGTGCCAGTCTAGCCAGGAAAATGTGGGACGATCTGTGGGCTCCCATGACCAACAGCGACGCATGGTCTTGTAGACTACATCTGGACATTTCAATGGCTGAGCCAACCTGTTGCCATCTTCAATAAACTTAATCACCTAGCAGAAAGAAAAAAATAACAAAAATGAGTAGACTTAAATCCAGACACATTTTCAGCATGACCAAACATTTCATATCAGATATGAAATGCTTAAGCTTGAAGCCCATTAAGAAAACTTTTGCAAAGTTTGTAGAGAAATTGTTAGAGAGCCCACAGATTAGATGCATTATAAATAAGACTTTGAAGCCTAAAAACACTATACATAAATAAATCTTTAAAGAAAATATATTTTTAAACTTAAAAATATATTAATATAGCACTGCTCTTCACTGCTTAAAAATATTGCAATCTATTACCTCAACTCCTGTCATTTCTTCAAAAGGAGCTGCTCCATATGAAAACATTTCCCATAGGGTGACTCCATAGCTCCACACATCACTGGCTCTAGAGAAGTGACCATAGCACACACTTTCTGGGGCATACCTGGGGCAACCAAATGCTTATGCTCATTAGATTAAGAAAATAATTCATCATAATTCAAAGATTGGATATAATAATTTTAAAAATCTGATTATTTTGCTCTGTGCCCTCTAAATCTACAGCATACCTCTTATTGAGAGTAAGCTTTATAACATTTCATGATATGGTTTTCCATCAAAATCGTCATAAATTCTTATTTTAGTTCATATCAGTAAAATTCGTTTTTGCAGAGGTCCTTGATCTGTCTCATCTGTATAATTTACAAAATGCTCAATTTCTATCAAAAGATTTACCTTTTTCAAGGAGATTTTTTACAAAACTGCAGCAAATTAACAACGAAATGATGCTATCTTTGGCTGAATGGCATTCAGTTAGAAAAAAGCCAAAGAACCACTTATTTTACGAGCTCACCACTTGATAGGCCAGCGGCCACCTTTTGAAGCTTTGTAATATTCCTTGTCTGTGCCCATGGCTCGAGACAAACCAAAATCACTAATTTTTACCTGAAACATGCGATAAATCCAAAGTTAAAGTCTTTAGTGTCTAAGAAGCCCTTACAAGAAATTGTTCACTGTTCACCTATAAGAAATTAGACGCAAAAATCTAAAGTTTATCAGACTGTCCAGTTACATTGAAAACAATATTGAATGCTCTGGAAGTGTTAAATAGGAGTGAAATTCTGTGAATAATGGATCTGAACCACACTGCCTTTTCTACATGCTATCAAGAAAACATTCATAATATATGATGAAAGTGCATAAAGCCTTCAATCCCTCTAAAATATATAGCCTACAGTGGCATATGGATTTCTCAAATTCATTGGAGAATTTTTATACCTTCGAGGAAGCTGTGTTCGAACATTTTTTAGCACTCATGCCCTGGACTTGCTTTTGCGACAGATTACGTGAATATTTTAAAGTATGTTAACAATGTATAGAGGCTGCATGTGCTAAACCGAATCTCCGTTAGTTTTTTTTTTCACGATTTTTTTCCACACTTGTGTTTCGGTGTGTAACCTACCAGGATTCCTATCACATACACTTATATAGAATACAAGTAATAACGTATCTTAAAAAGGTGCACATTTAACTGACAGACATAATTTTAATATATAGAACAGAGAAAGCAGTCAAACAACGTTAGAGGCTGAGACAAACAGAGCTAGACCTACTCTAAAGATGCAAATGAATTTAAATAAAGAAATAAATAGTATCGAAAAAATCAACCACAAACCTATGTCTAGCTCAAGACCAACAATTAAGACGAAAGATGTGAAAACATGCTTTCAATTCTGTCGTCTTATTTGTCGGTCTGGAGCTCGATCTAGGTTTGTTGTTGATTTTTCTATACTATTTATTTCTTTATTTAAAGCCATTTGCATCTTTAGATCCTTAGGTCTAGCAACGTCTGTCTCAGCTTCTATCAGTGTTTGACTGCTTTCTTTATTTCTATAGCACAGGGAGACAGAGAGATAGTACACTGAGAGAAAGGTAAAACGAAAGAGAAAGGAAAAAAAATGAAAGGGATAACAATAAAGAAAGAAAGTTAATGCATGAGAGCCAAGAAGAAAACTGGGGGCAGAGAGAGAGAGAGAGAGAGAGAGAGAGAGAGAGAGAGAGAGAGAGAGAGAGAGAGAGAGAGAGAGAGAGAGAGAGAGAGAGAGAGAGAGAGAGAGAGAGAGAGAGAGAGAGAGAGAGAGAGAGAGAGAGAGAGAGAGAGAGAGAGAGAGAGAGAGAGAGAGACACACACACAAATTCGCATACAAAAAGAAGAATATAGAAGGGGAAGAGGAATTCTAGAGAAAAGAGTGAGAAAGAAAGAGTATGAAAAAGAGGGGTTAGAATTAAAAGAAGATAGAGTGAGTTTTTGTGAAGGTATAAAACAATAGTAAAACTTAATTTTTTACATATTTAGGTGAAGTGTCATATAAAATAAGCTATGAAAGACATTTTTGCCCATTACTTGGGTTGAAACTGTCGTTATCAGTAACGTCTCTTCCAAGGACTTAGATAACATTGTATGCGGGTTTGAAAATATATAAAAAATATTCTTCGATCTTGATTCACCGCCGAAGGCCAACAGAGCCCTTTAAGACATTCACCAGATAAAAACTAGAATTTTTTGTGTTTTCATTAATTCTTTTTTTTAAACTTTATCTCGTGGACTGTTGAAGATATTGATTGTTTACTATTACCTTTCAGTATCTGTGTCATCATGACCTAATAAAAACTGGCATTTAAAAAATCCTAATAAAAACTGGCATTTAAAAAATTCTATCAAAGCCTTTAAAAAAAATTTTTTCAGACATTTTAATATCCCATATCAATAAAAAATATCCTAAGTAATTAATAAGATGTTTCTTGGTCTTCAAATTTCAATCGGTCGGCTGAACATTGTTTTGTTTTCAATAAGAATAGATACAAAAACACAATCGCTGAAGATCTAAATTTATCCCTTCCGAGGAGGCTGGGTGAACTAGGTCAAAGTTCACAGGGGCACAGCAGGCATCAAGGGATAAGTCGTGTGAAAACTAAATGAGCGCTGGCAGACAGTTGTGAGCAAGCTATGCCTATATCTAGATGTAAAACTATTCTGATTTGATGCAGAGGCTGCATTAGAAAAGAATTGTGTGTACAGGTACCAATCGTTTTGAATGGAAAAATGTTCCTTAAAGGCTAGTAATGAGCATATATCTAAGATGACCTACGCTTACCTTCTGAAGTGAGGCAAGCAGAATGTTTCTTGCTGCAAGATCACGATGCACCAAACGTTTGCTCTCAAGGTACATCATTCCTCGGGCAATCTGAGCCGCCCACAGGTACAGCTCTTTCTTCACTCTCACCTTCTCTGGATGCTCTTCCAAGAAATCTAGCATGGAACCCATGGGCAAAAACTCTTCAATCTACAAAACAGCAAAAGATGAGAGAAAAGGTTTTTGAACAAAACAAAAATAATGAATATTAATTGTTCAGAATAAACCAGCTGGTTCAAAACCAAAGACTATCCTGGGTAATGGAGAGTATATATATATAAATATATATATATGTCGAGAGAGAGAGAGAGAGAGAGAGAGAGAGAGAGAGAGAGAGAGAGAGAGAGAGAGAGAGAGAGAGAGAGAGAGAGAGAGAGAGAGAGAGAGAGAGAGAGAGAGAGAGAGAGAGAGAGAGAGAGAGAGAGAGAGAGAGAGAGAGAGAGAGAGAGAGAGAGAGAGAGAGAGAGAGAGAGAGAGAGAGAGATTCAAGGAGGGACAAAAAAGTTGTGTATGTGTGTAGGTTTGAGGTATTCATAGTCTAGATATTTTCAAAACATTTTATTGGCTCAAAACTTTAAACTAAAAAAGGGTATTTTTCATGCAAAGTAAAATTGAATACATTTAAAATAAGATCAATCAAGCTGCAATAAACAATTAAACAATTAAGTATCTTTTGGTTTGTTTATTCAACTCGGGATGCTTTTTTAAGCGATTGTAAGATTAAATAAATAGAAAGTGAAAAATATTTGCAAGAATAAAAATCCAGCTACGGAGAGTTTCAATGATTCATGTTGATATGGATATATTTAATAAACTTTTTCCCTGCTAAATTCATATTTTTTTTTTTTTGCTACACTGGATAGTTCAATATTTTTTTTAAATTGTCACTACTTTTTTTTTGTGTAAAATTTCAGCCTCTTTTAAGGCTATATTTCTTACATTTTTTTTGGGACCTTGAGATTAAGCACAGGTGAGCCAACATCATAGAAAAAAAGGAGATATAGAAGGTCATAGCCATTTGGAATATTAGCTTCATATAACAATTGTCTGATTCAACTTGAACTCTTTTGCTTAACTCTTAATATTTTATGGGTTTGTACTTAATTAATTTTCTTAATTGCAAAGAGTAACGAAATGCATAGCCAGTATGAGTGAGCCGATATATCAGCAAAAGTCCATTTTTATAGTTTTTTTGAGCGGATATATCAGCTAAAAGTAGGTATGGGTTTGGACTGAATTAATTTTCTTAATTGTAAATAGCAATGAAACATATAGCCAGTATGAGCAAAATATATATATATATATTGGCAAAAAGTCCATTCATATAGGTTTGTTTAGCCGATATATCGGCTAAAAGTAGATAAAGAGTTAAAACTCCCACACAGATGTTGTAAAGGTAACTCTTGAGAGACTGATTCAACATCTATTCTATCACTGTTTAAATAGATGAAAGAGAGAAATTCAATGATTTGAAAAGAAATGATATAAACTCACCAACATCATGCATTTATCATAACATACACCTTTAAGTTCTACAATGTAGTCATTCTTCAGTTGCTGCATGACACGGGCTTCCAGCAAGAAGTCCTCTCTATTTCCTACAGAGTGAAACATCTTGACAGCCACCTCTTGCTGCAGATAAGAAAAGTGGTTGACATATATGAATTTCTGCATTTCTCTACAATGCACTTGGTTAGCTGGTAAAACACAGTTTTTATGGTTGGGAAAAAAGTGAAAATAACTTTCAAATTTATGTCCTAAGATTTAAATACAAAAGAGCTGGTATTGGAAAGTCAACTGAATCAAAAATATTTGAGAACTGACAGAGAATGTTTAAAAATTGCCACTACTATATATATATATATATAATATAAATTTTAAGTTTTTCTGATTTCAGTTCAGTATATAATGACTAAAATCTCCACTGCGCAAAGACAAAATTGACTATGATGTGTGAATTTAGACTGTACAATTGCCTCACCTTTGTTGATGGTCTGCCAAAGAGGCTTCGCTTGACTGTTAGAACTCCATGGACAACAGAACCATATTCTCCCTTACCGAGCTCACTCCCCAGCTTAAGGTCTTTACGGGAGATCTCCAACAGAGGAAGCGATTCCTCCGGCTCCTCCACATGCTGCGGAGAATGTTCTCCTTCTCTAGACTAAAAGATTTACATGGATGATTTTGGAAAGGGAAAGAGAGAGCAATGAATTTTTTTTCTCATTTCACAGGTAAAAAAAAATTTGGAAACTAGAGTGAAATTAATTAACTTTATCCGGAAAACTATTCTGATCTATTAACCCTAACTTGCATAGGCAGAACTAGATAAAATTAGGATATGATGGTGGCTTTTCAATTTTTACAACCAAATCATTATATTTTCTCTCAAATATCAAGAGACAAGGCCACTGTTCTATAGATACATAGGGTGTGAGTACAGAAGAAACTAAAAGAGAGAATAAGCTTTAGAAATTTAAGAACTAGATTTTGTCAACCTTCAGGAAGGAAGGTGCACATGGAAACTGGTGAAAGTTGAGAGTGGAGAATGGGAGAGAAACTGAATGGAGAAATAGCATGCACTATTGAGCAGAAAAAAGAGTTAACAACTAAAACCCAATTTTTATGATTGGGGAAAAAAGTGAAAATAACTTTCAAATTTATGTCCTAAGATTTAAACACAAAACAGCTGGTATTAGAGAGTCAACTAAATCAAAACTATTTGAGAACTGACAGAGAATATTTGCAAATTGATGCTGCTAAATATATATGAATACAATACGCCAGACCAATCTGTTGATATCTAATGTTTTTCAGTGGGTCTGTGGAACTAAGGAAAACAAGAGCTATTATAAGTTAAACGACATTTTGATTTTTCATTTTGTCTAAATCAGTTCAGCATTTAATTCCACTGATCAGCTGTATCATATAAACTACAGGCCCGCAAAACGTTAGATAGCAACAGGTTGATGCAAAGTCCTACAATAGATGATAGATGTAGTCTCAAGTCATATTATGTATTGCAGTAGATTATTTTTATGGGGAAAATAAAAGTTGGAAGATGCCATATTGCTTACAATGCAAGTCAAGGAGGATAGGTTAGATCTAGCTCTCTAGCAGTTGATGAGCAGTAAATCTCTTTGTGCCTATTCTTGCAGTAGTGTGCTTGAATAGTGCCTAGCTTTGTTAATGTAATAGGAAAATCGTTCATAGACTGAAGCGATAGAAAAAATGACCTGTATTGGTTTTTCATACTTTTGTACTCTTGTTGGGATATTTTAGTTTTTTTTGTTAAAATAACTCAATTTAATACACAGGCACATTTTTATGATTTCCAATCAATTTGCTTCTCTCCAGGAAAAGTGCACAGTTTAGTATTTTTTTTTAAAAAAAAAAGAATCTTAACTTTCATTAAATATTGAACCTTGGCTGGATGTGAAGGAAGTTTTTGTGACGTAATTACTAGATTCAGTTATGTCATTAATAGATACAGGTTAAAGAATATGTCAAAAACTGTTTCTGGTGTGTGAATGTATACTAAAAAGAGAGAGGAAGTAAAATAAGTAACTCTAGAAAGTGATAGACTGAAAAGAAGCAAATGCTGGAAGGACAAAAAAAAAATGAAAAAGAGATGTAAAGCAGATAAACTTCAAGGATTTGAAAGAAGAAACCCTGCTGTTCTGACTGACAATGGAAAAATGCTGATTTTGAAATATCTGCTACTCACCGAGACAGAATTCTTGCGATAATTTGGAGGCTCTGCAGTCGGGGTTGGTGACTCCAAGTCAGGCGGACGAGGAGGGAGTTTTGGTCTAAATTGGGCTGGACATGGTAATTGCATTAAGAAAAAAAAAGCGGATTAGGAAAAGAGATATACTTCAAAAGAATCTGTGAGGTGGCACAAGAATGTAAGGTGAAATATTGAAAAGAATGCAATTAAAAAAAATCAGACCAAATAAAGTAACAATATGAAAATCTGAAGCAGCATATGTCTTATTTGCTTGATGATACCGCATTTCCCTTCAAATAAATCCATTTCACCATTCAGAGCATTGCACAGTCTTTTCCTAATATTATGCAATATTCAGGCACAGAGTTGTTTTAAAAGGCACATATACCTTTATATCTCATGGAAATTATCCATCTTTTACAAAGTAATTGCTGTTAGATTATTAACAGGTTCTCAGCATTTTCATCTCTGTAAAAAAAAATTGTGGAGTGTGTCCTCAAACAAATTTGCAGCTTGATAAACAACAAAAATAAAGAAAAATTGTGTTGCTGGAAGCCCAGATAATCATTACAGCCTCTTCAGATACAATTAATAAGTTCTTAACTCTAAGTATCCGGCCCGCCACACTGTGTTGCGGGTAAAAAGTACCATTTTTACGGCTGGCCACACAGTATGGCGCACACACTAACATATTCTAATCCAATCCATATTCAATAAAAGTCAACCCAACTTATGGATACCGGATGTTGACATCATTCGCAGCTCTATAAAAACTCTGAAGCCAGAAAAACCATCAGGAAGTGGATAGATTATCATGTATCTAAATCTAATTTTTTGAATTCCTTCTGATTCAGATAGTGATGATAGTGAAAAATGCTTATGAAAGGTCTAAATTCAGACCTAGACTTGCTAAAGAAACAGAATCCAAAGAAAAAAACTAATTTGCTTGCAACTTGTGATTTTATCATGACTGCAAAGTCCTTTTAACCCTCTGAGCCCTGAGCCCCTGAACTTTCCAATGCCCTGCAACTGGGCTCTGGCAGGGTTTAGGCCTCTTCTAGTAAATCACTTAGATCTAGGTCTAGATTGACACTCTCATTGTCACTGCTTGGATAGGCATCACTATAATCTTTTTCATGATCAGAAAGATTTATCTCATTGATGACCTGTTCAGCTGTAAGTCTACACACTTGAGTAGACGGGCCTGGTTCTGAGACTGCAGTAGATCTAGATCTAGCTCGTTTCATGTTGAAAATTTCATCACCGCTCAGCAGGCAAAACAAAACACTCGTTGAAATCGAAACCTCTCTGCTAGATAATTACCCTGAAAACCTTCTTCATGATCACTTTGCACAGAATACTTTTAAAATATCTTATTGGTTCTCTTATTTTAGAATTGAAATCGAATGGAAAAGTACTGTAAAGTGAAGGTTGTTTCTCGTGACCCCATCGCCTTGAAAGGCGCACTAGGTATATATAGAAAGTAGGTAATCACCTTCAAAGGCGCACTAGGGGTCACAGGGTTAAAAACGTTTATTTTGATATGTGGTTCATGAGAAATGATTAATTTTTAGCAAAGTAATAGTGCAAAACATATCACCTATACAAGCCTAAATTTGGACCCAAAAAATAGCTCTGTGAAAACCCTGTATACTAAGAGTTAATGTGTTGTTCTCCAGAAAATGATGGTAAAACTAAAAATATGATCATGCAATAAAAACTGTAACGCTAGTTGTAAGTAGAAAAAACATATTTGCTAACAAATAGGCCAGAAAACTGATTCCAAATATCATAATCTCAATTTTGCTTACATGAGTGGATTGCACTTGTTATCTCACCTGGTTTCGGAAGTGCTCTAGATGTGGGTGACTTTGGAGATACGTTGGAGCAGCTGCTGTACTCATACAGTTGTCCAGCTTCATCTTCGTCAATATCAGAAATTGATGCTGGAAGAAAGAAAGTTTCAGAAAATATTTTATTTTTCAGAGAGCCAAGATGGAAATATTTCCATGGCTGATACAGGAAAGAGAAAATTGAATTGGTTTCTTGCAAAAGATTATAGCAAAAAGTTGAAAATCTAGAATAAGATAGTGGTCTTTGGAAAAGTATCAAATTCATGATATAGCACTTGCTTAAGTTGTGGATCACTGTTGGATCAAAAGTGTGTCATAATGTATCATGCCTTTAGAAAAAAATGTATTTAAAAAAAATATCAAATAAAAAATAATTTCAATGATATTCCATTCTTCTTACCATTTTGAAACTATCAGAACAAAGCAGAAGACTGTAAAATTTAAGGTCAAAGGCTGTAAGATTTTGAGGACACAAACTTAATAATGTAATTTAATACTATAATATATTTACTGTGAGTATCTAGATACAAGAACTTGGTAAAAAATAGTTCTGATGTACAAAGCCAAACAAACTACAGCCGACAACTGATAAATTGATGTCTTTGGAGGACTAAACCAGTAAAAAAGTGTTCAAAGATAAACTAATCCATTTGAAAAATACAATTTAAATAAAGAAGAAAGAAAAATTAAAGAAAAAAATGCAGTGGAGCATAGATTCCTCAAATTTGTTGGGGAATAATTACATGTTTGAGAAAGCCTATTTTCAGCACTTGGGCTCTGGATATTTTGAAGTACATTAACAACGTATCGAGGCTTCGTGTTTTCTTGGCTACTTCCGTAAAATTCCAAGCATTACGGGAATACCCGATTTGCCGTATTTTCCGTACTTTTATTATTTCAAATAGCGGATTGAAAACAGATACCTCTTGTCTCCAAACCCCAGCGCTTATGGTATTTTGAACTTTTGATGCAAGATTTAGATATAGACTCACCACATTCAGATCGCGGTCACAAATTTCTTTCTAGCTGGGTGAACATTCAGTATAAAGTCAACGTTCAAATGAAGTGAACGTAGTTTGTTCCTGAAAAATCTTTAACCCAGACAAGGCTGTTTGTTGAGGTAGAGGAACTAGAAATAATCCCACTATAAGACCCAACAAAGGAGTGAACGTGAAGTTCACTATTGTCAGTTCAATATTCTACCTTTTGAGCTATCTAGTGTCCTAACTACCAAAAGAGATTGTACAAGCAAGCTTTTTTTCACATCCATGTACTAATTGATTAAGCAAGGGGTGGGCCAAGACAGATTTACCGTTCATCATTTCCCATGTCTCGTACACGTGGAACAAGCAAATCTTGTTTACAATCAGACTCTTTGAAGTCTTAGCAACAAGTAGACATTGCACGGGCGCAGAGAGATGACTGGCACTGAATTTATTGATTTATTGGCCTATTCTACAGTGAGGTGGGGCAAAAGAAGGGGGGGGGGGGTAGTTCTCTCTCCCTAGCCACTAGGGATAAAAGGCTAGGATGGCTCTCCATCAATTGTTTCTACATACAGTGAAAGGGAGGAGTAAGGTGTGCTTGTTTAAAGAATAACAACAGCTGTGTATAGCACTTGATCAAAATTTAAGATAGATCTGTAAATGTGATGGAAGTCACGGTCTGTCAAATTTCATAAGAGGCGAACCTTTTCTTTCTCTAATTGAGGACTGATTGTTCAAAGAAAATGTGTTATAACTTCGAACTAGTTTGACAAAAACGTAGAAATAAGAAGTGAATAAAGGGAGAATCAGAAGGGGAAAACGGAATAGTTTGAACAATTCTGGATTTCGAGGGATCTATGTTTGTTCTAATCGTGTTCAACTGTAAATGTAAAAGATCAAATTCTCTGAGTCTAGCACTAGCATAAAAAACTCAACTGCAAATAAAGAGGATGCGACAGGGAAATTTCAGGGAGTAGAGAGAGTTAGTAAAATATCAGTAAATAAGGACAAAATAGGAAAAAGGTTTAAAAAAGAGAGAGAGGAAGTGTAAAAGAGAAATATGAAAAGGGGAGAGAGAGAGAGTAATAAAAAATGAGAAAGATCACATGAAATAAAAAGAAAGAAAGAAAAGACATGAAAAAAAAATATAGCTATTACTTACCAACAGTGACTGGAGCTATCAGCCGTGTAGCCAACCCGTCAGCAAAATTTTGGTAATACTGGACCAGTAATGCCAATGATCGATGAAAGGGACCATCATCCATGTAATACATTTTCTGTTCACGGTACTCCTGCAAACAAAGTGTCCATATAAATGCTAAACATAGTTTTTTTTTTTTATATATGTTTATATTAAGCGCTTCATCATAACACACATGAACCTGTTTGCCAGAACTAAATTTCTTTTAGTCACAGTCTACATGACAGAAAAATAATAAAATAGACTTCACATAACACACACACTCTCTCTCTCTCTCTCTCTCTCTCTCTCTCTCTCTCTCTCTCTCTCTCTCTCTCTCTCTCTCTCTCTCTCTCTCTCTCTCTCTCTATATATATATATATATATATATATATATATGTGTATACATTATTTTTGATGAAATCTTTTTAAATAAAAGAAGTACTGATAAAGATGAAGTTTTTTGTCTCCCCAACATTAATAAATAAATACAGTTGAGTCCGGTTATTTCGAAGTCATTGGGATAAAAAAAGGCTTCGAATTATCTGAAATTTGAGTTATCAGGATATATATAGAAAGAGTAAAAAAAAATTGTGGATGTCAGATCAGGAATGTCATACTGGTGTGTGCGAGGTTAGAGGGGTGACTACGATGGTCCATTTCATTTCCGATTTACTTCCCTTGGTCTGAGAAGCCTAAAAAGAGGCCCCTAGTTGAATGACAATACTATTAAAAAAAAATAAAGCCCACAAATGACAGTGAAACAAAGCCAGGTCGAGATAGATCTAGACTAGGTGATGAAGGATAGGCACAGACAAATATGATATCATAGAGAGCGTTGTGCAAGCAGGGCTACATCGCACATGCTGACCACGTGCAGAGTTCAATCACTGCATGTGGCACCCACACTCCTCTTCTCTTCCAGTCTATGAGTATGAAGCATTCACACCTGGTCCTTGGGGCTAACCCCCTTTCCCCTTCTCTTAGTCTTATTGCAGACTCTTGCCTGTAAAGTAGGTAAGCGGAACACACTCACAGACACACATACACCAGTATCGCTTGCCAAACAAAGCATAGCACTATTTTCTCTATTTAACAAGCCAGGAAAAGTGCTTTCAGAATTGAAAAAAAAAAAACAGTCAAATTGGCTTCAAATTAACTGGATCCTTATTTCAAACTTTGATCTATCCGATACTTTTTAATAAATGTTAAAGAGAGAAATTTTGGTAAAATTAAAGGACTTCAAAATATCCAAGAATTTGAACTATGCGGATTCGAATTATATTTGGACTCGACTTTAAAAAAATAGCAGACCTGTAAGTGAGGCCTAAAAAATTTGCCCGAAAATTGGAGGGGGTGGGGGGTGGGGTGGTGGTGGTTAGAGTTAAAGTCCTACAATTTGGGACAATTGATAAGTGTTTAAGGCAGGTTAACAAAGAAAACTCTTGGGTCACAAGCAACTCAGTTTAACAAAGTGCAAGTGACTAAAAAATTCATTAATTATCCGAGCTGGGGAAAAATTGCTGGTACTGGTGATCTTGCAGGTTTGATAATGATAATATTATAAAATGATTGATTCCAATGTTTTTGCGTGAGAATGTTTGGAATGTCATTTTGTATGTCAATCTTTTATGTAAGGCATCTTGTATTTTTTAGTGCAAGGTTGCACCTTACTACCAAACATCTTCTAATTTATAAGTGTTAAGTTATATCTTGCAACAAGACATCTTGCGGTTTGCTAGTGTGCAGTTGTACATTACATCAAGAAGTCTTTTAGAGATTGGTGATGAGTTAAGTATCTTTACCATCATCTGAATGGCATAGTGAAACAAGCTGGTCCCATCAAACACACTCAGCACATATTGTCCCTCAGTAGATCCGCTTTTTCTCACTAGGAACAGACCTTGTGTCTTTCTGGACTGGCTGAACAGGTTCTCTGCTCCCTAGGAAATAAGCCAGATACAACAAAATGACTCTAAATGACTACCAAAATCATGACATAAATGTGTCACGACTCAACAAAATGAGACATTTTGCAGTAGATGACTAATTGGGAAAATGCCATTTTCCTCAAGGAGGCTTGAAATCTTAATATTTAAAGTGCTTTTACTTCTGAAACAATATGAAAAGTAGAATAAGCGGAAATTTCAAGCTTTCTTTAAGAAAATTGTCTTTACCTAAAAATTACTCTGCTATAAAAATGCTACAAAAGGAGGACAAAAGTATATATCTGCATTATCAAGTACACTGAAAGTGGAAACGTTTTTTCATATGTCAGGCATCCAATTCTTTCTTTACATTTTTTTCTCCCTTTTCAGAGCACTAATAGTTAAAAACAACTCTTTAAAAAAAGAATAATAATAACCTTCAGCCTTCCTTTTAAGCAATGTATAATATACACTATAAAATAGCTGTGCACCGTCTTCTTAAAAGATTAACTGTTTTAAATATCTCAAAAGTGAATAAAGGTGTAGGTTAGATAAGGAAACTGACCAATCTATCCAACTCTGGATGCAGCCAATCTTTCTCAGTGGATTCAAGCACCAGTTTTTCTGTGTAATGTTCTGAAAATGAGTTAAAAAAATAATATTTTCTTTTCGATTTGTCTATTGCTTCTGGTAGGATCTTTGAGAAAAAAAAAACAAAAACAGAAACGGTATTTATTTGCTATTAACTTGTGAAATGTCAAGGAAAATGCCTTACAATTTTTAATAACTGA
The DNA here is from genome assembly GCA_033675545.1 of Elysia crispata. Lineage (NCBI taxonomy): Eukaryota > Metazoa > Mollusca > Gastropoda > Plakobranchidae > Elysia > Elysia crispata. Next base: position 56,132 of record JAWDGP010006152.1, read on the forward strand.
TAAATTAAAACGTTTTCCACTTAAGTATTGTAACTATTCATTTTATAAATAAATAAAAAAAAAGGAACATAGGTGATAAAAGAGATATACAAAAAGAAAGCATACTTTTTTTCATTACAGAGGTGCCTATCCCAACCTATGCCTTTCAGGGAAACCACCTACCAAAATCAGGGAATTTGGAGCAGAATCAGGGACAAAGCGAGTTTTTAAAAAAAGGACATTAATTTTTACTAATTCCACTTAAAGTACTGATAAAATCAACCATACAACTGTAAGAAACATAAAAGCTAGGACTAAAGTATAAAAGGAATAATAATACCAGTGATGAGAACTGAACGTACAATTTTTTACTTAACTTTTTAAAATTAGTCACTGCTAGCGGCTTAGGCAAGGAATTTTTTCTCTCTCTCTCTACACCACCCTCCCCACCCCGCTTTTTTTTTCTTTCTGATTTAGCCCATTTTCTTTTTTTTTCGGGCTCAAACTAAGAAATTGAATGACCTGTTGTAGCTCATCTACAGCTGTGTCTCCCAAATGTTAATTGTTACTGCTTTCTGTCCACATGTATTTTATTGGCTCAATTGAGGCGCCATAAAAGCTTACTCATCAGAGTATACCTAAAGGCCTATATTCTAGCTTACATAATGAGCGGTGCCCTCCTTATCTTCATATTTTCTTTTAAAAAGATATTTGAGCTGAATACGATAAATATTGATTGGGTCTAGAACGTCTCACTTTGATTATCTAGATCTAGATTTAGCTCTACCGGTATTTAGGATTTCCCAATCAATCTTAATACTCGACAAGATTTACAAAGCATCTTGACAAAAAGAAACTGCCTAGTCGCATAACTATTGTCAGATGAAGAAATCTTTGTTGGACATAACGGCGAGGTCTGGGTGTGAAGATGGAGATAACGGTGTTTTTCATACCAATGTACGCTAAAATAGACAAAAAGAACAACTCGGATAGTTTTAACTATAATACAATTATCGATATTGGAATTGAAAATAAAATCAATAAACGATATCAATAAAATATATACCAACCAGTTTTATACCTTCATGCAGGTTGATACTTGGCGGAAAAATATCATTCTTGTTGCAGAACTATTTGTTTTTTCATAGGATTGTTCAGTCACGCTTATTATCCCGAAACAAAAACGAAATTAAACGATTAAAATGGTTTGTTTTGGGTCAGTCTAAATGCTGAAACAAAACGAAAAATCCAGGTTTCCGGGATACAACAAATCCGGGAGTTTCCCGGATTTTCCAGGACCATAGATACGTCTGTCATTATTTCATTACTTGATACAATTTCATGCGAGTGTGTCTATGTCTGTTCAAGAAAGATTGAGACACAGGCTCAAGGCTTGTTTCTTTGTTTCTTTATGAATGAAAGAAGATTATAAGCTGTATATCAGTTCGAGTTTCATTTCAATATTTTGATATGACATTTGTCATATTATGGACAGCTTCATCAACAAAAAATCTTAATAGAACATTTCAAGTATACCCGATCCAAACAGTTGCTGTAATCTAACAACTTAATGAATAATGATGCACAATAAGGAACAAAATAGCAACCAAACTGATTCTAAGATTCAATTAAAGATTACATTTCCTTTAGACTCTACATAAACAATGGTCAGGTAAGCTTGATATTTTGTCATTAAATTCACCCAAAAATTCTTGGCATCGGTTTCTTCTGTACTTCTCAGCTACATCCAGAGGAGTCTCTTTCTGGTACCCTCGAGGGAACAGAGCTGCATGGCTATCTAACAGGATCTGCAAATCAAAGAATCAAGCTTGGATAAACGAATAAGACAACACCTGACAGCCAGTTACTAGAAATAACCATGCAATAATGATAATGGTATTCTTTCTAGAGGCAAAAGGCTTTTAGCTAGCCAGGCATAAGCATAGCCTCTCTACCTGAGTTAACTGTCCCTTTCAGGTCTACACTACATGGCATTCAACAATGCACCAAATACATTGGTTATATTTAGTTCTTTTAATGACTAGGCAACTGCAAAATACTTTTCAATCCCTAAATTTTGCGCACTTAAATTTTTTTGTGTGAGATGTGTATTGTAAGAATGTGTTTGTGTGTTTAATTTGATCAAACTATGTAGCAGCACCACAGCGTTCTCTCCAGACAATACACAATTAGTGAGTGTGCAACTTCTCACCTTAGCACACTGAGTATGACCACACATGGCGGCAGCATGTAGAGGAACCCATCCTGATACTGGGCTCTTCTCGTGAACACAGCCTGGCACTTGTTTGACTAGAAGTTTGGCAGACTTTACACTGTTGTTCATACAAGCTCTCTGGAAAGTGAACAGAAAGTTAAGGAGGATCCAGCAAGATTATCAGATGAACTGAGTATACCATTATGGTCTCAAGCCAATCAATCTATCGAAACAAAGTAAAATCTGTTACTTTGTAAAGAACAAAACAAAAATATCTGAAAAAACTAATAGAGAAAACAGATAAATGATAACAGGTTCTTGAAGCATCGTTCTTCTTCAAACACTGAGTCCACTGTCAACATCTTAAGTTTTTTGCTTTGACCTCGATTTTTATGGCGTGATGTCCTCGGCTTGAATCAACTCTTTTTTTTTAATTTAAACTATGCTTATCTCTGAACTCGTTTTTTCTTTAAAACAATGCATAATGAACTTTAATCTTTTTTCTTTTTTTTCTCAACCAAATATTTTTTGGTTTCTGATAATCCAGAGAAAAAAATAAAAGACTTTTTATGGTTTCATTAAAACTTGGAAAAAAATCTTTATTTTTTTATACATACAAAAAGAGGAGTTGCCCCATCAGGGTCCTTTATGTTGACGTCTGCTTTTTTTGAAAGCAGAAGAGAGACAGCCTCAGCCATGTCTGAACTTGCTGCAATGTGGAGAGCTGTGTAGCCTGGGGAAACACACAGAGTAAATCAATGTACAAAACTAAAAAAAAATGTAAATAATTTCAAACAAATCAACCCTTCACTTAAAATGCCGAACTACAACAGTTATGTAAATGATTCCACTGATTACTCAATTAAATGCTCCATGGGAACCAGCCAAAACTCAGCATTTTTCGCAATTTCTGGGAAAATACCTTCATCTACATCAAGATTGTTATCATTTTCCTCCAAAGACTCATTGTCTACAATTCATGAGATAGCATTGGTCAAAAAGATTCTAACATAACACCAATGGTTCTGAATCTACAACTTCTTGATGAAACCCTACAATCTGTTAGCTAGATTCTGCCTTATTTACACTGAGCACGTGTCATCCTTCAACTTTAAATTTGTATTATTTATTGACCTCTGACCTGATTTCAATAAAATGAAATCAACAAAAAGTTAAACCTTTCAACTGCTGTGCTAGCATTAAGCCCACAACTACAACAACAGAACACTACTCCCTTAATTTAGATATAATTTGTAAGTAAATGAGAATGAAAGAGGTACCATTACATCAACTGATAATTTATGTCCATTTCCTTAAAAATTTAGCCTGCAACTCACCTGCCTCATTCTTTGAATCAACATCAGGACATAAATGGTGCTTCAATATCTTCAGGGTCACATCCACTCTCCCTGAAAGGAAAAGATGAGACACTAAATGCAGGGGTTCCTTAGAAGAAAAAAAAATCTATTAAGCGTTATTGAGATCCTTCAGAGAGAAAACAAAAGAAAGAATCTTAGCATAAGCCGACACCCTACATAAAAGAGGATTATATCCTTAATTTCACTTGCTTTATAAAAATGAAGAAAATATCTCTCGAAAAACTTTCGATAATTTCATGAAATTTTCCCTTCTGGAAGCTTAGAAAAAATCCCACAACTGCGAATGTAAAACCAGAAACATCTGACTCTGAGCCATTGTGACCCATTTAGTGCTGAGTGGACACAAGGGAGCTGAAAAACTTTTTGACCCAGACTGTGATTCAAATTCGGGACCTCTGGATTGGTAGTCAAGCTTGAGGCTACATTACTGAATTTTATTTTTTTTTTAATCTGATTTAAGAAACATGCATTTCTAACAACCGGATGTCTTGAAAAAAGAAAAAAAAAATTTTTAGCTCTTACGATAAGGAATCCAGCTATCTAGATCCTTATTGTTATTTTTGGACTTTGAGAATTTAAGAAACAATTTTTTTGCCAATGAAAAACTCATTCCTTACCTGCTATATTGTTATTGTTTGGGCTGAATGCAAACAATACAAAATTAATATGATTCTCTCTAGATTTGATCAAAACTATTTGATGACAGGTTGCATATTTACATGATCAGGTTGAATCAGTTGGATCTCATAAATGCTCTTAAAAAAAAACAATTTTCAGGTACAGCATCTGATTTATTTAGAACAGTTTTAAAAGATTTGTCACCTTTTTGAACAGCAGTATGAAGCAAGTTGTTGGGTCCCTCTTTTCTCACTTTGGCAGGTGGCAAGGTCCCCTTGCATAGATTTGTCAGACGGGTTGGGAGATGGTTAGCCCCTTCAATGTAGAACTCAATCAATTTGTCCAACCCTAAAGATTTCAGGAAATACATGAGTACATGTTCACAAAAAATGTTAAGAAACAAATAATAATATCTCAAGGCTGTGAGCCCTGGGATACACAGAGAGCAGAATAACAGGACAGTGGCACAGTAAGATTTGTGTTTCTAATTTGCTCTCCATCTCCAATTGTTTAAAGACAAAAAAAAATCAGACCTTTTTGGAATGTTTTTCTCATTTTCAGTGACAAGACACTTATAGCTCAGTTGGCAACACTAAGGACTAACAGTATAAAGGTCCTGAGTTAAAAAAGTAGCTTGGGCTACATGATGGTGACATCCAATCTCATCTAATGTAAAAGTTTTCTGACTCGGAATGCTACAACAAAATTGTACTTCATCAGTTTCTCTGGGGATGAAAACTAACATTTACTTTTCTTTGCCGTACTCAAAAATAGCATCACTAAAAAACTTATCAGGAAGAAAAGAAGCAAACTCAGAAACACACATATAAAATACCAACCATGAACTTTTGGACCTTCTGTTATCATGAAGTAATCCTCATCAAAGCAGTGGATATAGTAATGGTAGCAGCGTCGGCTATGGACAAATGAAAGTGAGTAGTCTTTGTCTGACCGAGAGACTCCTCGTACAAGAAACATGCCATCCAAATTTTGATTTGGTGAATTCTCCATCGCTAAGGATAAGTGAAAAACAATATTGTTAGGCAGGAAGATCATTGTATCTATTAAGAGAATAACGGGAAAAGCTTTTACAGTGATCCGATAATCAAAAAGAAAAACTTTATAGCCTTTCCATTGCTACCTACAAAGATGAAAGTTTTTGCAAAATTTCAACTATATAAGGCAAACTACTGATTATTTTTGCTTTGAGAAATCATTTTTATTTCAGTAGTGGTAAATTTTGCTACCACTATCATGAGGACTGGTTTGAAAGCAAAGAATATATATAAATTTGGAGCAAATATTTATGAGAATGCACTAATTTTTAGTCAAATACACAAAATAAAGTATATCTACAGTCAAAGTTTTGCTATGTATGAAAGGTTGAGTAATAAAAATGCATACAAATGTCTAGAATAAAAACTTTTTATAATCTCATCATCTTTCATTCAAACATTTTTTTCATTCCTACATGTAAACCACTCATGCTTTTGAAAACTTAGAAAAGGGCAGAATTGAGAGAGCAGGGTGAAATGCATAAACTTAAGAGCAAAGTTGATACTGTTGAAATAACAATAAAGATGGTCTTTCATCCTTTTTTCTCACTTAAATCAATATTCTCCTCCCTCTCTAACAATTTTGCATTTACAAAGATCACAAAGCTTCGAAGTTTGGGAAAAGAAAGAGCAATTAAAAGAGTAAATTCCTAAAACAATAATTTTAAGTTAAATTTTTAGCTGAAAGCATTTACCTTCAAACAGAAGTTTTTCTGCACATGCCCTTGACATCTTGCCATGGTACCACATAACTTTGAGATCCTCATCCTCACATCTGATTTGGTCAGCATGGAGGGCCTCATAAAGTTTGGAGTCATCAAGCAAAGAGTCGAGGTTAACACAATCTGCTGTTGCCATTGCAGCTAGCAATACTTCAAGACTATTGCAACCTTTTAAAAAAATACAAAACCCTTTATTGTAAGTTGCTTTCACCGTGCATGTGGGATGGCACATAGGGATTTTGAATTTCATTCTATATCTTGCTTACGTTTAGTTTCCAATTTGTCTCTTCAAGATGATTGATCATGGTATATATCTAAAAAAAATATAGTACAAATTTTTATTTTAAAATGAATTAAAAATTTTCTCAATACTCTGTTAGTCTCCTATATTTCTCCTTTACCATTGACAAATCTAGTTATCAAAATTTATATAAAAAATTCTGTGATACTAGTACCATCACTCTTCAAAAACAGAGCAGGAGATTTTAAAACACTTTTTTGACAGAACATGCAGGAGTGTTAAATCTTCAGGTACATAAAAAAAAAAGATTTTCTCCAATATATCCTGAGTTATGGTTGAGAAAAGGAGACACTGGGAAACTTTTAGAAAAAAGTGAGTGAGCATTTGACCCCAAAATGAAATTTTTAGAAAAATTGATTCAGACAAGAGGAGTCCATTACCAATGTTATTTTAATCCTATCCTGATATATGAGTATGAAGCTCAACAAACGTACAACAGAAACAGGAACAAATGGTGGCAATCATCTTGTAAGTGAAAGCTATAAATTAGAATCTCATGTACACTGAGAGAAAAAGGAATGACACAGCTTTAATTGAAGCTTGTGAAACAAAATACTAATTCAAAAAAAATTTAAAATTTCCAAGAGCTAATTTTGTCATCTGAGAGATTAAAGTTCATTGCTCTCCATAAATTTTTATTTTCAGATACCTAACATAAAACTTATTGGTGTTGCGCTTTTTAGAAGCAAGTTTACTTAAGATTTTCCAATATGAGGCATAGATCATGAATGCCAATATTTACTTCCAATTTCAGTAATGCATGTCTGTCAACCAGCTAATTAGAAAATAAGTTACTCAAAACATAATCACATGAAAGAGCAATTCACAATTTTTATAGTTTGTCAACCACAATATAGTAACATTAGAATTAAACAAATAGTATATTTTGTAACAAATACAAAATAGGCCCAAAGAATGATTTTTTTTTTTTTTTTTGGGGGGGGGGGGGGGGGGCCTAGGTTAAAAAAAAAAATTTTCAAATAACCCATAAAAAATAATGTAATTTATGTCATAGTAAGAATAATTTGATCATAAATTAATAATAATAATAATAATAATAATAATAATAATAATAATAATAATAATAATAATGATTATGATGATGATGATGATGATGATGATGATGATGATGATGACGATGATACTGATGAAAATGATGATGATCATAATGATCATCATCATAGTCATAACTTGATCTTTGAAGCAGTTTTGATAATGAAGCTTACCTCCAACTGAGCAGCTTTCACAGAAATTCCTTCATTATGTTTAGCTGCAAGAATTTAATGAAAAGTGTTTTATATCAACATCAGTTCAACAGGCTGCTAGAACAGTTAGTTGTAGAACTATTCTCAGTGGGTTTTTCTCCCAATAAAATCAAATCATATTGAGGTAAAGTTTCCTCAATTTTTTATAAATGTGGCACAAAAAAGGTGAGGATTAAATACTTCTTTTAATAAGAGATAAAGTGCTCTCATAGCCTCCATACTCTTAGGTTTTTACTTTTTTTTTTTTAGTACAGAGAAATTCATTTAAATGCTGTACATATGTTTCAAATAAGTTAGCATTAAAACATAGATCATGATGTTATTTTCTGTTTTTGATAAATTCTCATACCTTTAAAAGATGTTTTTCTTTCCCCCCTTTAATTTTAGGATCTAAGGCACATTATTTGAAAGCAAATTCTTGACTTATTTTGAATGTTAATAAAACACGTTTTTTTTCCCCCACCTATTTCTTCAAGGTCACAAATAGTACACAGAATGTCTTTCTTAAAATACGGATGTTTCTTACATTTTCACCTCACAAAAGTAAGTAAACATTAAGGTCAACAAAAGCTAAAAGTAGTTCTCAAATTCTTAATAATATACAAATAATTTTGCATTTGTATAATAAGATATAGAAAATCTAGTTATCTATATTGTGAGATATACAACTACCATTGGGCACAGAATCGTTATTCTTGGTTTACTGTTTGACATATTCCAGCTAGATCTCTATTTAGATCTAGAAAAGTTTGTCCTAAATCAAGCCAAAACATGTTCGATCTGTTTGATTTCTTAGGTACACCCTTTTTGCACAGTGCAGTTAAGTTAACCTTCATTTCAATAAAGTCTACCAGACGTAGTTACTGCACTACCATTACCTAAATATATAATATTCATTATGATTCTTTCTGATGCCAATTTCAAATTGATGAAAGGGCTAAAAACAGTGCTTGAAATGAAAACTGTGAAACATCATTATTTGGACCTAAGTGTCAGGTGGATTTGTTGATGTATAATCAGTCATATGTTGATGTATAATCAGTCATATGATCACAGAATATTATCTTGAAAAGGCATCTAGATTATAGATTCACACCTTTTCTGGATTAAGGAGCACTTTTTCATTTTTCAACCCAAAAAATCACCTTAGTATACTGTCTTTAAAGTGACTAAAACTTTATTCTTTTATAATTTCAAATCCTGTTAGCTCTCACTCTCAACACTTAGATATCGATTCTAGTTCTAGACTAGATCTATATTTAATAAATTAATTACACTCCTTAAATATTGTTATGTTGTTATTATTTGATTTCAACTTTACACCAATTGATATAAAATTGTAGTCAAATTGAAGACGACAGAATAAACTGAACAGGCTTTGGGTAACAAACGAAAATCGCACAAGAACATACCCTCATTTGTTTACCAAAAAAAAACAAAAAAAAACCGCAGGACTAGATCTAGATCTAGATCTAGATTCTAGATCTACATCTAGATCTAGATAACTCTAGATCTACGTGTGCGACCTCTCATTACTTAGAAAAAGCTGCTTTGTGCGCATCAACACAAATAAATGTAGAAGAAATATATCTAAATCTGCTTTAAAATCTATACATAAATGCCCATAGGTAAAATACGTCTATTTAGAATGTAAATTAGATCTAGATCTAGAATTTTTGTAGGGAAACAAGGAAGTTTGTTGTAGTCTGCTGTGGAGGAAATCTGGAAGAATGGCCTCCCTTCTTGCCTTCGTTTTATCACTCTTTCGCATGCTATATTTTGGTCACTGTTAATAATTATTCAAAAGTATGGGTGATTTTCCCATGTAACGTTTGATATGATTCGTGAGTTATTATTGGACACAATAGGATTCTCTGCCTGTCTGTCTGTCTGTCTGTCTGTCTGTCTGTCTGTCTCTCTCTCTCGCTTTATATATATATATATATATATATATATATATATATATATATATATATATATATATATTTAAAAGCTCTGGATCTCTTTCCATCCTTAATCTCTCACTAAATCATTTTCTCTCCACCCTGTTCTCTACTTTCTCAATTTACATCACGGCACACACAGTTTAAAAAATTGTCTACTTCATAATTAGTATCTGAGTTCTCTTGTGGTAGAATGCGCCATTAAACTCTGTCACATTCCCTACCCAGGAAACAATGCCCAGTACAATGGTTATTTTTAATCCTCAGAACTCTCCGTACCCGGAGCTCAGCTAAAATTTCTTACTCTTAAATCTCGAGACAACACATGGCGAGAAGCTTTAATCATAAATTATTATGAACTACAGTTGTGCATACGACAGCAAATTATGACCCTTTGAATTCTATGACCTGGAAAGCAATTCAGGATTAAAAATACATAAGTGGAAATTTGAAAACTCTGCTAAGGAGGAAACAAGTCAAATATGGCTGTAGGCCGGTTTAGTTGTTGCAAAATATGTACCGTTTGGGCTCGACCTTGCAGACCTGCCCTGTTGGCAGGTATGTCGCTCCTAGGGACACTGCATAGCTGAGACTAATGAGAGAATTTAGCATTTGGAGCACAGCTTCCCGTTATAGGAAAACCTCTAAATTATCAAAACTGTTTCACTTCGGACAAAGCCGCTTTTGATATTAAGACCTCTGGTCTTTTAATTCAGTATTCTAATATTACTTCAAACAAGTCACAATATCATTTTACCGCAGATTTTTTTTAACAAGAAGTAGTCTTTATCATTCCACTTGAGAAGAACTCCTTTTCGTATTTAACCACGCTTACATTTTGTTATGATAACTATGAGGCAGCAATATAACATTTAATTCAGTTTCCATTAATAATAGTTTGACAAAACCGATATATTGAAATTAATGCATCTCCAAAGATGGTTGGGCCAGTAACACAACTAATAATTATTATCAGTTTGAAGTAATCGATTCAGTGAAACCATTACAGTCAAAGCTTGACATGTGTCTTAAAGGTTGGCTTTTTGTTCTTCATATTTCAAAGCTTTAAAATTCATGTAAACAAGATATTTTTAGAGGTCGCCACCTTCAGTTTATGTACACATCCCCTTCCCCCTATTCCCGTGCAGCATCGTTTCACCCTATCCCCTCTCCCCCTCACCCTATCCCCTCTCCCCCTCACCCTATCCCCTCTCCCCCTCACCCTATCCCCTCTCCCCCTCACCCTATCCCCTCTCCCCCTTTCCACTATGCTCAAACCTCTTATATCCACCAAACACAAAATACAAAGATCTGCGCCATTTTTTTTTTAATTTTCTTTTTCTTGCTCTCCAGTAATGAGGTTAAACCTCTTCGACCGTGACAAATTCACTGCTGTCGTCTGCTCTCCTCAGAAATCTGTTTTGTACTCAGAAAAGTTGGCGTCATCATTTTATGCGAAGTTTATAACGTTTAGGTCAGCGTATATCTTTAATGTTAATGAATTTATGTTATCAGAATAATTACTATTATTATGGTTTCTTACGTTAAATTAAAATATCTGAATAATGTTTGTTACGTTAACTCCTTTCAGATCTACCTTATCTATGTACCGGTACGCTTTAATAAGATGTATTTTCGTGATCTATATCTATTTCCTAGTGAATTCTACAAATCAAGTAAATTCGAAAGTAGTTATGAATCCAAATCAGTTGTTACTTTTTGGGAGATAGTATTAAGATCTGAGTGTCATTAATCAAATCAATTCTAGAATACAATAATGTAATTATTGTGTTTGGAAACAGGACTGGCTTAGGTCTTTCCCAAGAGATGCTTTGGTGTAAGAGAATAAGGCCAGCGTAAGAAACATAATCAAGGAAAAACAGTCGGTCTCTATCTAAACCTAATGTTCATAATATGAAAGTCTCTCTTGTTTCCCTCTCTCTCTCTCTCTCTCTCTCTCTCTCTCTCTATATATATATATATATATATATATATATATATATATATATATATATATATTATATATATCATATATATAGGATCTCTTTCAGTCCATAATCTCTCACTCAATAATTTTCTCTCCATCCTGATCTCTGCATCTCATTTTACACCTCCATCGGTATCTCTTGAAAACACGAGAGACCCTCGGAAGGCAAGACTTACATTCTTTTTCTCCTTTTTTCTATGGAACCATATCCATACGTTTTTTATAGCATGCGTGTAACGTTGGAAAATATTATGTGGCATGACAGCACGAAAAGTATTAAAACAAGTTCTCATGTAATCCAATGGAAACCCAAGGTTTTAAACCCTGCAGTCCCGGTTCTGCCTGACATGAAACTAAATATATTTTTTTTTCTTTGCAAGAAGAAGAAAGGAAACTAAAATATTTATAAAAATGCAATAAATATTATTTATTTTCTGCTCTCTTTAGGCACATCGCTGCAAAAGCACTCATTAGGATTATATTTTCTATGGTTTTCAAGAATAAAGATCTTTTGCAAGTTATTCGGATAGTCTTTTGAAAAGACTGCCAGCTTTCAGAAACACTTAGAAACTCCTGGTAAAGATTTATCCCATAACACGGAGACGCTATAAAAGAAAACTTGTTTTGCGAAATCTTCAGTGGCGTCACGTGTGTTGGGAGTTTGGTGGGGCCGCACGATGTCATATAAGCAATTTAATGAAATTGGCTATCAAATGTTGATAAAAACTTTATGTGGCCAAGAATATTCCTCTATGAAATGATTCTATTTGCTCAATATATTTCTATTATTGATAACAGTTTCATTGGTTTTTTTTTCAATAGACAAGCGATATCCTCTCCTTTGACTTGTCCGGCGATATTGGTTGTACCAGATGCACTCAAGCCGGCGACGTTGTTAAGATGTGCGCAGGTCTTATTTTGTTCAAGGGTTCTTTCTATAAAGTCGTTCAAATTTGTAAATCCATCTTTAAACCTCTATAGATCTTGTGAGAAATCTACGAAAGCCAGACAGCTAAATCAATAAAAATTACTCGTAGAACCGCGTTCACAGATAACTGTTTCAATCTTTATAGCCAATCTGGATTGAAACATCTTCTTTGCTTTCCATCGATACAGAGTACGAAAATTCCAATGGCTGTTGCAGATCGAACTTTTTATTTTAAAGTAAATTGTTAGTTATATTCACTGTGTCATCGGAGTATAAATCAATATATTTTCATATATTTTAAACATCGTTGAGGTTCCCAAATGCTTTATCAATCAAGTGAATAGTTCAAAGAGGGATAAGATACGGAGTTCACTCTATCAGTCTGGTAAAATAATGAGTAAGAGCATAGTGCGACGTGTAGCCTTGCGCCTGTTATTGTATAGAAGGATTGCTGTGGTTACCATCTTGTTGTTTAAGCCTCTCACTTTAACGTGAAAACAAAGCTTACGGTCTTGCGCTGATGATGATAGTTATCTTTCAAACTGTCATTAATCAGCTAAGAGAATAAAAAATGAAACGAAATCAGCGATTTTGCTCTAATAGTTCAAGCAATTATATAGGGACGGGCTGAAGCCCCAAGCCCCAAGCCTCAAGCCCCAAGCCCCAAGCCCCAAGCCCTAAGCCCCAAGCCCCAAGCCCCAAGCCCCAGTCCCAAGCCCCAAGCCCCAAGCCCCAAGCCCCATGCCAGACGACGCCACTGGAAATCTTTAATCTAAATTATTATTGGAGCCGATTGTGAACAAAAATTAACTAAAATAATAATAAAAAAACACACACCTCCAAACTGTGGGTTTAGAAACGAAGATCCACATGTACTATGGCACCGTGTGTAGGTATCTCGGTAGAGCACATGCCTTGCCACGTGCTGCGTGAAACTGGTTCAGCTCTTAGAATATACCGTGAAGTTTGTCATTTCATGAGGAAAATTTTGCGTTTGTCTAAACTTTCTTGATTTCTCAGGACAATATACCAATTCCATTGAAAACCTTGTGCGTCATAGCTGTTTTAACCTCATCTTTATAGCTGTGGCATAGAAACATCTCGACTGTGACGGATTCGAAGATAATGTAAGCTGCTTTCAATGCCTTGAGGTGCATGTTGAAAATATTTCAATGGATTCGGTATTTAGTTTAAATAGAGCCAGCAAGCGTTGGATTCCAGACATAAAGCAAAATGGAATACAGCTAGAAATTCCTTTTAAAGGTTGAATTTGTCGGACGTTAGATGAAATTCTCACGATGCCGAATACGAAACAAAATAAAACAAAAATTTTAATTATAATAATAACAACAGTTTTAAAGTTGTTCTCAGAAAGATCTAAAAAAATATTGCTTTTACTCTATTCAGGTTCACGATACTTGCGTCCTTCACCTTCCCAGTACGAGTGCAAGTCACAGTATAGAGAAAGACAAAGAGCCTGTGAAAGTTTCATAAAGTTTCACACAACAAATCAATGATTTTTTTTAAAGTCTTCTAGATAATCGAGGAACACAAACAAAACAGAAACAAAAAACAACCAAAAAAAAAAAAACCCACAAAAAGAAACAACCAAGATCTGGAAGCTAAAAAAGTTTTGAAAATAAGATGATAATTCCTGAGCTGTAAAACTGTACGGGTTGGGTGTTGGGTTGGATGTTGGGTTGGGTGTTGGGTGGGGTGTTGGGTTGGGGGCTGGGTGCGGCTGGGTGCAAGTGTTTCTATGTATGTAGGTTATCAACAGGCCGAGGCTTCATGGTTGGTTGGTTGCTTCTCTTTCACAGGAAAACAGATTTATACGCCTGCCTACCTTGTCACTAATATCAGTCTAAAATCGTGCATCACCCACGTCAAGAAAGAAGGTAAGTCCTACAGTAACTGTAGTCCTTCAGCTAACTAAGCTTAACTTAGCTTAACATTCTCCTTATCTAATTCGTTTTTCTAATTCAATGTCAAAAGAATCTTTCACAGTTTTAACTCTCTGTATCACTATGTTTCAATTAAAAAAAATTTCAGTATTCTTTTTTTCACTTGTTAAACATAAATTTTCCAGAATAACATTTAATGAGTTTCATTAAACCGCAATCAAAGATAGACCCCTTTCTCAATAAAAACGAGATAAGAAACCTATAGGAGTTCCACAAACTAGTTGAAGAAACAGCAGGTCTGTCTACATGATGAGACAAAGCCATGCGCACCGTGTGCAATGCACAATGACGTCAAATGGTTCATTTTGCGCATCATCTAATTATCGCGTTATATTTAAGAGGCTTTATTAGAAAAACATGATAAATCGATTTATATATATATATATTTCCCCCTGAAAGTATGTGCAGCCTGTGTTATGAACCATTGTTTTTGCTTTCGCTATGGTCAGTATAGATGATGTGCTATAGTTTAATAAAAGATGAGAAGATGTAAATAACACAGAAAGTTAAAATCGAATGGGTTTATTCCTTGTGTTTCATCATTCTCTCTCTGAGCTCGCAACCATTTGTATGTAGTTTGTATCATCTCGAAATTTCCTGCTCCACCCCTCCTTTCTCTGTCTCTGTATGTATGTATGTATGTATGTATGTATGTATGTATGTATGTATGTATGTATGTATGTATGTATGTATGTATGTATGTATGTATGTATGTATGTATGCATGTATGTATGTATTTGTGTATGCTTTTATGTATCCATCTATCCCTCTCATTTCTTTTTTCTTCCCTTCTATTTCGTAGATGATGCACAAGATGACAATGGTTAGTTAAGAAAAAAATATAATTTCAAAAAAGTTGAAAAAGTGTTGAATAAATACTTTAAATTGTTTTAACGACAATAATATCTAAGATGATAGCGATAATAATTAGGATGTTTATGAGGATGATTCTCATAACGCTAATTATAATGTTGATGGTTGTGAAATATTGATGATAATGATGATGATGATGGTTGTGAAATATTGATGATTATGATGATGATGGTTTTGAAATATTGATGATAATAATGATGATGATGATGATAGTTGTTAAATATTGATGATTATGATGATGATGATAATTGTGAAATATTGATGATAATGATGATGATGATGGTTGTGAAATATTGATGATAATGATTATAATGATGATGGTTGTGAAATATTGATGATAATGATGATAGTTGTGAAATAATGATGATTATGATGATGATGGTTTTGAAATATTGATGATAATAATGATGATGATGATGATGATGATGATGATAGTTGTTAAATATTGATGATTATGATGATGATAGTTGTTAAATATTGATGATTATGATGATGATGGTTGTGAAATATTGATGATTATGATGATGATGATTGTGAAATATTGATGATAATGATGATGATGATGATGATGATGATGATGATGGTTGTGAATATTGATGATAATGATGATAATGATGATGGTTGTGAAATATTGATGATTATAATGATGTTGATGGTTGTAAAATATTGATGATAATAATAATAATGCTGATGATAGTTGTGAAATATTGATGATAATGATGTTGATGGTTGTGAAATATTGATGATAATGATGATGATGATGTTGATGGTTGTGAACTACTGATGTTAATTATAATGTTGATGGTTATGAAATACTGAGGATAATGATAATGGTGGTGGTTGTGAAATATTGATGATAATAATGATGATGATGATGATGATGATGATGATGATGATGATAATGATGATGATGATGATGATGGTTGTAAAATATTGATGATAATGATGATGTTGATGGTTGTGAAATATGATGGCATATCACAATAAGAATCGCTAACTAACATTATTTTGTAAAATCCAAATCTATTCACAGTCGTTTTTTTAAACATTCATTATGATGTAATTTTAAGTAACTGCGCGGCTAAGAATTCCCGCAAGGCAGAGCACTGTCATGCTCTTAACAGTTACTGCGAAAATTCACAGCTTTGTAATAAGCGTTTAAAAGGATCTAAAAACAGATTGGGAAAGTCAGAATAGTCGATTTCCTTTAATACAAGCAAGTGATGCTCATGATTTTGAGGATGTTATATTTCTACTATAAAATCAATTGTTCAACTTGGAGAATTGCAAACACCTAGATCTAAAATCTAATTCTTATACAAGGTTTCATTGCTATCACCTGACGGAAGCACAGTGGTCAGGGAGATGAGTACCCGGTATGGGAGTATAATTGCACCGGTTAGTGAAGAACTAGAATTGAGTCTACACTGCCATTCAGCGGAGACAAAACTTTGCCCGGGATCAAATCGAGTACCGTTCAGCTCTTCAATCACCGATCATGGTGGACTGGGATTTTTTATATAAAATTTTCAGCAAGCCATTACAATCACACGTATGATACGTAGATCAAATTAATCTGCGCACCTTTCTATTACCCCCCCCCCCCCAACCCTTTCCCATTTTCCTGGCTTTATCATTGACCGGTCAAGAGATAGCTGATTTAGCAGAGTACTGGGCTCACAGTACAAGAGATCCGCGGTTCGAATCCCGCCTTGGACTATATGTTGGAGCGGCTGAATCTAATCCAACCCAAACATTCAAGTCGCGTCTAAAAGTCAATGTGACTGTAGAGTAGGAAAGGGCTTTGTAGTAGGCATGGGCTCTGAAGATAAAAATAAGCAGTGTTGATTTCTCCCTCCTATACGCATCACAGAGAGGCTTATCTCTGAGAGTGGGTTCATTATAAAAAAAAAAAACGAACAAAATAAACCATTGGAATACATGTATGTACAATTTTCTGCAACCATCCATCCCCAGAAGCCAAGCTTCCAGTAACAGGCCTGTGTTGAGCTGTCTAGCGTGTGTTACAACACCATGGTGAGGGCAGCTATGAGAGTTGCAGCCCTTGTCCTGTTTGCTTCCCTGATGAGCACACAGAGGGTCTCAGCACAAGACCAATGCGGTGAGGAGATGGCCTTTACTGCTGGATTGCTGGTTTTTCACTTTCGTTTTAGGTTTTGGATTGTTCCTTTTTTTTTATTTTTTACTACCTTGCCCTTTTCAAAGAGCATTTCTGTACCTTTTAGCTCTTACGCTGAAGTTCTTTCTTAGAGATTGTTAATGAGAGAAACTTATTTTCCCGATATGCCCTACAATAATACCTATTATCATTGTAAAATAGCTTGAGATCTGTTAAGGTAAAAAACGGGTGGCTTTTTTTTTCGGGTTAATTTTTTTTTTTAGCATACAATCTACACCTGTGATTGTTTCACAATCAACACTTTTATTTCCACTGTGTCTAGACATGATATTTTATCTCCCATCAGAGGAGACAGATATTTCTGCCAGGATGTCTCAAGCTGAAGACAGAGTGTCCAGGTTAGAAGACAGACTGTACTCCGTTCTATCCCAGTCACCAGGCACAAGCGCCAACGATACGCTCATCCTAGCAGATCTCGTGGAGAGACTGGCAGATGTCACGAGATCTCTGCAAAACATGAGCTTGTCCAACCAGGAAGAGAACCAAACGGTAGGGGACGGTGGTAAGGCTTAGAGTCTAGTATCTCGTTGATAATAATAATAATAATAATAATAATAATAATAATAATAATAATAATAATAATAATAATAATAATAATAATAATAATAATAAGACAATACTACTACTACTACTACTACTACTACTACTACTACTACTACTACTACTACTACTACTAATGCTGCTAATGATAATGAAGATGATGATGATAGTGAACATGATGATGTGATGATGATGATGATGATGATGATGATGATGATGATATATAATAATTATGTATTTGGAGAGAGATGACTTGTGTTTCGATTAAATTTTTGAAGCAACATTTGCAGCGAATCAGAGGTGGAAAAGCCCGTTTTCTTCTAATCTTAGATTGTTTCGAACCGTCAGTGAGACAAGTAAGGTCCTACTGTTAGTTTCTTTACTAGCTCTACATGATGCTCTAACTGTAACCCTGCGGTCCATCTTGCAGCCTGTCTGTGAACGTGGCATGGCCAGCAAGGTGTCCGAGCCGTACCTTCTCCTGGACAACAGCCTGCTCAACAGGAAAATTCGGTGTGATACTCAGACAGACGGAGGGGGCTGGATTGTCTTCCAGGTGAGCAACTAGTGTAGGAGGGAAGAGTAGGACCGGCAGGTAGGAGGAGACAGAGAGAAACAGACAAACTGACAGGTAGACAGAGAGAGGGGGCTGGATTGTCTTCCAGGTGAGTAACTAGTGTAGGAGGGTAGAGTAGAACCGGTAGGTAGGAGAATATAGAGAGAAACAGACAGATAGGCAGACAGAAAGACAGACGGAGTGGGCTGGATTGTTTTCCAGGTGGGCAACTAGTGTAGGAGGGAAGAGTAGGACCGGCAGGTAGGAGGAGACAGAGAGAAACAGAAAGACAGATAGACAGACAGAGAGACAGATAGACGGAGCGGGCTGGGTTATCTCCCAGGTGGGCAATTAGTGTAGGAGGGTAGAGTAGGAGGCAATAGGTAGGAGGAGATAGAGAGAAACAGAAAGACAGATAGACAGACAGAGAGACAGATAGACGGAGCGGGCTGGGTTATCTCCCAGGTGGGCAATTAGTGTAGGAGGGTAGAGTAGGAGCCAATAGGTAGGAGGAGATGGAGAGAAACAGACAGGAAGACAGACAGACAAACAGACAGACAGACAGACGGAGTGGGCTGACGGACAGAGAGACAAACAGACAGATGATGGAGGCTGGGTTGTGTACCAGGTGGGCAGCTCCTGATTAAGGGTGAATTAAGAGCCGATAGGTAGGAGACAGTGAGAAAGAAGAAGGAAAAGACAGAGAGATTGAGGGGAGATGAAGAAGGTAACATGAAGAAAAAAGAGAGGAAGCGGAGAATGAGAGGGAAAGAGAGCCAGAGCGAGATAAAGAGAGAGAGAGAAAGAGAGAGAGAGAGAGAGAGAGAGAGAGAGAGAGAGAGAGAGAGAGAGGGAGGGAGGGAGAGAGAATGATAGTTTACATTATACTGTTTTAGCTTTGTCTCTTCAATTCTTGTTCTTAAATTTATCCTTTATAAAAAAAAAAAGATAGAATTAGTGAAAAATAAAAGAGAAAGTTATTCTTGGTCGATCAAATGCAGATAATCGATAAAAAAAAAATCAAATTCTGTATAACAATGTTGATATGATACGTATTAAGAAAACTATTGATGCTTAACATTTTACGGCACTTCAAAATGCTCTTAGCTACTGCAGTAAATTACGTTACAACTTTTTATTTCGGAACATAACACTAATATTTAGTGTGTCTTCACCACTATCAGATTAGTCTGCATGTAGCTTACTCTATTCACGCTTGTCAAAAAAAAAAAACAAAAAAAAAAAAAAAAAACATGTGATCACCTTATTGCGCTTACAGATCTCTTAGAGACAGCTGTATGATATATAGCTTGATCTATTTTCATCTGCTTCAGAAAATTATTTATGTTGCCTTATGTGGTTCCAACTTCCTTAACTTAAATAGTGTTTTTTTTTTTTTTTTTTTTTTTTTTGTTATTTTCCTCTGTTTTTATATGTTAGATAAAAAGTATGTTACTTACTATATTTTCCCCTCTACTATATAATTTTATGTTATTTTACTGTTTAGATAATTCTGCCCAGAAAATAATGTATGCATGTATAACCTGGTTTTTTTTTTTACTGTGTTTTGCCTCTCTTACATAGTCTTTTTTACGTTACTTTGCTGTTTAGATCTGTCCCAGACAAAATATATACATGTATAGCCTCGCATTTTACTGGGTTTTTCCTCTCTTACATAGTCTTTTATGTTATTTTGCTATTTAGATATATCTCAGACAATAATGTTAACAGTCATAATCTCGCAATTTTCCCCTCTACCAGAGGCGAGCCACTGGAGACGTGGACTTCTACAAAAACTGGGCGGCATATCGTGCTGGGTTTGGTGACCTCGATGGTGACTTCTGGTTGGGCAACCAAGCTCTCCACACCCTCACTAATGCGGTGAGCTACTCCTGTCTTCAGAATTATTTTGATTAAAAAAGTGTATAATTGTTTTGAGTGAATAATTATTGTATTAATTCTCATGTAAGCAATAGAGGCCCATATCTCGTAGTTAGGGTACAAGGGTAAATCATTTTTTTTAACTTTATATGAGTAGAGAGATTCACTGACATGCAGAAATATAGATCGATAGAAAAACATTGATGTTAACTCGTGAATGTTTTGAATTCAGTAAGATCACCAAAACCTTGGTTAGTCCTGCATCCATTTCCTTGTGTTGTGCAGTACATGTACTCTAACAGAAACCGCTAGTAATACATACATGTGCGTAGAAAATTTACGGTGCATAGTAACCGATGTCAAAAGCATTGGCTTAAAATCGCTGGAAAGCTATTAAACGTCTATAATTACAAAAAGAACTGAGGAAATGGACAAATTCTGTACTTTCCTTTTCAGCACTTATTTATAGATTTTTTTAAACATTCATTATCATGTAGGTTTAAATAACTGCGCGGCTAAGCATTCCCACAATACAGTGCACTCTTAAGCTCTTAATGCGAAAATTCACAGCTTTCTAAAAAGCGTCTAAAAGGATTTAAAAACAGACTGGGAAACTAAAGAATTGGTCAGGGGATTTCCTTTATTAAACATATTTCGATTTGACACTTTTTTGTGCTGCAGAAACGGAGACTAGAGAATCTCACGATGTCACTGACATGCGTAGCCGCTTAACTTTGTTTATTTCAGCGGACGCCATAGCTGAAGCTACCGACCCACATGTTGATACGATCTCTCTATCATGTGTACCGAGCTATCGGTAGAGCAATGTTGTTTGTCTGCACCATTTAAAATACCACTCCCGACCACACCATTAGATGGTCTCAGCTTACGATGGGTCGTGGTATATCTCCTAACCATCAGTCCAATGTTGTGGCTGGCATAATCACATTTTTAACCCACTCAGTTCCTCTCACTCTCCTCTCTCTACCTCCACAGAACAACTATGAACTGAGGGTCGACGTCCGTTTCGATGGGCAAGACTTCTTTGCTCAGTTCTCTACTGTACGGGTGGAAAACGAATCTCAAAAGTAGGTCTTTAGTACCGAAATGTTAACATCGCATACACAGATTTATGTTCCTTATATAATTTTATGACGTATGAAAGAAATCGACTGCTGTTCCAAAACTAACTCGCACATCCCTGCTAAAAGCGATTTTCCATCTTGGTGCCTTTGATCTCCTTTTAACTCGAATATTCTCTGAGGAAGCATGACCCTAAGAGATTTATGAACAAAAAAACTTGTCTATAAATCGTGCAGGGAAAAAAAACAGTTTTCGTAAGTAAATTAGAGAAGAACGCTCCTTAAAATCTTAAAATCTATGACAAAAGAACTGCCTAAAGATCTAGAAAAGAAGAATTTTTTTAAAGATATATGAGAGACGAACTTGTCTAAAGATAAAGACTCGTCTAAAAATCGTTGAGAAAAAAAAAGTTGTCGAAGGATTTATGTGAGTAAACTTGTCTGATGATTATGTTCTATCGTCCTATAATGATACTCTCAAAGGGAAGTTTGATCAAGCGATGACAGTGGGGAACAGGAAGCGGTGAGCTCTGGTCATGAGACAGCGCCATGCCATCAGATGCTGACTGTGACACCGCATCTCGCCTAAACTTTGCTCTATCTAGAGGTTTATTTTTCAGGCTAGGGTCGAGTTGATGGTCTTTGTGTAACATTCATAAAGATGGATCCTTTAACCAACACAATGAAATCAGCGGCTCCCTCACTTCAAATGTACTACTGTATCACATAAATTTTGCCTTTCTCGAAGGTTTCGTCTCCACCTTGGGACCTACTCAGGAACCGTCGGCGATAGCGGTGGGTCTGGAATGATCTTCAACGACAATGGACGTTTCTCTACTTTCGATCAAGACAATGACGACTACTCTCATATACATTGCGCTGTCAGCAGGCACGGAGCTTGGTGGTACAAACAGTGCACTGCCGTCAACCTGAACGGAGAGTGGGGGGTCGACAGGATCGGAGGAATGCGTTGGTACAATGGTGCCACACATCGTTATGCTGAATTCAGTGAGATGAAGATCAGAGTTGTCTAGATGTGAACACAGCTCGAGAGGCGCTGCCACTGACACTTGAGTGTACAGCTAGAACATCATAGAACTACATGTGGTTGTAATGTTTCTTCATTTTCTTCTGTCTGTCTTTACATGGCAATAAAAAGACTATAATGACAGGATATAATTAATTTGTTCAATTTTGATAGAATGTGTCTGATAGGAAACATCAAATGTCGACCATCCACGAAAAGAGCAGAAATGATTTTTTGACACGACAAGACAATAATTAACAATTTGTAAAGGTGACATTATTTATAAAGTTAGGACGAAAGCTATTCTATCCATTTGGATAAAGAAAAAAAATAACAAAAGCTGTAAATGCATCACGACGTAATGGCCAATTTGCTCAATTAAGAGACGATGCGAGTTCTGTTTTTTTCACTCTGGATTTAGTCATACATGAATCATAAAGACGATGAGTTCGGATTAGGTTTCCACTGACCAGGGTCAAAGTTAACAACGTCGGTCACAGTTTCTACTTATCAGAGAAACAATTAACGTTAGATCGGGGGTATTAGTTTCTACTGATCAGGGCAACAATTAACGTTAGATCGGGGGTATTAGTTTCTACTGATCAGGGCAACAATTAACGTTAGATCGGGGGTAACAGTTTCTACTTATCAGTGCAACAATTAACGTTAGATCGGGGATAACAGTTTGTACTGATCAGTGCAACAATTAACGTTAGTTCGGGGGTAACAGTTTCTAATGATCAGTGCAACAGTTAACGTTAGATCGGGGGTAACATTTTCTACTGATCAGTGCAACAATTAACGTTAGATCGGGGATAACAGTTTCTACTGATCAGTGCAACAATTAACGTTAGATCGGGGGTATTAGTTTCTACTGATCAGGGCAACAATTAACGTTAGATCGGGGGTAACAGTTTCTACTGAGCAGTGCAACAGTTAACGTTAGATCGGGGATAACAGTTTCTACTTATCAGTGCAACAATTAACGTTAGATCGGGAGTAATAGCTTCTACTGACCAGAGAAACAACTAACGTTAGATTTGGGGTAAAAAATACTACTGATCAGTGCAACAATTAAGGTGTGATCGGGTGTAACAGTTTCTACTGATCAGGGCAACAATTAACGTTAGATCGGGGTAATAGCTTCTACTGATCAGGGCAACAATTAACGTTAGATCGGGGGTAATAGCTTCTACTGATCAGTGCAACAATTAACGTTAGATCGGGGGTAACAGTTTCTACTGATCAGTGCAACAAATAACGTTAGATCGGGGGTAACAGTTTCTACTGATCAGTGCAACAATTAACGTTAGATCGGGGTAATAGCTTCTACTGATCAGGGCAACAATTACCGTTAGATCGGGGTAATAGCTTCTACTGATCAGTGCAACAATTAACGTTAGATCGGGGGTAACAGTTTCTACTAATCAGTGCAACAATTAACGTTAGATCGGGGTAATAGCTTCTACTGATCAGTGCAACAATTAACGTTAGATCGGGGGTAACAGTTTCTACTGATCAGTTCAACAAATAACGTTAGATCGGGGGTAACAGTTTCTACTTATCAGTGCAACAATTGACGTTAGATCGGGGTAATAGCTTCTACTGATCAGTGCAACAATTAACGTTAGATCGGGGGTAACAGTTTCTACTTATCAGTTCAACATTTAACGTTAGATCGGGGGTAATAGCTTCTACTGATCAGTGCAACAGTTAACGTTAGATCGGGGATATCAGTTTCTACTTATCAGTTCAACAATTAACGTTAGATCGGGGGTAATAGCTTCTACTTATCAGTGCAACAATTAACGTTAGATCGGGGGTAACAGTTTCTACTTATCAGTGCAACAATTAACGTTAGATCGGGGGTGTTAGTTTCTACTGATCAGGGCAACAATTAACGTTAGATCGGGGTAATCGTTTCTACTGATCAGGGCAACAATTAACGTTAGATCGGGGTAATCGTTTCTACTGCTCAGTGCAACAATTAACGTTAGATCGGGAGTAACAGTTTCTACTTATCAGTGCAACAATTAACGTTAGATCAGAGTAACAGTTTACTTTGATCAGGGAAAAATTAACGTTAGATCGGGGCAATAGTTTCCTTTGATCAGGGCAGTAATTAACGTTAGAGCGGAGTAATAGTTTTTGCTGTTCAGGGCAATAATTAACATTAGCTCGGTTAACTGGTTCGTCTGATCAGCTCTATGTTTAATTATAGCTCAGGTCAACAGTTTCTACTGATCCTGGATATAATTGACATCTGAGTTCCTTTTTAATAGCAGATTGTATGGCAAAATCTACCACAGGAAGGACGAATTATAACATGATCGTTTTGATTGGTGCGTGAGCTTCCTGTCTTGGGGTCGCTCGGTACAAAAGTTGCTTGGATTGGTTTTTCTTTTTTTTTTTTTTCAACAAATAACTTCAAGGAGCCCCAAGACATGTTCTTAAGGCACATTTGAATGTGTTTATATTCAAAACAATCATCACTTGTAAAACATCACCGCCTCATCTTGAACGTATGTTCTGCAAATTAATATTTATAGGAGTTTTAAGAGGATAGCCCGAGGTTTCCGACTATACAGGCCCAGTCACCGAAGTGAACAAACTTTTGCATGTTTGAGTTATAGAGATCGATTTGTTTTAACTTTTGGGGCATACTTAGGACAGAATTGTGCTCAAAACGCACTTATAATTCGGCCTACAGGCCTATGCAACAAAAATATCTAACTTTCCTAACTCTGTCAAACAGCTAAATTTACACTTAGTGCAAAAGTTAGTTCACTTCGGTGACTCGGCCTGTTTGTATTTTAATAAGCCTCGGGGTAGCCTAATTAGCGTTACAGACCTTGTAAGACAAAGGGAACAAATAACTGACACATTATACAGCACACCCTTAGCTCCTACGCGTGTGCCTGGTTTAAAATTTGGTGTCTACCTGCCATGAATGAAATTAACAGTGTGGAAATAAACTAAATATTAAACCCTAAAATCATTGCTGTTGGGGAGAATTAACAGATTCTCAGCTTACAAGAATTTGGTTTAACAAATGTTAAGATCTGTGCACACTTTTTCAATGGGTTAACTCTCCTTAACCTGAAAGAGCTATAAGCATAACAAATCTGGAAACAAATTATAACATTCCTTGAAACAATGTAATTTATAATTAAATTCGAACACCTTTTTCAATTACAAGAAGTGTTCTACCAAGTCTTCTTACTGAGCCTAGCGGGGTCCAATCTTCACGTCAGGGTTAGGTACTCTTGGCAACGCCTGATGGTCAGATTTACTTTCAATTTTGCATCCAACAGATTTGAAGATGCAAGATAGAGGTTGACACTCTGGTGGTCGTTAAAGTTCAGGCCCACTCTGTTGTGATTTAGGTTTATAATAAGTATATGTTCATATTGGAATTGCATAGAGCAGTTCAATCAGAGGGAAAACCCTGCAGAGATCATCGCTTGTAGTAGACTGGACATGTAAAACTTCTTAATCAATCAATTGGATCCGAATAGTTAGATTTCACACTATTGAATCAAATGTTCGTAGATTTTAATCTTCTTTTAGAATGATTTATCAATTAGCAACTGTTTTTTTTTTTTTTTGTTTTTGTTTTTTTTTTTCCATTTATTTACCTAGTAGCGATACAAAAGTAATAACAAAAATTGGATGATAAAGATGATGATAATGATGATGATATGATGAAGAAGAAGACAATAATAATAATAATAATAATAATAATAATAATAATAATAATAATAATAATAATAATAGTAATAATAATAATAATAATAATAATAATGATAATAATAATAATAACAATAATAATAGTAATAGTAATAATGATAATATTAATAATAATAATAATAATAATAATAATAATAATAATAATAATAATAATAATAATAATAATAATAATAATAATAATAATAATAATAATTACTACTACTTCTAACTACTAATACAACTACTATATAATTACTACTACTACTACTACTACTACTACTACTACTACTACTACTACTACTACTACTACTACTACTACTACTACTACTACTACTACTACTACTAATAATAATAATAATAATAATAATAATAATAATAATAATAATAATAATAATAATAATAATAATAATAATAATAATAATAATAATAATAATAAAAATAATAATAATCAACAAAGAAATATCATACTTCGGCGATGCACTTAAAACCAATAGAAAATGGCTCGACTCATTCTCTTTTCAATTATTTGGAATTGGAAACCTTTTTTGATTGTCCTTTTTCTGGAATCGATACCCATGTGCTTTAAAACAATATACCGCTATCTACTGAATATCTTCTAGACTTTATTTGATACATGTAGATTTTAAATTGATCAACGGATAGGGTTTTCTGGGATTTTATCAACATATATTTTTGTGTTCTCGATTATTGAGCCCTGTTTGTAAGATAAAACGTTCAGACAATAAGACTTATAATATCAAAATTTTAAGTTCCAGAATTGGAAAAAAAAGAACATAAAATGTTCTTATTTTGGTTTCCTTTGGCGGTATTCCAATGATTAAACGTATAATTATGGCCATTCACCAACGCAAATCTGTTAATTTATCTTATTGTAACTGGTATACTTCTTGACTTCTGGTTTTATTGTTAATAATCTTTCAAACTCACTTTCCACTTGCAGTCATAAGTAACCCGACTAAATCTGACATGCATGAATTGCGCTTAACTCAGGGCACGAATGATCTATCAATCAATAAATCAGGCTAGGCAGGTAGCTGTTACGCCGTTTGTCTTCCTTGACCCTTTTAGTTCTATGTTTTATTATGTGTACAAGTCTTTTCTCTCTCTCTCTCTCTCTCTCTCTCTCTCTCTCTCTCTCTCTCTCTCTCTCTCTCTCTCTCTCTCTCTTTCTCTCCCTCTCTCTCTCTCTCTCTCTCTCTCTCTCTGTGTCTCTGTTTCTGTATGTCTCTGTTTCTGTGTGTCTCTGTCTCTGTCTGTGACCCCCCCCCCCCCCTACTCTCTCTCTCTCTCTCTCTCTCTCTCTCTCTCTGCCTCCTCTCCCTTTGTTTCATATTCAGAAATCTGCCCCTCGCTAAAGAGGGAATAAACAGCTTAAGGCCTACTTTTTGTTTAAGCAAAAAACAAAAAAGAGACAAATAAAAATGTACACATGTCTAGCTGTTAGCAAAGAATGCTAGACATTTAAACTTATCTTTGTTCAATCATTTATTACGGGTCAATTTTATCAAGTTTGTAGTATACTTCTGATATAAATATAGACTTAGAATTTGTAGTTACCAATAAAGAAAACAAGTAGTTGTAGTTTCTAACATAATTATATCTAAATTTAGTGGAATGAAGTAGGTCTATAAAAAATTAAGCTTTACTAAGCCAGCAAGCTCGTATATCATTTTAGATAACAATATTCCTACTGGAACTAGCATTGCACTAGATAACCTAGATCATTTTATGCTCTCAACAGCATGTTCTAGTGGGGCCTCTCATATTATTACCTTCATATAAAACAAAAATAAGGGTCTCTGCATACACTGCGTTATGCATATTTTTAATAGAGGTAAGTGCTTGCGGCTCTTCAACAAAGAACTTTTCGATTACCACCTTGAGCGATGGGTTTACATAAGCAAAAATCGATGTAGAGGCCTTCGAGTGGCTATGACTACTCTGAATGACAAAAAGGAGATATCACTAAGTAAAGCCAGTACCAAGAATGGTGCGACTGCGCTCATCAGAAAACAGAATCAAGACCGTGTGAAGACTGCTCCTGGAAATAAGACGTTGAGAAGAAAAATGATCAGTTACAGCGCGGAGAAAGAAAGAAACATCCTTGAAAGATGGACGTTTTAGAAAAAAATTCGATCGCTAGCAGTCTTTAAGTGTTTACAAAATCAGACCCTATTGGTTTAATGAAAATGAATCTTTAAACAAGCAAGGCTTTTTCTTAGGAGAATCATGAAAATGTTTGATATTTTAAAAAAATAGCGATGTAAACAAAAGAGTCATTTGTTGTGGGAAAATAATAAAAAGTTTGGTTTTAAGAAGTCCACACGACCAACCGTCCTTGGTGGTCGATTCTGCTCTCACTTCCTACTGACCTGTGTCAGGTCAACTGATCATGACATAACGGCCTGGAGGTCTGATCAATCTCTGTTTTGTGGCAGCAGCTTGGCTTCCCACACACATACAATCGTGATATTAGAATAGTGTAATAAATCTAAAGCTCAGATTGTTGATCTGGCATACTCAAAGTTTCTCAAGTTGTTGTTTCTTGCTAAATCAGGAACAAAAGGCAATATAGGGGTATAAAAAAACAGCACAAAAAGTTGTAAGAAAAACATTATGGTTTAAAAAAAAACAGCACAGAAAGTTGTAAGAAAAACATTATGGTTTAAAAAAAAGCAGCACAGAAAGTTGTAAGAAAAACATTATGGTTTAAAAAAAAACAGCACAGAAAGTTGTAAGAAAAACATGATGGTTTTTTATATACATGCGATCACATTGACATGAGGAAGGGTTTGTAAACTTGGCAAGATATGTTTTGTGGATCAGTATGATTATCATATGGGCTGTCGTTATGATCACTAGCTTAGCGTGAAACGCTTAACTAAGGATGATTCTAGAATTTCATCTGTTCAGATCAGCCACAAGACGTTAATTGGTATTCCAGGACTGAGATAAACCCCATTTCATGTTGAGACGGTTTAAATAAATAATCAACGCGAGCAGTATTAATAGCAAGGACACCGCCTAAAAAACAACAAAAAAAAAAAAAAAAACAAACAAACCAAAAACCAAATAAATAAAACAAAATGAAGCATAGAAAAAAATAAGAATATAAAATCGAAAGCCATATTCAAAGTTTGTCTCACACTTCATTTGCCATCACACTATTTGTCTCACACTTCATGTGACATCAAACTATCTGTCTAACACTTCTTGTACCTTTACATTATCCGTCTCATACTTCATGTTCCATCTCACTATCTGTCTCATACTTCATTTGCCATCACACTATTTATCTCACACTTCTTGTGCCATCACACTATCTGTCTCACACTTCATGTTCCATCTCACTGTCTGTCTCATACTTCATGTTCCATCTCACTGTCTGTCTAACACTTCATGTTCCATCTCACTGTCTGTCTCATACTTCATGTTCCATCTCACTGTCTGTCTCACACTTCATGTTCCATCTCACTGTCTGTCTCACACTTCATATTCCATCTCACCGTCTGTCTCACACTTCATGTTCCATCTCACTGTCTGTCTCACACTTCATGTTCCATCTCACTGTCTGTCTCATACTTCATGTTCCATCTCACTGTCTGTCTCACACTTCATGTTCCATCTCACTGTCTGTCTCACACTTCATGTTCCATCTCACTGTCTGTCTCACACTTCATGTTCCATCTCACTGTCTGTCTCACACTTCATGTTCCATCTCACTGTCTGTCTCATACTTCATGTTCCATCTCACTGTCTGTCTCATACTTCATGTTCCATCTCACCGTCTGTCTCACCCTTCATGTTCCATCTCACTATCTGTCTCACACTTCATGTGACATCAAACTATCTGTCTAACACTTCTTGTACCTTTACACTATCCGTCTCATTCTTCATGTTCAATCTCACCGTCTGTCTCATACTTCATTTGCCATCACACTATTTATCTCACACTTCTTGTGCCATCACACTATCTGTCTCACACTTCATGTTCCATCTCACCGTCTGTCTCACACTTCATGTGACATCAAACTATCTGTCTAACACTTCTTGTACCTTTACACTATCCGCCTCACACTTCATGTTCCATCTCACTGTCTGTCTCACACTTCATGTTCCATCTCACTGTCTGTCTCACACTTCATGTTCCATCTCACTGTCTGTCTCACACTTCATGTTCCATCTCACTGTCTGTCTCACACTTCATGTTCCATCTCACTGTCTGTCTCACACTTCATGTTCCATCTCACTGTCTGTCTCATACTTCATGTTCCATCTCACTGTCTGTCTCACACTTCATGTGCCATCACACTATCTGTCTCACACTTCATGTGCCATCACACTATCTGTCTCACACTTCATGTGCCATCACACTATCTGTCTCACACTTCATGTGCCATCACACTATCTGTCTCACACTTCATGTGCCATCACACTATCTGTCTCACACTTCATGTTCCATCTCACTGTCTGTCTCACACTTCATGTTCCATCTCACTGTCTGTCTCATACTTCATGTTCCATCTCACTGTCTGTCTCATACTTCATGTTCCATCTCACTGTCTGTCTCACACTTCATTTGCCATCACACTATTTGTCTCACACTTCATGTTCCATCTCACCGTCTGTCTCACACTTCATGTGACATCAAACTATCTGTCTAACACTTCTTGTACCTTTACACTATCCGTCTCACACTTCATGTGCCATCTCACCGTCTGTCTCATACTTCATTTGCCATCACACTATTTGTCTCACACTTCTTGTGCCATCTCACTGTCTGTCTCATACTTCATGTTCCATCTCACTGTCTGTCTCACACTTCATGTTCCATCTCACCGTCTGTCTCATACTTCATGTTCCATCTCACTGTCTGTCTCATACTTCATGTTCCATCTCACCGTCTGTCTCACCCTTCATGTTCCATCTCACTATCTGTCTCACACTTCATGTTAAAAATCAAACTATCTGTCTAACACTTCTTGTACCTTTACACTATCCATCTCATACTTCATGTTCAATCTCACCGTCTGTCTCATACTTCATTTGCCATCACACTATTTATCTCACACTTCTTGTGCCATCACACTATCTGTCTCACACTTCATGTTCCATCTCACTGTCTACCTCACACTTCATGTTCCATCTCACTGTCTGTCTCACACGTCATGTTCCATCTCACTGTCTGTCTCACACTTCATGTTCCATCTCACTGTCTGTCTCACACTTCATGTTCCATCTCACCGTCTGTCTCACACTTCTTGTGCCATCTCACTGTCTGTCTCATACTTCATGTTCCATCTCACTGTCTGTCTCACACTTCATGTTCCATCTCACCGTCTGTCTCACACTTCATGTTCCATCTCACTGTCTGTCTCACACTTCATGTACCTTAACACTATCCGTCTCATTCTTCATGTTCCATCTCACCTTCTGTCTTATACTTCATGTACCTATACACTATCCGTCTCACAATTCATGTGCCATCACGCTATTTGTCTCACACTTCATGTGCCATAACACTATCTGTCTCTTCATAGTGCCTTTGCACTATCTGTTTCATTGTGAGCATCGGTGTAATCTTAATAACTGTTACCAATCATTCTACCCAATGACCGCGGTGAATGTGAAATCAATCGCCACTTATGGACAGTCAATACAGGAATTCTGTCAGTCTGGCTAGTTTATACAGCTGTTGCTTGTTTCACAACAGATTTCCCGGTATGGTCAATAGGAAGGACGTATTAGAAACTGCGTGGGCTATTATCGTAATATATGTATCGCTCTCTCTCTCTCTCTCTCTCTCTCTCTCTCTCTCTCTCTCTCTCTCTCTCTCTCTCTCTCTCTCTCTCTCTCTCTCTCTCTCTCTCTCTCTCTCTCTCTCTCTCTCTCTCTCTCTTTCTCTCACTCTCTCCGTTCCCTCTGTCTGTCTGACTCTGTTTTCTCTTCTCTTACTCCAACCTATAGATAATCTTACTCAGCTGTGCACATTGTGTTTGCAGTTGGGATAGAAGTCTGTATGTGATGAGGCTGCCAATAGCTATTAATATTAGATAACAGAAACTCCTCTCGAAAACAAGAAAAAGTTTGGTAACAGTTTATGAGGAACACCGTGATACCATAGTGTCGGCACTGCAGCTGGTTGCAGCATTTCCCGGAAAATACTTCCACCCTGTGCATCGCCATCATGATACTCTCTGGATATCACGTGACCATCAACTAGTGACCAGTTTTAGCTTTTTACTTAGTTAGAAATATAAAAATGATTAAAAAAAAACCGGAGGAAAAAGGTTGCAGCAGTGAACTTAACTAGTCGCCACCAGAATATAGCTCTGTCCCGGTGAAGTCATTTGAACAAGAATTTCTATATTCAAAAAGTCCGGACTTGCAATGAAACTTGAAGCTTAAGAATTTCTTGTCTCAAGGCAGATGATGACAAACTAGACTAACTTATGACACCCCAAACCTATTACATAATTATAGTACATGTATTGCTGCTTCGCCTGCAAAGAATCTCCCATATAGTCAGTGAAAAGCTAGCATGCTGGATCATGCTGACCATTGAATACTGACAGTTGATAAAATACTGGTCAGAGATGAGCTAGCATGCTGGATCATGCTGACCATTGAATACTGACAGTTGATAAAATACTGGTCAGAGAAGAGCTAGCATGCTGGATCATGCTGACCATTGAATACTGACAGTTGATAAAATACTGATCAGAGAAAAGCTAGCATGCTGAACCTACCATTGAATACTAACAGTTGATAAAATACTGCACAGCAAAATGTACAGGATTTTATCACTGGAACTTTCACTGATTTTAGGTAAGATTTTAAAAAAATAGTTGTTTTGAATTTACGAGCGTTCTTGTTACTTTGACTAATGAATGGATCCTAAACCTTTGATGATACAAAATCTTCAAACAATGTCCACCACAAAGGCATTGAATTGGGGGCGAACGAATCGTAAAACTTACCCTTACAGAGACTTTAGAACCGTAAACAATTTGGAACTATCTCCTTATGCAAGCTAGTGCATTATTAAAACATCTAACTATTATTGCGTACAGAGGTCATGGTCGAGTGCTAGACTCTCTGCTAATAGGATCAGAGAGTTTGGAGGTTAAACTCTGTTCAATCAGAGTCCTTGATAACAAGTTATTTGGACACAGTCCTCTTCCTCTTCACGAGTATAGATCAGCACTGAACTTTAAACCGTGAACCATCGTGTCAGTTCACTACATTGACGCGCAGTATCTCAAGGCTGCTTCTGTGTGAGTCACATTAGCAAATGGAGGTTTGTATAAAGACGGGCTAGAAGTATCTTTAATAGTCTACCACTTGAAGTGATGTCAAAATATCGAAAAGGAATAATGTAATCTAATTAATTTTGGGTTCATTATCGTTGCCCATACTCTAAAAATCGACTAATTTAAATTAATTACTGGAGGAGATTTATATCGATACTATCATACTTATCTCAGTTACTCATAGATACCTCAACAATGTCTCGCAATATCTCTCGTAAAAGTCTCATCAACATTGATATTTTTAAAGTGATCGCTGTGTCGTTTATTTGTCTTGTGGGTATCATTAATGCGGAGGATAATCCTGCCCCTCTACACTCCAGTGACCACGAGAGCCACATGGAGGATAATCCTGCCCCTCCACACTCCAGTGACCACGAGAGCCACACGGAGGATAATACTGTTTCTCCACACTCCAGTGACCACGAGAGCCACACGGAGGATAAAACTGTCTCTCCACACTCCAGTGACCACGAGAGCCACACGGAGGATAATACTGTCTCTCCACACTCCAGTGACTACGAGAGCCACACGGAGGATAATACTGTGTCTCCACACTTCAGTGACTGTGAGAGCCACAAGGAAGATATTCCTGTCCCTCCACCCTCTAAAGGTTAACTGAAAATTTTATTTATAGAAATTGTGATAAAATTTAAATTGTCTTACTGCATAGAACTTTATTTTTATTTTCGTAAGAACAAAAATCGACTTATATATTTTTTAAATGCCGAATTTCTTAAAGGAAAACATAAAATCAAAAAATGTTTTGTTTGCAACCCTTGCTTTCCCTTCTCATAGTTTTGAAAGCATCGACAAAGCCGGTAGGTTGGTGTGAAATCTATAAAAGGTGGAAAAGGATAATGCGTTTAAAATACTGTAGGAACTCTGTGGTAAGCGGTGATACATGGATCAAAAATATAATCGCAGTTAGAAGCGGCTCTTAATAAAATAATAATGATAATAGTAATAGTCATAATAATAATAATAATAATAATAATAATAATAATAATAATAATAATAATAATAATAATAATAATGAGGATGATGATGATGATGATGATGATGATAATAATAATAATAATAATAATAATAATAATAATAATAATAATAATAATAATAATAATAATAATAATAATAATAATGATGATGATGATGATGATGATGATGATGATGATGATGATGATGATGATGATAATAATAATAATAATAATAATAATAATAATAATAATAATAATAATAATAATAATAATAATAATAATGATGATGATGATGATGATGATGATGATGATGATGATGATGATGATAATAATAATAATGATAACAACAACAACAACAACAACAACAATGATAATAATAATAATAATAATAATAATAATAATAATAATAATAATAATAATAATAATAATAATGATGATGATGATGATGATGATGATGATGATGATGATGATGATGATGATGATGATGATGATATTAATAATAATAATAACAACAACAACAAAAACAACAACAATGATAATAATAATAATAATAATAATAATAATAATAATAATAATAATAATAATAATAATAATAATAATAATAATAATAATAATAATAATAATAATAATAATGTTATAGTGGTAAAATCTTACACAAAGTTATAAACTGCTCTTTAGTTTGCGGTCTTTATCATTAAAATCCTTACAGCATGCTGAAGGCAGTTGGTGGAAATAAATTCACAAAGATGCCATAATTATTTTCATCTTTAATTTATAAGGAAAGCAAATTAAGTACAAACCAAGAGTATAGCCCCTTCTTCAGGAGTTTTTCAAAGCTAGGCAATTATGGAGCAGAGCATGAAGAAGCAAAGCAAGCAACATTGTCTGCAGTGCAGAACCCACACTGTCCAAAAACAAGAAGCTTTGACTTCAGGTGGCACAAATCATGTTAGGAAAAGGATTCGATGTACATTTGAAATGCAAGTTTCTTTATAAAAAGCTGCGTTTTTCCTTATTTGGTAGTATTCTGATTGTGAGAAGGAATCTATGACTTTGTTACATGCTATAACCGTTTCTGAAATCTCATTCCCTCAAGGCGAGCTTTACCCGTGCTTCCTGCACGAGAATGACGTCATCCACTACGTAGACTCCAGGAAGCGGTTTGTGCAGATTGGACACGGAGCCTTTGCAGACGTTTATTTAGGCGAGCTTCGGAATACCGGAAGTCGTGTGGTCATCAAGTCCTTCCGGGACTCAGACCTGGCAGAGATCATGGAGGAAGTTCGCATACACAGGTTCTCAAATTCATGATCATCATGTTTATATTTTATACAGTAAATAGCTACCTAGCAACTAAACAGCGTTGTAAGATGTCTACTCACTATTTTTTCTCTATGCAATAACTTCTCGTCGTAGAAATAGTCTCTTGAAAAAAGGGATTAGCTTAAAATGCTTTGCTTCTTTTTTACACGCCTTTTGTGGATATAAACATGCATATATTTTTGATATTTTTTTCATTTAATTCAAGCCCTAATTTCAGAAAACCAATATATATATATATATATATATATATATATATATATATATATATATATATATATATATATATTTTATTTTTTTTTAAATTACAAGTCCTTATCACCGATTAAAACCTATAATCTACTGAGCTTGTCTAATTCAATAATCTTAAAAGCTCAAAACAGATGAAAAGATTTTAATTACTCTCATATTCTTTGTCTAAGGTATGTCCAGGACCTGGGGATCCGAACTCCCAGACTTATCGGTCTATTACCGACCGGACCACTCTCCTGCAATGTTTCTCTTGTTTACGACTACATTCCTCACTCAAACACCTTATATGAATGGAGATCTAAAAAATCATCGTTTACGCATGCTCAGTGGGTGTATATCTGCCTAAAGATTGCCATCAGCCTCCGACGGTTACACGAAGCAGACGCTCTCCACAACGACTTGCACGAAGGGAATATTCTGATACAGAATCCGCCCTCCTCACAGAATCCGATGTTGTCCCACTGCGCCACATCCCTGCCCACTGTGTTTGTCTTGGATCTAGGTTCTGCCACGTATAAACGTGGTAAAGTGTTCACTAGCTCGTATGGGACGCTTGGATCATATCAGTTTTTAGCGCCGGAGCTGGCGAAAAATATGCAAGTTCCGTTAAGAACAGGGAAGGAGTATCCGAATTTCACGATTAACGAAATTGATGTTAGTGACTCATTTCAGAGCGGCAAAATCAACACTTATATTAATAATTGCAAAACAGCATATCATAATAAAAACCTAGAAAATGTAAATAACGTCAGCAGAGGGAGGGCTGTGAAGGGCAGCAGCAAGTGGAATGGTGACACCCTCTACCACATAAATGTTGACCCCACCCAGTTTGCGAAGAAGCAGATGACACATCAGAATATCGAAGATCTGCCAACAAGCGTAGACTCTGATCAAAATCTTCCCAGCACAAAGGAAAGTAACGACTCCCTCAACCGCTACCCAACCACATCCGCTACAGACATCTTCTCTCTGGGTCATATCATGGAGGCTATAGCTAGTTCTATTGACCTCACCCAACTGATGCATCTTTCTCTGTGGTGCCAAGCAGCAGATCCCGAGAACCGGCCGGGAATAAAATCTGTTGTCGCCAAACTAGAAAGGCTGTTAGCTGAGGTGAGGTTGGTAGAGCTCAGTTCTCGCCGAGGCTGCCATGGGTATGGTCACAACAAGCCTATCGACAACAGTGTTGAACATAAACATTTCCCACTTTCGTTTCTCTTTGATCATCGTCCAAATCTAAACTCGCCTGTTCCTTTTTCTGGACGTTACGACAGAAAGTCATATTGGAAGGCAACAAACTCAAATACTGCCAAATACAGCGAAGATTGCCTTGTGCCACTGTTACTTGTTGACTCTAAAGATTTGTTGGAGCCCCCCGACAAAATGTTCTTGAGCCGTTCCACAGATGACGCTGTCAGGCTAGCTAAATTAAACTCATCCCAGCAGTGGGTGATCGTTAAAGAGTTTTACGACACTGAGTTCGAGGCAGTCCGCCACGAAGCTTGCACGACCCAGTTTGTTGCCAGTTTGGACTTTGCGCCCGACATTATTGGACTGCTCCTTGTCAACGACCACATGAGCGAAGCTGCCTTCATTCAAGAACGGTTTGGCCGGGGGCTGACATTGGTGAAATTCGTCGCCTCCACTCAAAAGATGGATTGGGACAGTATCGCCTTAAAACGAGCTGCTTCGGGGGTCACTCAAGGAAAGGTTGGTTCTCTCAGCGGTCAGAAAGAGAGAAAATGTTCACTTCGAGAATATTTCAAGATTTTGGCTGGGGTCGATCCAAGCTTTCTGTCTTGTTCCACAAAGTCCTATAGACAATCTGCTTTAGAAGGTATTCTTCGAAAGGTAGCCAGCATGTTGGAGACTCTCCACCGATCAGGTTTACTCATCAACAACCTCCACTCTGGCAATATTCTTCTGGGACTACAAGGAGAGACTATCCGCGTCAAACTCATAGACTTGGGCCGAGTAACTTCCCCTGAAGAAGGTTTTGAACTGGGTCACACACATGAAGATAAAGATTTATTTCCCCGTTACCTTGCTCCAGAGATACTTCAGGGAAAAGTTTCCACCATGTCATCAGACATTTACAGTTTATGTATTATCATTCTAGAGAGCCTATATTCCTACTTTCCAATATACCACATAGATGCGAAAAGCGTAACCAAGGATACTCATAAAAAACAGTATAATTTAGAGGATGCAACGGTATCAAGAAGAAAATCGTGTAACAAACATTCACAAGGAGCTTTCAGACGACATCTAACAAAGCAATGGAAATGTTTCAGATCTTCTTCAAAATTCAAATGTTCTGCGAAAAAAAATCGTTCTAAGATGAAGCATCCAAGATGGAAAACCCAACGCCTCTTGGAGACACTCAAACCCATTGATGCTAGGCTCCACAAGATGGTGAAGCTGCAGGAACAGCTCCTGATGTGCGTGTATGGGGAGCCGTGGTCTAGACCGACAGTCAGACAGTTGTTAGACAGGCTATAATGAAGTATGATAGCAAATTATAGGGATATTTTCTAGCAATACACAAATAGAAGAACATAATGTGATTATTTATAGGTGTTTATTAGGAAAGAAGAGAGGGAGAGAGAAAGAGATAGAGATAGAGAGAGAAAGAGAGAGAGAGTGAGAGAGAGAGAGATGGAGAGAGAGAGAGAGAGAGAGAGAGAGAGAGAGAGAGAGAGAGAGAGAGAGAGAGAGAGAGAGAGAGAGAGAGAGAGAGAGAGAGGCACACAACTTTATAAATACGGGACTAAAAAAAAGAAACAACACAAGTATAGATTTAACATGTAAACGTTTCGCCTTTATTGTGGCTTCAGAAACCCGTAGTTAAAAAGTTGTGTGCCTGTCTCTTTTTTAGACCCTGTATCATACTATTTACAGACACACACGCGTCCTTTTTGGATCTTTTATAATTACCAAGTTGTCCTCCAAGTGTGGTGTTTTTGCTTATCTATTTAGAGAGAGAGGGAGAGAGAGAGAGAGAGAGAGAGAGAGAGAGAGAGAGAGAGAGAGAGAGAGAGGAGGGGAGGGGGAGAGAGAGAGAAAATAATAATAAAACGCTTTTCTATTTAGAGAGAGAGTGAGAGAGAAAGTGAAAGTGAGAGAGAGAGAGAGAGAGAGAGAGAGAGAGAGAGAGAGAGAGAGAGAGAGAGAGAGAGAGAGAGAGAGAGAGAGAG
Organism: Elysia crispata; assembly: GCA_033675545.1. NCBI lineage: Eukaryota > Metazoa > Mollusca > Gastropoda > Plakobranchidae > Elysia > Elysia crispata. Next base: position 95,453 of record JAWDGP010006152.1, read on the forward strand.
AGAGAGAGAGAGAGAGAGAGAGAATAATAATAATAAAATGGCTTTAAATTTGATGTCTTACATAGAGAGTAGCAAGAATGGCGTAGCTCTATGGGTTCACAGTCATCGATCGTGCAAAACATTACAATGATTCTTGAGCGATCCACATCGGATTATATTATTCTTTAATATACAAATCAAGTGAGCAACATAACCATAGGCTTCAAGATAATTATGAGAAACATGCATCACACTGCCACGCAAGTTACACAAAATCATGAAACAAACTATCTGGCTTTGTTACTTGTATAAAAAGCATGCCGACGAGACTTGAAAAAAAGTACGTTGGTTTGGGATTATTGTAAAACTTTTATTAACCATGACATAGTGTCGGTATTTCTTACCACAGTTTTTTATATAAATTTTTGTATGTGTATCTACAGCGCCAATCCTCTGTTTAAAGAAAAAGGATAAAAAGTTGCCACCTTAGACATGGAGATTTCTTACTGAAATTGTCGGCTTCTTTTAAATATTTCCCTTTTAAAAATCATCTCTTCAATATGTCAGTAGGATTAGTAATTTCCTATTTAAACTACTATTTAAAACTTTGAAAATTAATGAAGCCGATTTTGTTCTGACTCGATCTATGAATCATTTCAAGGGACAAAGTCATTCAATTCAAAATTAATTTTTCATTACTTAACCTTAAAAATATCAATCTCATTTCTTGGACTCAGCAGAGCTATCCTTTAGCAGCATTCATAAAAAGAATTAAATCAAGCTGTTTGAATTACTTCCCCTTACAATAGGTGTGGATCAACATCGATATTGTCTTTTAGTATATCGAATACTAATACTATTCTAAAATAATCGTCGTTCGTGACCACTATTATCATCACAATGACAGCCCGCCTCACTTTACTTCCTTGAATAACCACGAGGGTATTTCGTTCAAATAGAATTAGAATTAGCAATAGTGTCTCTTACATAAAAAACACATTTTGAAGTTCCTGGAAAAACAAGACAATGAAGCACAAACTGAAAAATAAAATCATTAAAAATGGCATCGGATACGAGCGAGAAATGCCTCAGAGCTGCCCTCAGGCCCGCGCAACTGTCCAGTTCGGGTAATTATCGGACCTCGCAAGGATTCGCGAAAGAAGCACAATGTTGGTCTCAATGCCATTCGAATAACCTTTGAAAATAAAGCGATAAACATGCATTCAGTTCAAAGCGAGCAATACTTTGTCGCTGGCGGCTGACATTGATTACAACATTTCTACTTTATACCTGGGTATGCTTTAGAAGAAACCACAATGTATCATGGTAACATTCATAAAACCTAACAGGTCAGTACAATTGCTAGTTTTGAGTAGCGTACAAAGTCATTATCATTCAAATTTCGTCTGAAGAGTTTTATTCATAATACGTTTTAATACAGAGTAAAGTATTAATTTAAATTTTTTCATTCAATTTTTTTTTTGTTTCCCTCTGCCCTTCCTTCCACTATCTGTGAACAAGTGTCAAAATCAGATGAAGCGAATGCTCTGTAAAGTTTGGGTAATATTTAACCGCTCACGCCAGATTTTGAAATCTTTTGATAATACTATACAAATCGATATCTGTTGCGATAAAAAAGATTCACGGATTAATGTCGAATTAGGAAAAAAATATTATTATAAGAATTATTATTTTTTTATTTTTTTGTAAAGCTTGGGCTAAGGTTCAAAACCGCAAGGGTTTTAAATAAAACATTATATTATGAATGTTAAGCTTATTGAGAGCCACGGCTGTCTTGCTACTGTCTTATCATCTTTGATCAATCCGATGACCTCGACCTCTGGTTCCTGTAGCACAAATGACAATTGACCATGTAGGTCTAGTGCGCATACCTTAGTACACGTGATGAAAAAAACAAACCAGGCAGGACAATTAAGCTATAACGTATTGTCAGCAATTATCATGTCATTTCTAAATAAAACCCAAAAATTCGAACATTTTCTTTCGCAACATTCGAGAGTAAAGAGGTGAAAGAAAATAACCGTGCAGTCCATATTGAACACTAAAATGTTCTATTATGAACCACATTTTCAAAATGGACGAACAACGACTTAATGTGGACCACATGAAAATAAAATTCGCCGTATGAAAATAATATTTTAGATACAAAAAAAAAATAAAAAAGGCAAAACACCAGCAGGAGTGGCTTAGCGCACCATTTACATTCTTCTTTTTGACCCCTTGGCTGAGCAGTCATTGCAGTCTCGGGTTTAGCTAAATCTGGACTATTTCAGTGATTTTTGTTATGACTCATGGGTGTAAATGAGATTGCTAGAATGGCAGAGAAGAACAAACTTATTCACCAGAATCGATCTCAATGTATTATAATATTCCTCTTTATATACATTCCTTTCCAATTTTGTTCGTCAAATGAAATAAAATGAATAATACTTCACTAATTCTATTCTTACATTCTCATATTGTGTCATATAATTCAAAAAGTTATCTTTATGCTAAATATAATTCAAATTTTATTCTGGCATTCTCATCTTGTCTCATATAATTCAAACATGTTGTCTTTACACTAAATATTATCCAAATTTTATTGGTTAAAAGGGAAGCGAGTTTAAAATGACATGAATCAATTACTGCTAATTTTCCAGAAAAAGAAAGTCTTTCATGACATAAACCTTTATATTCCAGTAGGTTTGCTTTTAGATCTTATTGCAAAGTTTTGATAAACGCCGCTCCTCAGGGAAAACTAGATGGAAACGTACTCTCAAAGAATATTTTAAGATAATTTTTAATCAAGTTTCAAGCCATCGATAGGGCTATTTTTTTTTTAATTAAATTTTCATCCTTCCGGTTTGCGCCGTCTCAGAACTGAACCTACCGGCATTGGATCTGGATTCTGCCTAGACCTAGATTTTGCATCAAAATTATGATCAAGATTTTGCAGATTTCGGCTGAATCTAAATGTTTTGGATATTAACCTAAATCATACAAATGCAGGTTATTTAAATTGTGTTTTTATTAGTAAAGACTTAACCCGCTTTGGCGTTAAGTTCAGTCATTTTGCCAGAAAAAACAACAAAAAAAAAAAAAAAAAAAAAAACAACAACAACAACAACAACAAAATCAACAAAACAAAACAAAAAAAATGCTTTTGAAAGAGTCTACAAAAGACAACACTATTCGTGTTGTTTATTTTTATATTTTGACTTTCTCATACTTATCTCTTGTTTTTTACCTAATATAATAGAATATAATCAAAATAAAACTGACTGTAAAACTAGACAGAGATGGCGATCTAGTACCCAGCTCTGGTGTATGGGTGCAAGGCACAATGTGAGGAATGACAAAACAGGCAAAGTGCAGCTGTCAGACTTACAAAACAATGTTTCGGCGTCAATCCTTTGTAGAGAGACAAAAAAGAGAGAAGATAACAACGCTTATAGATTTATTTAAAGATGTAAAAAATTAAAAAAAAACAAAATTCATTTAGCACCTTTCGCCAGAGTTTTCGTCTGACCTCGTAGTTTTGGCTGTTCTCT
>JAWDGP010006154.1:0-20000 GCA_033675545.1 Elysia crispata
TACTACTATACTACCTACCACCACCACCACCACCACTACCACTACTACTACTACTATTACTACTACTACTACTACTACTACTACTATGCTACTACTACTACTACTACCCACTACTACTACTACTGCTACCTTGCACCGCCCCCACCACCACTGCTACTGCACTGCCCCCCACACTACCTTACTACTACTACTACTACTACTACTACTACTACTACTACTACTACTACTACTACTACTACTACTACTACTACTACTACTACTACTATCACTACTACTACTACCACTACTGCTACTACCACTATTGCTAATACAACAACTACTACTACTACCACTACTACTACTAACACCACTACTACTACTGCCGCTACTACTACTACTACCGCTACTACTACTACCACTACTACTACTACTGCTACTACTACTACTGCTACTACTACTACTACTACCACTACTACTACTGCTACACCTGGCCCGCCACCCCTATACTGGTTATCTGACAAGTATTGGGATCAAATATCTCTAAAATATGAAAACCACTGCATCGTGGTTTTCTCGGATATCATCGAAATATGACAACTGGTGTTTATGTAGATTTTAAGCGCCCAGACATATAAAAATTGTACCGGAGTGGATAGTTTCAAATGGCGTCCTTTCCAAAACGAACCTTTCCTTAAACTTATTTTACAACCTTTCTGGGTATGACACCTAAAAACACGCTATTCTTTACTATGGCTTACTAATGTCATTAATCTACTACACTTAGTACAATTAGGAGCTGCACGTCTGAACACTCCATCATTAAATTTTGTAAAAAAAAAAAAAGTAATAGCACTTTCTTCTTCTCTAATCATGTTGAGCCAACTGACGCAGAGCTATCAAATGTGATGAAATGAAAATTAAAAGTAGAATATATAACAGGGACAAACTTTGCTCCCGATAAAGATTTATTAGTTTTAGGGAAAATACTGAATTTTTCCCAAAAGAACTGTACTAAAAATTTTCCCACACACTGTGTATATTTTATAAAACACAAATAAGGTCTAACTTTAAAAAGATTTATAACAACACAAATCCGACTTTAAAGAATATCAAAATGTTAAACTGTAACGCTTTCAAGAATATCCTTACTGCAAAGAACTCGAAGTAAAAACTTTAGAAAGGCGCGAAATTATTCCTTCATGCTGTACATCCTGTCCTACGCACGGAACCGTGGTGTCAATTTGCCGGGGCTGGGGTGCGTGTGTGTATTTAAAGAAGCTCATAAATGGTCTTGATATCTACCCTTTTACTTATGATCCAGATATATGCCTCCACCTACCCACCTTTACCTAGAATCTACATAAAATTATCTCGATTATTCTTATTTTAAAAACAAAATTTAGATAAAGGACTTCAGTCCTTTTGGAATGAAGGAAATCGACTAATTCTATACTATTCCAGTATGTTTTTAGTTCCTTTTAAACACTTAATTTAATTACCGTACACTTATGAGAAAAATGTGAATTTTTGCATTAAGTTCATAAAAGTGCACTGACCTGCGGGATTTCTTAGCCGCGCAGTTATTTAAATCTAGATATAATTAAAGTATTACAAATTCTGTAAGCCTGTTGTAGATTTTGAACCTTTGATTTGAGTCTAGTTACTATAAATATCTAGATCTATAATCTATGTTTTAGACTTTTTACTTAGAGCTTACACTTTACCATGTAGATGTAGATCTAGATTTATTCCTGGCGGTTCTAGATCAGCCGCCGCCTTCATTGTATGCGTACTTTCAGTTTCACTCCAGCCATCTCTGTTCAGCTGTGTTTACAGGAAATAGTTCGCACATTCACCTTTTTCTTTTAAGAAACATTTTTGCCTTAAATTTCCAAAAAATACCATTATGGTGAAAAATAATATCACTCCAATCTTTAGGGCAATTCACAACTTTATGCCAAATCTGACGTCCTTAGGTGGTCTAGAAATGATCGGTTAGATGGTCCTTATTTTTCAACTAGCTCCATTATATATGGAAGCCAGATTTTTTTTTTTTTATCAATAAATCAATTCGCCAAAAAAAAAAAAATTCTTACCTAGTAAACATCGTTTTTCACACTCAGTCTCGCCTCTGATGTAATTGCAAAAACTTACCTGACTATTTGGCATAGTGTGGCGAAAAGTATCCAATCAGAAAACACTTCAGAATCAATGATGGCTTCCATATAAACAAATGGGATCATCAGATTACAGGAGTGCCATTCTTTAACATAAGGTGATTGTCTTTTCTCAGAAGAAAGGCCAAAAGATCTGCCTAAGATATACCAACTTTTGTCAGCTCTCCTGTGCACTCTTTTAAATCAGTCGGAAACTTTTTTTCATTCATTTCAATGACGAAGAAGAAGAAGAAAAAGAAAGACCAAGAGCACAAAAAGAAGAGAAGAACAAGAAGAACAAGAATAAAAACGACCGAGAACAAGCACAAAAACAAACAGAAGAACAGCAAAAGAAGAAGGAGTAGAACAAGTAGAATAAAAAAAAGAAGAAGAAGAAGAAGAAGAAGAAGAAGAAGAAGAAGAAGAAGAAGAAGAAGAAGAAGAAGAAGAAGAAGAAGAAGAAGAAGAAGAAGAAGAAGAAGAAGAAGAACAACAACAACAACAAGAAGAAGAAGAAGAAGAAGAAGAAGAAGAAGAAGAAGAAGAAGAAGAAGAAGAAGAAGAAGAAGAAGAAGAAGAAGAAGAAGAAGAAGAAGAAGAAGAAGAAGAAGAAAAACAACAACAAAAGAAGAAGAAGAAGAAGAATAAAAACGACAACAAAAGAAGAAGAACAAGAAGAATGAAAATGATTTATGACATTAATATTTTTACAATCCATCACACTTCTAACGATTGTAAGAACACAGATTAGGCGCGGTCAGAGCTGAGGCTCAGTAAAGCCGTCTGCTTCTCGGGACGGGCTTGGAATCAATGTTAACCTTCAGCTTTCTATTATTTTGCAGTTTCTTTGTCCTCGATGTTCTCACTTGCAGCTCGCTTTGAAGATAATGTGTTTAAGAGCGTGTCTAGAGTGCCGCTATTTTTGTTCGGTCCATGCTCAGGTTAATTTCTTTGGATATAAAAAGAAAGTAGAAAAACAGTCTTATAAGACCATAATGTTTGTTTTTTTTTATACTCTCTAACCAATTAGGAATGTTGTTGCATTATAGATTAGAGCAAAACTTGTGACATGACGTTTTAATCTACAAGAGATGCATCTCACTCACCTCTACATCTTGTTGTCTGATTATATTTAGGTAAAAAACAAATGTCTTTAATTTATATAGATCTAGATGCATGTGCTTTCCAATTTGAACTTCTACGGAAAGAAATTTTTTTTATGTTACGGAACTTTCTGGTTATCATAAAATAGTTTTTTTTTTTTTTTAATTGAATTGCAATTGTAGCACACATTGCTACCTTATTTTACTTCTACTTCCTTTTGGTGACAATACACGGTCTAAGATATTAACTTTTATGGACAATGTACAATTCTAGATCTATGTGAAGCCCAATACATAATTTTAGATATATACAAATTCTTAGATGTTACGAACAGTACCGTAAAAACAGTAAAACAGGCTGAAAGCATTATCTACAATAATTTATTTCTATCAAAATATACTTTTTTAATCAAATACCGGTATTGACTTTTATTTGTTTCCTAGGAATGGTGAGGCACTGAACATATCAAAGTCTGAAACATAATTTATGAAAGCAAGACCAACAAAAAGCAAAAATTAGTATAGATAGATATCTATATCTAGATCTAGATACGTAGATTAGTATATATATATATATATATATATATATATATATATATATATATATATATTCAGAGATACAGACAGACAGACAGGCAGACAGACAGAGACAGAGTGAGATATGAGTGTTGACTGTTACTCTTGGAATCATAGGGGTTCACTTTATAATTACTAAAGTATCTCGTCTAATCAAGCAAGTCTTATTGCAGAAAACGCCGTTTAGCTCTGTGTCTCTTAGTACAACATATTTTTTTATTTATTAAATTAGAAGAGCTTTAAATGTGAGACTTATTTCTGATGTGGACTAGCTCATGCAAAAAAAAAAAAAAATTAAAAATCGCAGTTATAATTACTATGGTATAAGTGACCCTAAGAAAACTATATGATTTACTTTTTTTAAAGCATGCACGTAAAAAGTGGTTATTGATTCGCTGCGATCCAAACCCTTTTTTCATTCCTTTCTCTTGACGAAGCATTCGTGCTCGAAATATCTGTTACCTGAAGGAGAAGTAAAACAAAGCAAATAATTATATTTCAAATCACAATGAGACTGAGTATCAATATATCTAAAATGATCTAAGAACTCCTAGATGCGCGAAAATCCACATGCCTTAAATAAGTTTTTTTTTTATCACTACTCGATTGTGACTCCACAGTTTCCTCCGTCGACCCAGGCAGAGCTCCAGCATGGCCTGGTCCACTGTGGTTTCTCTGCTGATTCTCTTTTTGAGAACCTCTTCAGGTGTGCCGGGTATTTTTGTTGATATATTATGACTCTATTCTTTCTCTAACTGAAAAAAAGAAAAAAAAACACCAGCAAAACTTTCGGTTTCATACGCGGGCGCTTTAAATAATTTTGCATTGTCCCAAAGCTAGGTACTGTACTAAACAATGTGGACCAGGCTGTATCTCATCTCATCATTTGGCCAACACATAACAGGGAAAAACTAATTCTAGTCGTGAACCTTTGGTTCTGGTCACTCTCAGCTCACGACGACATTACATTTTTAAAACAGTTATTATAATTTTAGGGTTTTTTTGCTTTTATTTGGCAAAAGAAAACTGTTTTGAATGTGTTTGAAACGATTAATATATATTTGACGCGATACGACTCTGCTCTACTGTAGAATGTTCTGCCATGTTGTTCTTTCATAGGGTTTTTCTTTATGCGACTTGACTTTGCAGAATTATGATTTTTAAATTACTTACCGAACTCAACAAAAATATGTAAACAGATATTAATACTCGGGGTATGACTTAAAAGAGAACCTTTTTAATGCCAAAGGAACGTCCGTAAAAATTTCAGTTATTAAAACTTCATTTTTTAAATAAATTTACGGTATCAAGTAACTTGTTTGCCGTTTCTAATTTAACATTCTGACGTATGTTCTTCAGGTGATCCATTGTTAACCTCGATCAGGTTCGAATACACCGAAACATGCAGTGACAGTTACCTTGTGGAAGAGCAGGATATCTTACTTTTTGAGTTTGAGGCAAAGGGAAACAACTCAGCCTATCCATTTAACTATGATAGGGGACCTAAACTTATTTATACACATGAATCAAGCACCGGTCCTTACAGTGTAAGTTTTATTTTATATCTATATAATATACATTTTAATGTCTTTTACCTCCAGCTAAATTTCTTTTTTTTTTTCCCTCTGTTCGTATTTCATCTATCCGGATTTGACTTCCTCTATCCATTCTAGTCAATGGCTTGACAAATACGTTTGTAAAATAAAAATCGCCCTGCATGCCAACTGAAGTACGTCCGTTATAACTAGTCTCTCTGAGAGCCCTTTGAGTAATAAGAAATGGATAAAGAACTAAGAATAATAAAAAATAATCGTAACTCACGCATACCATTCTTTATCATAGTTATGCATTATTTTTAGTTTGAATATTTGTGATCACTAGAATTTTTCTGTATCCCCATTTTTTCCCTTTAAACATAAAAGTTATATTGTTTCGACTGCTTACTTATTAAAACCTGTACGAGTATTACAAATTTGCATTAACTCACGATGAGATAATAAACATCGAACTTTTAATCAACTTAGAGAGAGAATGACAAAGAGTATGCCTTTTTAAGAATTAAAAAAAACATTTTATGCTATCGATTTTTGTCTAGATTTTAAAAATCTGTATAGACTTGTTTTTTTTTCTTTTTTTTACTTAGAACACAGATAACCTGTTCGGGTTCTGTGCTATTTAAAGCTAGTCTTCACCTGTCTGTTTACTTTTCTATGTCATTCTTAGACTAACCATAGGTAAAACTGCGGTAAGTAAACATGCTATTCGGTTATGACTTGGTTTTCAGCCCTGTAGACTTTTTCAGCGTGGGACAAATGCGTGCGAAGATAATTTAGGAGAACCAAATAAATGTTCATGTGTAGAGGTCCAAGCCTCCAGAGTCTACCGCTTTATTCTGAACCTTACAGCACATAGATTTTTTAGCAAAAAAAGCGTTTGGATGGAATGGCCAGGTCCACCTACAATACTCAGTAAATCTTATAAGATTCCTGAAATAGAAGGTATGTAAAACTTTATAAAAGTTTTGTCGGTTTTTGTTTTGTTTTTTTTATTTATTTTCTTTTTCTTATTTATGGCCCGCTATAAAAAAAAAAATAAAAAAACAAGCCCTTATATTTGCTTAAAACTTTGACAAAAATTTTATCATTTCATTTTTGCATTTTCTTAAATAATAGAAACAATGTGAGTTTATACCTCTCTAAGAATGATTTTAGAGATCCTAAAATTATGTGTCTTATTTAGTTTAAATTATGTTTGAATCCTCTGAAAAGAGATACCTACCTTAAAGTATAGTCATATTACTTGTAATATAAAATCACAACGAGAAAAGCTTATAAAATGATAGCGCATTTTGTAAATGAATACATACATACTCACTTTGCGTCATTGTCAGTACGTTGTTATTATTAATACACGACAGGGTCATAATTCTTACGCCTTTTTAGTCGCATAAGTTCAAAATGTTTAGAATATATATATATAATCAAAATTTAAAATCATGGGTTTTTTACGTCAATCAGTACTGACGAGATCCCTGTTCTAGCATGAACATGAACACATTTATTTTTTTTAAAAAGGGCGGAATTAAAAATGCCCAGAAAATCACACATCTAAATCAGGAGAAACGAAGAATTTATCAAAGGCAAGAAACACTTCGGAAAGTCTTATTATTACTTCTCAAGCAAACGACCTTTAAAACAGAATCTTGTTCCACTATGAAAAACAAAGTAAATTTAGATATATTTGTCCCGCATCTCAATTTCTCTTTACCAATTTTCATTTGATCTACCTAGCTCTCAATGCTACTGTTTGTGACATCTTTGTTTCAGTCAGCTGCCGTAAGTACTGATATAGTGAAAGTTTTTAAAATAAAACCTCTTTTCCTGCTTCTATCCCTTCAGTGTATTTGTTATTCGACATCAGATTGACTACTACATGTTACATATACCGATAGTCTCTTGTCATTAGTTTTCATCCTGTCATTAAATACTACTGTCTTCACTGTGACCACACACAACACCACAAGAGCTCCTCTGATTATTATTATTATTATTATTATTATTATTATTATTATTATTATTATTATTATTATTATTATTATTATTATTATTATTATTATTATTATTATTATTATTATAGTAGTAGTAGTAGTAGTAGTAGTAGTAGTAGTAGTAGTAGTAGTAGTAGAGAGAAAGATATATATATATATATATATATATATATATATAGAGAGAGAGAGAGAGAGAGAGAGAGAGAGAGAGAGAGAGAGAGAGAGAGAGAGAGAGAGAGAGAGAGAGAGAGAGAGAGAGACAGAGACAGAGACAGAGAGAGAGAGAAATGAACCAGTATTCTATCTTCGTCTTTCATAGTTACAGTATTTCCTCACAATAAATAGCTCACAACGTCAAAGCCACTAAGCAGGGGCTGTGGAAGAAAGACAAGGAGAAAGAGAGAGAGAAAGAGAGAGAGAGAGAGAGAGAGAGAGAGAGAGAGAGAGAGAAAGAGAGAGAGAGAGAGAGAGAGAGAGACAGAGAGAGAGAGAGAGACAGAGACAGAGAGAGAGAGAGAAAGAGAGAGTATTCTATCTTCGTCTTTCATAGTTACAGTATTTAGAGAAAATAGAGAGACGTCAAAGCCACTAAGCAGGGCTGTGGAAGAAAGAGAGAAGAGAGAGAGAGAAAGAGAGAGAGAGAGAGAGAGAGAGAGAGAGAGAGAGAGAGAGAGAGAGAGAGAGAGAGAGAGATAGAAATGAACCAGTATATTATCTTCGTCTTTCATAGTTACAGTATTTCCTAACAATAAATAGCTCACAACGTCAAAGCCACTAAGCAGGGGCTGTGAGAAGAGAGAGAGAAAGAGAGAGAGAGAGAGAGAGAGAGAGAGAGAGAGAGAGAGAGAGAGAGAGAGAGAGAGAGAGAGAGAGAGAGAGAGAGAGAGAGAGAGAGAGAGAGAGCGAGAGAGAGAGAGCGAGAGAGAGAGAGAGAGAGAGAGAGAGAGAGAGAGAGAGAGAGAGAGAGAGAGAGAGAGAGAGAGAGAGAGAAATGAACCAGTATTCTATCTTCGTCTTTCATAGTTACAGTATTTCCTCACAATAAATAGCTCACAACGTCAAAGCCACTAAGCAGGGGCTGTGAAAGAAAGAGAAAGAGAGAGAGAGAGAGAGAGAGAGAGAGAGAGAGAGAGAGAGAGAGAGAGAGAGAGAGAGAGAGAGAGAGAGAGAGAGAGAGAGAGGATTTTTTCCGTTTGTTTAATTTGAAATATTTTTAATTGAACCTCATCCAAGAGCTGCAGATTAACCGAATATCACAACTGAATGGTGAAAATATGTGAAAATATGTTTTTTTTTTAATTTTTTTGTTTGTTTGTTTCTTTCTTGCCTGATTTTAAATTGCGTTATTTGTTTTTTGCTTTGTTTTTGCTTTTTTTGCTTTTTTTTTTTAGCCTAAACATTTTCTATCGCTTAAAGAAGTACAGATAACATTTTTGTTCATTTTATTCTCCGTTTGACATACTTTTTTCAGCCAAGATAAAATTTCTAAGATTTCAGTCGCCTCTCAACGATCACAAAGATTTCCTTGTGGCAGGAGAGGACACCACAGTTATCCAGTTTGAGGTGTCTGGAAACAACTCTGTCCACTCCTTTATGGGAAAAGATGGACCGCAATTCTATTACACAACGACAGATGGTGTCGCTCATAAGGTAAGCTACTAATATACGAATAAGGAGGGAATAAGAAGTATATGAAATGTTTATACTTTGTATGGCTGCGAATATCAGCTTGCTCAGTTTTACGAATTTAAATTATGGGTGAAAGATAATCTTGCTGCTTGGTTTTTTTTTTCAACCATATTTATTTCGTATAAAACACACACACAAAAAATAGAAGACGACCCCAAAAAATTGTAAAATCACCGATTTTGGTGACTAATTATACGTGAAGGATGCTGTAAAACTTTGTAGCAAGTAACTGTCTCTCCAAGGGATCATGTGCCATGTGGAATAGAATTGTTTTAAGTTAATCTGTTTAAATTTGAAACGAGATCTTTTTTTTTTCCCTCTAAAATAAATTATAGACAAAATTGAAATAAAGCATTTTAAAACGAGAAAAGTCAATGAAATTTCCTGCCTTTAAACTTGGTAACCATCCTGCGACGTGTCAGGGGTGCCTGGGCTTCGATCCCGACACCGGATCATGTACAAAGCGAACAGGAGTCCGCGACGCCTGCTCCTGTGAGATGAAGAACTCGACCAAATACTGGCTCAGCTACAACAAAACAGCCACTGTCAATACCAGCAGAGCGACCGTATACTTGGTCTGGCCTGGCAGACCCGATCTTCGCTCGGACAGCTACACCTTTCCGGAAATAACAGCTTCGCCCGCTTTAGTTAGGGGTAATTTAAATTTTATTTAAAGTTTTGTTTTTCAGCTCACTTCACTGAAACAAAATATGAGATTTTTCAGTGGAGTATTTGAAATCAATACTTTGGGTTTAAAGCTTCTATTTTTTTGTTTTTAATTACATTCAAAATTTTTATGAGGAAAAAATATAAGGCGAGTCTATGCACATTGGGGTTGACTTTCAATTTTTCAAAAGTTTCTAGGTTTTTAACGTTTTGTGTTAAATGGATGTTATACCAAGGTTAAAAAAATTATTGTGGCACATAGGACATATCAATATTGTAAAATAATTCAAAATTGGAAAAAAAATGAATGTGAAGGTTGAAAACTATTGAGTTGATTATGTTTAATGCAAAACTGCCAATTGTGTTAAAATCATTCGTAAGAAGCAATCCAATTGTAAAATTACGATATACATTGTATATCCTTGTTATTGTTGCAAAGACTCCAGACTAACAAAATAGCGAATCTGCTGGTGAGTTGCAACTATCCATTCTGATAAACCGCTTCTAATTGATGCTACCGACAACAAAACAAGAGGAAAAGTAGTGATGCCGAGTGTAGATCTATGTACTTCATAGTTTGAATTTTAGCCTTACTTACAGCAAGCGGTATACTGTAACCAACAGTTTAACAAATATTTCGTCGCGTTTAAATATGATGATCTAAATCTATCTAAACATGGGCTTTGATATGATCGAGGACATGTTTACACCAGATTAAAATACAGTCCTAGATCAAGGTTGGATTCACATTCGTATTTAGACTACCGTTATGCCTAGATTTAGACGTTGATTAGAAGACATACATTTTGTCTATATTTATGTTAAAAAATCAGTTCGCTACAAAAAATGGATCCCATTTAATAATACAAACAAAATGAGAACATTTCATTCTGATGTGATTTTGTTCATGAAACGCATTTGGCATAAACTATTGATAAAATCTAACAACAAAAACTGTACTGAATACCCCTAGAAATTCTCAGTCTTAATTTTTTTTTTAATCACGTTTGGGCTTGAGCTTGATTTTTGTCAGTATATTGAGTGGTTTGGGAGGAAATGGCTTAAAAACGTGTCGAAGTTGACATGTTAATAAAGATAGCGTGCTCTGAGAAAACTAAACCTTCCAAAACCATTAACCCTCAGAACGGTGCACAAAAATATTATACGCAAAAGTATCTTTAGGATCCTTGTAACATGATATAGTTATATCACCGGTGTAGTGCTTTCACCTAGATAATTTAAATTGCTTAATCGTCTGTGTTTTTTTTAATGGATTATCTATTTTTTTGTTAATATACAGGTACAGCTACTCGTATCGTAAAAGACTCTGACCATAGGAAGATGATCATCATTATAGGAACTGCCGTTCTAGTTGCAGTAGTTGTTACTGCTGGTTTCACGTTTTACGAAAAGTTTGGTACGTTGTCCTCAACTAACACTGAAAACAGAGTGAAATATGATGGAAATTCTGTCCTTATTTATACTTAAAACTATGGGACGGGAGAGGAGGAGAAGGAGGGGGTGGGGGGGAGGGGGGGTGGGGGGGGGGAGAATACATAAGTACATAGGAACTGCATGGATGAAATAAAACAAATTATGCAGTTAGGGAAGGCAGGTTTAGTGAGTGTGGCAGAACTAAAGAAAAAGTCAGACAAAATAAACAGAGGAAACAGGAAATTGAGAAAAACATCAAAAGACTGAAGCTGGATTAGAACGAGTATGTGAGAAAGTGCGATTAAGATATAGACCAATCGAGAGAGAGAGAGAGAGAGAGAGAGAGAGAGAGAGAGAGAGAGAGAGAGAGAGAGAGAGAGAGAGAGAGAGAGAGAGACATAAAAGACTAAAAACCGAGAGGTAGGTATAAATATAAATCTATCCCTTCCTATCGATCTAATCATCATTCTAACTATCTACTATCTACTATCTATCTATCTTTCTGTCTTTTTATCTACCTGTCTACATGATGTATATGCAAATAATAAATGTTGAATATGGACATATAGAAAGATCTATGAATAGAAAGGTAGTTAAAAACGCAAGTATTAAAAAGAAGGATGTCATCGTAAAATTTAAGCTCTTACGATGTGCGTCAAATAGTTCATTTAATTAAAAACGTTCCATACAGTAATATCTGATTTCTAAACTATGCTTGATTTGCCATCATCCAGAAAAATTTGGCATTAGAAAGAGCATCGATATTGAAATAAAACAGATAAATTACTTCCATTCTCTTGTGGACATTTATACACCGCCAAGGAGTAACTTTCAAACTTTTGTTTTTCTGTTTTCTCAATAGACGCTTCACGCGTTGCAGAGTAAAAAAAAAAAAAAACACAACCACACGTGAGTTAAAGTATTTCATTAACTCTAAGATCTCCTTAACCTAACTGAAGGAATTGATCTGTTTCTTACGTCACCTGAGCTTTACTATAATCTTCAATACAATACAGTACATTTTAGACAATTAATTTCACTGTTAACAATGACTACAATATAAGTTCTAGTTTCATGGTAATTTTTATACTTTTTCATTTACGTGCACACTTTAATACATGGCTACTAAAAAATTAGTAGAATATCAAAACTGAATACACTGTGCAATCCGGATAAGAAAAATACTGTTTATCTAGCCTATGTTGTTCATCATTACCTTATTTTGTGTTTCTCCCATTTATAATAAACCGCCACTTAATGAGGAAATTGTAAAAATCCGTTAAAGAATCAAGCGTCTCTATAGCTTTGTCAGTCTTCATTCAAACATTAAATATAATTATGAAATATGTGCTTCATACATTATTGTGCGTCGGACTTTGATGACCTTTGACTTCGTCTCACCAGCCAGAGTCGCGTCAGTGCAGCTGTTAAAACCAAGATCGGAACATGGGGCCCAAAACAAACTGCAGCCTAGGAGAGAGGCTGGGGATGATACCAACATCTTAGGCAAAAGAGTGTCTAATTAAATTGATACCTCTCTTGTGTAGAAACGAGAGAGAGGGAGAGAGAGAGAGAGAGAGAGAGAGAGAGAGAGAGAGAGAGAGAGAGAGAGAGAGAGAGAGAGAGAGAGAGAGAGAGAGAGAGAGAGAGAGCGAGAGAACAAAGAAAATCAGAAGCAAAGAGAAAGAATGAGAGCAGCATACAGAGAAATATTATGAATCAGAGAGATATAGAGAGGGAGGGTATGAAAGGTTATTAGGGGCACACAAAGAGAAAGGAACAAAGAGTGACTCCTTAGGGGAGCGATAGTGTTAGATACTTTGAAACAAGAGGGAGAGAGAGAGAGAGAGAGAGAGAGAGAGAGAGAGAGAGAGAGAGAGAGAGAGAGAGAGAGAGAGAGAGAGAGAGAGAGAGAGAGAGAGAGAGAGAGAGAGAGAGAGAGAGATAAAGAGAGAGAGATAAAGAGAGAGAGAGATAAAGAGAGAGAGACAGAGAGAGAGACAGAGAGACAGAGACAGAGACTATGATAGGAAGGAAGAGCGATTTAGACAGTTATTGGTGGAAAGGAGAAAAATTGGGAAATTAGAAGAGAGAATCGATTCTGCGTTCAAAAGTTTCTGATCTGTATTTATGCTACACCTTGGTATTTTAATATAACTTCACTTCCAAAAACGATCGCTCTTTATAACTCGCCATAGCTCAGCTGATAGAGGTTTGAAGCTGACATTACGACGTTACAAGTTTTAAACATTACTCAGACTATAATATTATGAGATAAACGGGGGAAAGTCCTCTGAGCAACTCTATTTAAGGCTTGACAGGTGTTTAACAGTTGCATTATATCTTAATGCCTTTTGACATGGATAGCTGAATGGGGAGTTTAATCTTGCGCCCTCACCAGAAAACCAGGCTATATGAGCGTCAGCAAATGCTACCTGAAATAGCTTGTTCAGTTCCAGAGAACTTTATTATGCAGTCAAACGTTAAGATAAGGATGTCTAAATGAGATCCGATCACATCACAAGATATAGCTCAAGCCAGATCACCGAGACCCTTTCTCTACAAACTGAGCCTGTTGCAAAAAATAATCACTTTATCCTCTCGTCTGCATCTCAGTTTAAAAAATAAATTGCAGTTGTGTTTCGCATACCAATTCCATGTGAAATAGCGGGATAAAATTAATCGGACAAGGATTTTCCCCAATTTTGGACAAAATCTCTATAAGATATGTAAATAAACATGCAATGAATATAGTACAGAAAAGTGAGAAAATAATCGATCCACTTTTTAAAATCATAAATTTTGATTTAATTGTTTTCATTATTAACTCAACGTTGATTTTTCGAGGAAGAAGCATGCGAATATCTGCAAAAAAAAAAAAAAAAAAGAGATGATATAAAAAAAAACCGTGTCACTAAAGACATTAATTAATAAGATGAAAGTATTCCACGAGAGCCGGTGTCGGAGATGAACGAAGTAGCCCGCCGGTGTCGGGAGATGAACGAAGTAGCCCGCCGGTGTCGGGAGATGAACGAAGTAGCCCGCCGGTGTCGGAGATGAGCGGAGTAGGCAGTCGGTGTCGGAGATGAGCGGAGTAGCCAGCCGGTGTCGGAGATGAGCGGAGTAGCCAGCCGGTGTCGGAGATGAACGGAGTAGGCAGTCGGTGTCGGAGATTAGCGGAGTAGGCAGTCGGTGTCGGAGATGAGCGAAGTAGGCAGTCGGTGTCGGAGATGAGCGGAGTAGGCAGTCGGTGTCGGAGATGAGCGAAGTAGCCCGCCGGTGTCGGAGATGAACGAAGTAGCCCGCCGGTGTCGGAGATGAACGGAGTAGCCCGCCGGTGTCGGAGATGAACGAAGTAGCCCGCCGGTGTCGGAGATGAACGGAGTAGCCCGCCGGTGTCGGAGATGAACGAAGTAGCCAGCCGGTGTCGGAGATGAGCGAAGTAGCCCGCCGGTGTCGGAGATGAACGAAGTAGCCCGCCGGTGTCGGGAGATGAGCGAAGTAGCCCGCCGGTGTCGGGAGATGAGCGAAGTAGCCCGCCGGTGTCGGGAGATGAGCGAAGTAGCCCGCCGGTGTCGGAGATGAACGAAGTAGCCAGCCGGTGTCGGAGATGAACGAAGTAGCCAGCCGGTGTCGGAGATGAACGAAGTAGCCCGCCGGTGTCGGAGATGAACGAAGTAGCCCGCCGGTGTCGGAGATGAACGAAGTAGCCCGCCGGTGTCGGAGATGAACGAAGTAGCCAGCCGGTGTCGGAGATGAACGAAGTAGCCAGCCGGTGTCGGAGATGAACGAAGAAGCCAGCCGATGTCGTGTTGGTAGTTCTTTTGTGAGGAATTTACCGTGGTATTGATTTGTTTAGTAAGTTAAAGCGGAATGTAATTAGTTGAAGAAGATTATATAATTTTATGATAATTATATGATAATAAATATGTACAAAGGGTACTCGGTGATGTTAGAACCAATAATTCCAGGGCTTTGGTAGAGATTTGATATATGCAATAAGAACAAAGGATAACTGGGAAAGTTAATGCCAGCAAGAGCAGAGTACCACTGAGTTTTGCATTGTGCACGAATTTGGCTCATTTGTTATTCTCCAGTTTTATTTCTTAATAAGACATTAATTTTCAACATATCTTTCTTTTAAAATGACAGATTATGGGCTTATTCATCTCATAGGCTAAGTCAATGTTATTAGCAGAAGCAGGATGTATTCTTCTTCAATCTTTTCTTTTTCTTCTACTCTTTCTTTTGTTCTTTTCCTTTTCTTCTTCTATTTACTCTTATTCTTCTTTCTTTTCATCTTCTTCCTTTTTTCTTCTTCTTTTTCGCCTCCTCCCTCTTTTCTTCCTATTTTCTTTTTCGAAGAAGTGGAAGGACTTACTTGGGTCTATGCATGCTCTAAGTATGCCTATTCCAGCAAACAATTGAAACTACTTGTGAGGCGCTTTTAACTTGAAGCAAATTAGTATCATGTTGGGTGCATGTAAACTTTCCAAAACACATTTGCCATTCGTGATTCATTTTAAACTTATTATATAGAGATAATCCATATTTAGGCCTACCTTTTGAGGGCGATTATTCACTCTGACAAATTGGGAATCCATTTGTGGGAAGCTTGTTTAGCTGCAATCGCATGTTGGATCTTTTTGTTGCCTTGCGCTTTGATGGAAAGAATGAACGATCTGACAGTCGAGAAAAGGATTTCCTGGGCCCTATTAGGGATCAGTGAATTGTTTTTTTAGAAAGAACTTAAAAACATACTCCTTGACATCACCTGAATGTTGACGAGCAACTCCTGCCTTTCCACGGCAGATGCAATTGCGTGTGTATATATCTAGCATGCCAGATGAATAATAATGGACTTACAATTTACTGGCTCCGTCTCATGGAGAAAAGCTATACCCTCGAAAGATTGTAATATCTTAAAAAAGCAGAAAGACTTGTTGAAAAAGACCGCGGTGTCAATGCTGTGTTTGTTCTGGTAGGGCCTTATCAACAAATATGGACGAAATATAACATCCATCATTTTCACCGCTCTGAGACTGCAAAGTTTCGTTTCCAAGTTCTTTGTCATGTAAACTTCAACAAAAAAGAACCAAATTCTACTGAATTTGCGTTTCAGGAAACGCTATGATGCTAACATACAATTCAAAGAAAGATAAATGCGTAAAAGTCGCCGGTATCAACCCAGCCTTAGATAATGCATAATCTTGGAATCGAATAAATTATAAATTTGTCCTGCTTTTTTAATAAAATTCTTAGCTTTCTTGAGGAAAAAGACCCTTTCAACTCTACTTTAAAAAAAAAAAAAGAAACAATTTGTAGCTGCCAAGCCTTCCTGGGCCCTCAATTCCTGCCTTTGATGACATATTGAACTCGACACAATGACTCTCATCCAATGATGACTGATGTGTCTTATTTCCAAGACATAAATGAAGATTTAGATGTGGGCTAGCATAGCACTAATACATGCAAGGATGAAAAGTGATTTCTTGACAGGCATTGTAAAAAGTTGTAAAGTAAAATAAAATGCTCATCTCTATGGGATTTGTTTGTTGTGGAATGCTTTGGGTATAAATATATTTATAATAAGCCCTACCAATTTAAACTACAAGTTTTAATCATGAATTATCATCAGATGCGGATGCCTCAATATTTGTAAAAAAAAAATTGAAAGTGTTTTATTCAGAGTTAAGAGTTTTTCAGATCAATTAGGCACAACTGAGCACATTATTATATTTAAGTAAGTTATGACCAGATAAAAATAAACACCTTCAGACAACAGAGCTTTCAGAGGAAATGTCGATATGCTCTCTACCTTATGCAGGATTTTGGAAAAAAAAACTCCACAACAGGTTGGTTTTAATGATTAAACAGCATAGCCAATTGACACAATTTAGGTAGCAACAAAACTGGACTATCATTATCAAAAAGGTTAAAAAAGACAACAACAAAGGTAGAAGGTCTGGCAAAACCTTTTTGAGCTTATCCGAACTGGCTAATGAACGTAATGGAACAAAATCAAGAAGGGTTTCATTCACAGCAAGGCAGATTCAGAACAAAAAATAGCAAAAAAAAAAAAAAAAAGATCTTAAGAGATTCGAATTGTCTAAACCTTGTTATTAGACAAGACTAACAATCCTTAATCTCTAAAGCAATTTACCATTTTGAAAAAAAAAATATTAAAAACAGACTGCAGGGTAATTTTAGACCTTGGTTTATATTAACGGGTTTTTTTTTGTTTTGTTTTTTTTTAATTTTTTTTTTGGTTTTGTTCTTGTTTTTTTTGCTTTGTTTTTTGGGGTAGTTTTTTTTTAAATGGATCAATTATTTTCATAGGCCATTTAGATATCAACATCCAGAAAATATCATTGAACTAGTATCATCCCTGTTTTGATTTCAGTACATTGACTTTGATTTTTAGAACATATAAAAACCCGGCAACACACAGAGAAGTATTTATATGTCCTTCTTTTTCCTTTTTGTTTGTGGTCATAAAGATATAATGGATTTAATTTTCACACACGCGTATTGATAAATAATAGGCTAACTAAGACCAAGAAAAAAAATGAGCTGAAGAACTCTAAAAAAGTTATAAATAGAAAACAGAAGAACTAATTATTGAAAGATTTAAATAAAACGCACTGAGCTTAGTAGCTGAAAAATACACTGGATGAAATATTCAGCGGCCTTTTAAAAAGAAATCAGGCAAGTAGAATGGTACCATGTGTGAAAACAATCAAAAAGAATATTATTCTTTATTGATTGGGCGAGGCAAAGCTGGTTCTTCCAGCCTTACAGAAATGCCCATCTTCATTATGTTTGAATCTTTCACTCTCTGTGTCAGAGATTAAACACCGTGAATATGACCGAAGACAAGAGAACATGATGGGCTGTAACTGTTTATCAATTGCTCACTATTCAAATTGAAAATAGGATCACAGAAAAACAGTGGCATATATTTTATTCCAGACACCATTTAAGACATGTGACGAATCAACAGATAGAGATGCAGAAAATAGGCAGAAAATTGAAAAAAAGAAACTGGTTGCTGTCTACTTTTTCATTTTAAGACATTCCTGGGCCTAGCTATTACATAAAATTATTTCAGATTGTTGCAAACAATTCTTTTGTTGATAATAGATTGCAACATTAAAAAAACTTCTCAGTTTTGTTTATTACACTGCAACAAATTATGTGTACAGTGATTAATTTTTCTAGGCCTTCACAATATGACGCAACTGTTTTATATCGGCATACCGCAATACCCTTGAGATTGGTTTTGATATAGATTTTATTTACTTGCTATATGGTTTTGAAAAACGAGACTAAAAATAAACCAAAATGCAAAAAAAAGGATTCATATTCAACAGTATGCGCCATCCACTAAAATTAAAATCACTGTTTTATAAAAGAAATGGAGAGCATGTTTAGGACAGAGTAGAACATAATTATTGTTGGCTAAAGGCTTTAGATCTTAGCCTGATGAAAAAAAACACACCTCAAAATATTGAATCCAGTAGAGAACTAGTGCTATTTTTTTGTATAATTTGTTTGGGTAGTATTGTAAACGTGCTGCTAATTTTAAAAAAAAAATACTTAAAGGGATTGGAGCAAATTTAAGAAGGGTTCCATTCGCTTGCAACCAAACGTAGAACTTGAAAAGAACAAAGAAGATTCAAGAGATAAGAAGTAGAAATGTATAAGCCTAACTATAAGACGAAAGCAATAATCCTCAAATCTCCAGAGAAATTAACAATTCGAGAAAAAATGGGTTGATGGTTATACTGTAATCTTCGATACATTATAAAGGAATATGATGCATCACCATGCGTGCAGTGCGAGATAAGACATTGCGTTCTGTTGGATGAACTTATTGATTCAGTCAATGCAAATTCAAGTATTTCATGACCAATATTCTTTTCAATGTTTATTTTTCATCTTGACCTCGTGGGATCGTTCATTAGTAGCATGCCCGTGTTGGTTTCAGTAAGTTGACTTTGATCTGCAAATAGTATATAATGCTTTACCGCTGTTAATGTGTATATTGGTTAATTTTTTTAGGCAATCCTATTATGGTGAAACTGGGGTTCATAAATGTGTACCACAATGCACTGGAGATTGCTTCTAATGTAAATCGTATTCATTTGCTATAATTTTTGACAACTGAGGCTTTCTAAATATATAGAAAAGGAGAAAAAGGTGGAAAGTTCCACCTTAAGATGGTGTATGTAGTGCAGTATTTCACTGTGTCGTTTTGTATTTCTTGTTTCCCTAGAATGTGCGGAGGGATATAATTCTGTTTGGCTCAGGGAAGAAACCTGTTACAGGATTTTATTATTTATCTTCGTCTCGTATAATGGAATAGTAAATGTTGTTTTATTTACACTCTACTTTCTACAAATACTGTTGTAACATTTGCTTTTACACTTCGTATCTACCTGCTTTTTTCTTCTTTTGCAAGTTATATAAGATAACAGAGGAAAAAAAAGGGATAAAGCAAGGCTTTAAAAAATAAGAAAAGACATGCCCCAGTAACAAATTCGGCCAACTTAGAACCCTCCGTCTCAGAAGTCACTCTAAAACAGCACAAAGAGTGCAAATAGAGACTCAGAACAATTAAACTTACTGTCCTGAAGGCCGAACATTCTTTGGCTTTTGGTTTTTTGGGGAGCGCAATAAAGACTGAGCACAAGAAGTCATCGGGCAAGTGGCCACATTCATAGATTTCGTTGTACAGTTCAGTCAACTTGTCTGTGCTGAAACTATCTAGATCTTTGATCATTTCTGAGGTGACACCATCAGGTTCCGGTGCATTACGAATTTTTTGAAATTCTTATTGCTTCCGCA